>JAWPHD010002645.1:55000-247464 GCA_037043455.1 Cyrtodaria siliqua
TATTAATGTTGAATAAACTATCAAAGGATTTTATTATTTTGCAAACTCGGACGTCTGCCCGGGGACACAGTGTTGGGAGGGGTTGGTGAGGGGTGGTGGGAGAGGGGGAGGTATTTTGGGTAATTTTAAAAATAAATAAATTGTAATTATGGCTCAAATGAAACATTATGACGATGGGATTGCACTGTATACATTTGTTTCTCCTACGTCATCGGTGGGGCCTGGAGGAAGGGGCATCAAATACACTAATAATTGAATTACAGTGCAATTTATTCATACTTTTCAACATTAATTGGTATATTAGTCGTCTATGAAAGAAATACACAGCATGTCAAATGATTTATTATTTAAAACTCGACGTCTTCCTTGGGATTGGGAGGGCGGGTGGAGTGCAATAGGGAGTGGGGGAGGGGGTTTGGGTAGTGGGGTGGAGTTGGGGGAGAGAGGTAAATTCGGTGAAATATCTGTATTCTTTTTTCAATAAAATGTAATGAGTTTGGGAATATGAGTACAATTTGCTCCAGTGTCAACATCGGACTCTGGGGTGTAGGCGTCAAAAGCTCAAATACGCAAATACCCTACACATTTTTATTCATTTACAGTGTCATACATGTATGCAGAAAAACATAAATAATACTATTTCTGATCTGAGTATCAATGATCAAAACAATTACGTGTAAAATGGATACAGCGTTAAAAGAAAATGAACTGTGTGAAGAAAACTTGGGTATTTTGCTATGGCGCACCGTCGAATTCGTTCTCAGTTACTTATTTGATATACGTTCCAAGTCGATACCTCTGTCGTTGTGTATTATCCCTTTTATTGCATGTTTAAGTTGCTCTTTGTTTGTGGTGCAGTTTTGTGTCATTGCGTTTGGGTGCTGTGATTTCTATAAGACACTCTTTCTCATTTGTTTTAAACACATCAAGTGTGTCGTGTGTCCCTTTAACATAGCAATACAGTTAAACCCTACATTAATCGTAAACTGCGCAAACGATATTATTTTTTTACATTGTTCAGCATGTATTGGTTAAATAAAGTCAATAATGATGGATAACAAACCTACTACGTAAATACCTGCAATTTCAAATAATTTCCCAGGGCAATCTTGTTTTTTTAAAAACTCACGGCGTCCCGTTAGTTTTTGCACATAACATACATTTGTTCAATCATTAATCTTATAAGAATAGTATAAAGTAAATTGTTTTTGCATATTATTAACGGTTGATTATATCGCTCCAATAACATATTTAAATCTGTGTTAGAATAAGACGAAAAAATGACTGCTCAAAATACAATTTTCAGCTTCTTTACGCAAGCAGGTTTAAAGGGACACACGGCAGTCTTGAAGTATTTGAAATGGGTGTCTCGGTTCATATATCCAGTTTTATTTTTTACCCTGGCGACATTTAAATAAACCAAATTTTAAATATTCACTATATCGTTTTATTATGCTATAAGTTCTAATATATTACTGATGCAATAATATAAACAAATAATAACATGCAAAAGCAATAGTTTAATACAATTCGTATAATTAACATTAATGATTGAACAAATGCATTTTTGTAGAAAAACTATCGGGACGCCGCTATTTTTAAAAAAATCAAGATTGCCATGTGTTCCTTTAAATGTTTAAAGTCAAATTCATTATTGATAAATCAATCCAAACGCTAATTTCAATGCTTGATACATAATTAAAGTTTACCGTGTGTCCCTTTAAGCCATTCTTTATAATGCGCTCACAAGTTGTAAACATGTTATGTTCCTACCTGTCCTTTACTAAAACTGTGGCCGTCCAAATCGCCATAGAACCCGACTGTAATCATCACCGTCTGTGGAAGGCGATTACGAAATTTGTTAAAAAAGTCGATAATATTATAATCATCCTTTTCGGTCTCATAAACCATCGTGTCCACGCGCCGAGGTGTTCGATTTTTCGCCATATTTAAGAGTTTTGATACTATCCCAAATTCACATTATTTTATAACAACGATGTGTTTATTTGTAAGTGAACAAATGTAACTTCCTGTTCTATTTTTATATTATAACCCTATACGACTACATAATGTGCACAAAGGCACACGCACTGTGTACACATACAAGTATATCTGATAGTATATTATCAGTACTGAGCTGGATGTAATATGATATTTGTTTAGTTCGTAAGGTGTTACGCATTTACTGTTCTGTTCAACTCGCGACATTTTCTTCCGTTTTATAGTACGTTATTTCTTATATATATATTGACAACGTCTATTTTTTCACTTGTTCGTGACCAGATCCGGACATAGAACGACAGAACAATTCGTGTTTATCTGTTTTAAACGGCTATAGACAATTAGATTCATGTGTAATAAACCGATTTAAAACAGGGTATACGAAACAACCTGGCAGGTCAGCTAAAAAACTCAGCAACATCATCGTCCATTTTTTCAATATAATTCACACTCGCCGTCATTCGTCGTCATTTTGAATTTCTCGTAGCTGTATTCACGGTTCTTAGCTTGTCCGGAGAATTGACCCCGATACACGTGCGGCCTTGTTGACATTCGCATCCGATTAAGTTAAAAACGACATCTGCCTATACACTCACCGAAGAAACCCCATTGGTGCCGACGATGTTCGGACCTTGATCTCCATATATCAATGTATACCTTACTATTCGCTAAGCCACACCATATTTTGAAACCTTTTTTGATTCATGATTATTTACTATTTTTAGTAAACTTAGAAAAAAAAAGATAACATTAAGTATTTATGTTTTTATTGTCAACCCGGCCCCCACCACCCACATCCACTCCTGAATTTATTTCATCCCTGCCCATTTTTACTACATTACTAGTTTGGTTTATAATAGCTGAATAATTGATACACACATGCATTGTATTTTCAAAGTATTACATACCTTTTCAATGGGTATGTACAGGGGTGTATTAGTCCCAAACTGACAGTTTCGGGGGCATGCTACTCCGGATTTGCTTTTATGTTAGAATACATTAGGTTCGTTCTGACGTAGATAGAGTTCAGATTTATACACAGTTCACGATAAGTACACAAAACTATCTGAAAATACCTCCACCCCATCCCCGATTTGTATTGTATTTTTTTTTTTACTTTTTAATTTTCCATTTCTGAAAATTAGTCGTAGGTCCGGGCCTACAGTATCTATGCAGAACTACGCCAATGGGGGAGGGTTACATTATAATTTTACACCTATGGGGGAGGGTTGAACTATAATGTTATTCAAAACCTTCAATGTGTTTGGTTATAATTGCAAAGTGAGGAAAGTAGGATTACAAAAGTCGCAATGCAGCATACACGATTTGGAGTTATAGAAACGAAAAGCACATTATTTTCACGTTACAAACACTCCAGGTCTAAAATTTGAATTCACTATATATTTCGAATGAAATTGGGCTTTACATGCTTAAATATACCCTGGTGCGTAACCTAGGATACCACATACTGCTGTGCAGAATTAGTTTACTGGTAAATAAGTAGTCATTGTTAGGCACATTTAGTGTGCTTGGCCCTTTCGAATACAAAATATCATTATTGATAGATTTAGTCAGATCCCTACCCACAACCCCTAATGAAAACATTGATCTACCCCCACTTTAAAGCTACTTAAATTCAAAATTAGTGACAAGATGAATAACTCCTTCAACACTAGCCATGTATCCATTACAGAGTCCTATTCCACAGCTTTAATACAACTATGTGCGCAGTACCTTTTTTTTTCATTTTTTTTTTTTCAAATCATTCATTACATATTCATTATATTATAAAATGCATCATTCATAAAAGTAGATACTATTGACTACATCTATTGTAACAGTAGTTATCATATCAATATATTCTTTTATATAATTATTATTTAACATTTTGTTTTGTTACCCTGTTAAAAAGATTGTTAATCCGCCAAGCAACAGCAAAACAGTACTGCAAAATTTGTTTTAAAAAATCTATCCAGGTGCCCAAGGTCATATGCACCGATTAATAGAAATTGTTTAATCACGGATTCCAAAAAAACGCCCGCGATTAACTATGCGCAAAACCAAGCACGAGTAACGAGTGTGCGCAGTACCTTGGTTACCTTGTTTAAAGGGGGAGCATCAAGCTTGGTGTGGGGTCTAGGGTTGGGACTTAAAAAGGACAAAACAAAATATTCTCTATTCTAAAAGGCAAAAAGATTATGAATGAGCCTAAAAAGGACTCCTTATATAGAAGGAAAATTATACTGTACAGTAATATGTGTCTTCCTAGCACCGGTGTTAATTTAAGCATTTTAAGCCCAATTTCTTTAAACATCTCCGATGAGTTCAATGTGTTTGTTTGTATGGTGTTTACGTCCTTTTTTCAACACATGTAAGGTTATATATTATCAATATTTAAAAAAATAAATATGGTTGAGGCAGACCACCCACTTTACCTGCGTAGAACCGGTACTGTACATCTCCCGCCATCAGTAAGAATCGACACTTCCTCACTTACAATTCGAGCTCCCAATGGAATTCGAACTCGCAGCGTTGAGAGGCGACAAGGTTTACAACGCAACATCGTTAACCCCTCGGCCACGGAGACACACGGTGAATTCAAGGTTTAGACACATCACAGAGTATTCATTTATTTATGCTTTGAATCTGTTTGACAATAAACAGTTATCTGTAACAAACATAGGAATCCGTGAACCTTGTAATATATAGAGTATGGTTTCATTGCGAGATGAAACCATACTCTATTTGTTTTATAGCATGTCCATTTCAGCTCCCTGTCATACTCTAACTTCCAATAACTGGTAGGTGTAATACACCATTTATTCTGACAGGTGTTATTTTCAATTAAACAAATTTACACCTGGTGCTAATACAAAGAGAATTTTCAGTGACCATGCTACACATCCTATTTACCTATCACATATATTCGTGTGGTTATTAGCGTGCCCTGAACATTGACTCCGATACACGGGACGGCCTTGTTGACATTCACATCAGATTAGGTAAAACACAACATTTCCCTGTACATTACTATTCAAAGGACCACACCGGCTTCTGAACCATTTTTGATTGATGATTATTCCTCCATGTAAATTTAGAAAAACACGTAACATTATGTATTTACTGTAGGTATAAACGAGTATGAGAGTGAACCTTTGGAAACGGCCGAACACGACATATACGAAATATTGCAGTCTCGATTTGATTGAGACTGTTCATGAACGGTAGTGAAATATGCTAGCTACCGCTCACGCCCTATAGCCCCGGGTTGAGCAGAACTCAATATTACACAATTTTAACCATGCCGTGTTTTTTTGTTTTTCCTACCTGAATTTATTTCACCCTTACATACAAGAACCTTTACTACATTGGTGTATACTGTCATTGGTATAGATGAACGATAGATATATACACACTTTTGGCATTTGTATTGTATTTCAAAGTAGTATATACGTCATAAGCGGGAGAGGGATAAAAACTATACCAAGATATACAACTGCAATTTGCTCCAGCGTATATTTATTTGGAATTTTTGGAATGAAAAAGAAACAGCATAGCATTTGTTTTCACTGAAGTTACAACACTTCAGGTCTAAAATTTGAATTCACTATATATTTCGAATGAAATTGGGCTTTACATGCTTAAATATACCCTGGTGCGTAACCTAGGATACCACATACTACTGTGCAGAATTAGTTTACTGGTAAATAATGAGCCATTGTTAGGCGCATTTAGTGTGTTTGGCCATTTCGAATACGAGGTCTGGCGTGGCGCAGTCGGTAGCGCGGAGGATTTGTAACCGGAGGCCCCGGGTCCAATCCTCCGTGGGGCCACTGAGTTTCGTCGGTGTAGTCTTGGGTAAGACACGTTCCCTTAGCCCCGGGATGTAAACCGGGCGGTCCCGTGTATCGGTCTATCCTCCGAGCACGTTAAAGAACCATAGGAATCTATTCGATAATAAGAGTAGGGCACGGTTCCCGGATTCCTATGTATCCTTTCCCTCTATTTGGGGCAGCTCTAAATAACCTATACTGTGTTGATGAGCCGTTAAACAACATTCAACATTCAACCTTTCGAATACAATACATCATATAATTGATAGATTTAGACAGATCGCCAATACATCACCCAACCGTTCATCCGCAAATGAAATATTTACCTACTTTAAAGATATTTAAATTCCAAATTAGTGACAAGGTAAATAACTCCTTCAACACTAGCCATTTACCCATTACAGAGTCTTACTAAATGGCTTTAATACAACTCTGTGCACAGTACCCTGTTTAAAGGGGAATTGAATTGGATTGGGTTTTAAGCCGCACCAACACATGAAAGGTTATATGGCACCTAACAGGCATGAACATGCATGCTCATTCTCCATGTACATCGAGATAAAATATGGAAAATGGGCCTAGAACCTTCTCACCCTGAACTGCAGAGTTGCTGCAAATTCTATCGTAGAAACTCCATTTACGCTGGAGCCACGTTTATTGTTTTTCTGCCACTGCTCTTTTGATGTGAGCGAAATCGCACCTGAAACAATGCAGGGATCATGATGAAGACCTTTAATGAACATGAACAAAAATGATAAAATGAACATGAATTTGGGGGATTGTACGCCTCTGCCTACCCCTCCAAAGGGATCTGCAGTGGCCCTATTCTTTGCTCCGTGACCAAACGGGGCCCCCTCGGGAACCACACGGGGCTGTTTAAAGGGGACACCGCAGGCCTCGTTTGAGTCTAAACTTGTAATTCAAGAAACATATCTGAGTTATATACATGGGATGAGACAAATGTTTATTTTGTTGAACCCCAGTGACGCATGAATAGCAAAGGCTGAAAAAAAGCAGCAATGCCAGTGATTGCTAAGCGGAAAAAAACCCACCAAAAATATCATTTTTGTCTTTGTTTTAGATCTTGTGTACCTATGGTTCATATAACATGCACATAAGGGAAACTCATCACAGGTAAGATTTACAGAGATAAGGTACTTAAGTATGTCAAACAATCTTACTTGTAAAAGCGTCCGAATAAAAGGTACGAATGCCATCCGGCCAATTCATGACAATGCCTCATCTCATGAAAGCGAAATTATCCAGTCTTTATTGAAACCAGAGAAAGTAATCCAGCTTGACCACTCACCCCATCCATCCGACCTAAATCCCTGTCACTTTTTCCTATTTCCTTTGCTCAAGAATATGGTCTCAGGGACATGTTAGATGTAAGCTCTCTGTCGTCCAATCTTCCCGTGTATTCCAAGTGGGTGGGGGCTGCCTTGCAGCATTTACGCCATGGGTAGCTCGGTTGCGAAAGTTTGGTTCCTTAAGAGGGAATAATTTAATAGATTATGATAAAAAAAAACTAAACAATATACGTAAAATGTTTTGATTCCAATTGCCAGTGATTGAATGCCCCTCGTAGAAAGAAGAAGCAGTCAATGTCAGTCATATACCCATTTGAACTTTTGTGTTTATGTTTTACATTTGACACAGTATAGTTATACATACAAGGCCATCTCAAGCCCTGGCAGTATGCTATTACAGGCATATACTGATTCTTCCTATCAAGTTTCATGCAAATCGGATGAACAAATATAGGAGTTGAACATAAACGCTTTAAGCTTGAAACTCTTTAAAGTCCCATAACCCCGCCAAAATCATTCAACCAAAACGCCCTGACAATAGATGTCAAGCTAAACTTTTCTACAAAGTTTCATGAACATCGGATGAAACATGTAGTAGGAGTCGAGCTGAAACGCTATACACCTAAAAAAACATCCTTCAAATTCATGTCACTCCGGGAAAAACATTTGGACCGGAATACCCTGACCATATGCGCTAATAGACATCATACAGATACTTCCTGTGATGTTTCATGAACATTCGCAATGAAACGAGAAGTTTAGTGAAAACGATTTACATTGAAACATATTTAAAGTCCAGCCAGAACTACTATGTATCATATTGATAGTTCGTACCAGGTTTCACGAAGATCGGATGAACAATGTAGGAGGAGTTGAACGGAAAAGCTTTACTCTCCTCGAAAAACGTCCAAGTTCCGTTACTTCGCCAACAATCATTCAGCCGGAACGCTCCGTCGATATGCACTTCTTGACATCATATTGATACTTGATACCACCTTTCAAAAAATCGGGGATACGGGCTCTATATAGGGTGTGTGTGCACTTTTAAGCATGTTTGATCACATTCAATATCTAAGTCGTTATAAGATTGTTATCTTTAATATTACGATGAACTAGTACTTATGTGCACTTGTCCAACGCTTATCATATGTAGATAAAACGCATTCAGTTTGCTATAATCAGATGTCAGATCAATATACAGGATGTGTAGAGAGTGCATAGGCACTTTTCAAAAAGTCATGGCCATTTTGAAGGAGAATAATCCTTTAAAAGCATGCAACGTTGCCGCAAGAGAAATTAAAATGGAAATCAAAATTAAGCCTTTAACAGTGCTCCAGATAAGCAATATTTAGGGACATTCCAGCTATTTAGGGACATTCCAGCTATTTAGGGACATTCCAGCATTAATATTTTAGGAATCAACATTGAAAAAAATAAATTAGGGGTGAAATCAGCATTGAACCTTAACCATTCCAATACGAAAGTGGCATATTTGTAAGTAACGAACAACAAAACCATGATAATTACTCTTCAAACTTTAAAAATCAGCATTGAAACTTAACCATTCCAATACGAAAGTGGCATATTTGTAAGTAAAGAACAACAAAACCATGATAATTACTCTTCAAACTTTAAAAATCAGCATTGCAACTTAACCATTCCAATACGAAAGTGGCATATTTGTAAGTAAAGAACAACAAAACCATGATAATTACTCTTAAAACTTTAAAAATCAGCATTGAAACTTAACCATTCCAATACGAAAGTGGCATATTTGTAAGTAAAAAACAACAAAACCATGATAATTACTCTTAAAACTTTAAAGATCAGCATTGAAACTTAACCATTCCAATACGAAAGTGGCATATTTGTAAGTAAAGAACAACAAAACCATGATAATTACTCTTCAAACTTTAAAAATCAGCATTGAAACTTAACCATTCCAATACGAAAGTGGCATATTTGTAAGTAAAGAACAACAAAACCATGATAATTACTCTTAAAACTTTAAAGATCAGCATTGAAACTTAACCATTCCAATACGAAAGTGGCATATTTGTAAGTAAAAAACAACAAAACCATGATAATTACTCTTAAAACTTTAAAGATCAGCATTGAAACTTAACCATTCCAATACGAAAGTGGCATATTTGTAAGTAAAGAACAACAAAACCATGATAATTACTCTTCAAACTTTAAAAATCAGCATTGAAACTTAACCATTCCAATACGAAAGTGGCATATTTGTAAGTAAAGAACAACAAAACCATGATAATTACTCTTTAAACTTTAAAAATCAGCATTGAAACTTAACCATTCCAATACGAAAGTTGCATATTTGTAAGTAAGAAACAACAAAACCATGATAATTACTCTTCAAACGTTAACAATCAGCATTGCTAATTCATTTTGTGAATGAAGTGTCCGTTGACAAGAAGGCTATGTATTGATTTCGGTTTTTCGCAGGAAGTAACCGGTTCCTTGCTCAAAACTGAACAGGAAATAACCGCATCCCTGCTCAAAAACTTGAAGGAAGGGTCCACTTCTGGAATAGGTGTTGACACGTTGATATCGATTAATTTAAATTGAGATTCCAAGACCATTCACTTTTTTTTAATGGAACAATGTAGTTTTCATATGGTGTTTCACATTTTTGCCAGTAAATCTATTGAGATTCAGTTAAAACATTAGCTGTTTCAATATCATTTACCTTCGCTAAACTATGGATTCTTTGGAATTATTGCCCAAAGGAAGGGTTCACTTCTGGAGATAGGGTTGAGACGTTTGTATCGATTTTTTTATATTGAGATTCCAAGACCAATCCCTGTTTTTTTTTAATGAAACAATGTAATTTTCATATTGTCAATATGCGTGTTCCATATGTTTGGCAGTACATTTATTGAAATTAAATTAAAACATATGCATATTTCAATATCATTTACCTTCGCTAAATTATGGATTCTTCGGAATTATTGCCCCGAGGAAGGGTTCGCTTCTGGAGATAGGGTCGAGACGTTTGTGTCGATTGTTTTATATTGATATTCCAAGACCATTCCCTCTTGTTTTTTTAATGAAACAATATAATTTTCATATTGTCAATATGCGTGTTCCATATGTTTGGCAGTAAATCTATTGAGATTCAGTTGAAACATATGCATGTTTCAATATGATTTACCTTCGCTAAACTATGGATTCTTCGGAATACTTTCAAAGCTGCGTATTAACATGGCGGAATCTTCAACTTCAGCACCCGCTGAGATATTTTAAAGTTTCAACTCGAAATGCGTTCTCTGTTTGCTTCTTTTCATCAAAGCAATGCAAGTGTCTTGGTTTGCAATGTACAGCAATTGCTTAGGCTGCATTGCTTTTGGCAGCTGTTTTGCCAGTAGGAGAATGGCAGTCAGACAATTAGGATCGACTAATGGAATGGGGAAATGGTATTTACTTGTCCGCAGTGAGAGAACGGTACAATGGCATTCCTATTTATTTAATGCCCTCTGATTTACCAGATGTGTCGGATCATGATGGCATGACCTACACGTTGAAGTATGCAGATTCATCTTGTGGCATAGTGGGAAATGAATCCAGGTCCGAGGAGCTGACGATTTATATCGAACAAGGCTTTGGAAGAGCGTTTTACACCAGCAATTTTTAAGTCTTTACTGCAGGACAGAGTCTGTTGCTCTATTTCTTAATAACAGTTTCTCATTATTTGATTCCCATTCAATAAATGAATTTGGTTTACCAACATCGGATGGTCGTGCAGTGTTGTTGACATGTCCAGATATGTCCAGTTTGATCATGCATATGACACATGTTTGTTTATAATTGACATCACACCAGTTCAAATATCAGTAAACAATTCTGTTGAATTCACCCAAGGAGCTTCGATAATACGTTTCCAACTTATGACAGCAGCACAGACTATTTCAGTAGTTTGCAAAACATAATTGGAGGATGAGTCTGGCAAGTTCATCCTTGTTTGGCGCCATATCACCTTTCTTGTGTTAGTGTGCAGTAAAACCCCAATCCAATTCAATGCATGTTTATTCCTGTCAGGCACCATATAACATGTCATGTGTTGGTACCTCATAACACACAATTCAATTCACTTGCATGTCAAAGAAATCAATGTGTGTTATTATGTTAAATAAATCTAAATCATTATTTTAAATCAATCAGAATTTGCTATTTCATCTTAAATCAAAGTTATTATGTTTCATAAATCAATCAATGTTATTACATTTAATACATGTTCTTATGTAAATAAAACCTTTTTTTTTTAGAAAAAAATGTGTAGTTTCAACATCTCGTACCCACACACCATTTTTACATATATTAAAAAGGCGTTTTATTGGGATGACAGTGCACGCTAGAACCTCGTTTAAACCCCCATCGGCCTGTTTTGCCACTGACCGTTCCAATGCGGTTGCCCTATTGTCAACCCTTTTTGTGTTTGTGACGTCATATATCTTAATTCCTTATTAACATTACCACCCATGTTTGTCTCTTTGCGTGTTGTTGGGTTGACTGTGCTCTGTGAAAGCTGCATTTCCTGTTCGTCTGTTATACCTATTTGTAGGTCATCTCTGACGGTCGATCTTTTCTTGCAGTAGAGAAGCTTATCTGAAGCACGTTTTGTAGACTTCCACCCAAAAAAAGTGATTTCTATAAATGATAACTTTAGTAGTAAGTATAGAAAGGGGACTCTACGGGAGCAACAAGCACACTCTACGGGAGCTGCAAGCACACTCTACGGGAGCAGCAAGCACACTCTATGGGAGCAGCAAGCACACTCTATGGGAGCAGCAAGCACACTCTACGGGAGCAGCAAGCACACTCTACGGGAGCAGCAAGCACACTCTACGGGAACAGCAAGCACACTCAACGGGAGCAGCAAGCACATTCTACGGGAACTGCAAGCACACTCTACGGGAGCTGCAAGCACACTCTACGGGAGCAGCAAGCACACTCTACGGGAGCAGCAAGCACTCAACGGGAGCAGCAAGCACACTCTACGGGAGCAGCAAGCACACTTTACGGGAACAGCAAGCATATTCTACGGGAGCAGCAAGCACACTCTACGGGAGCAGCAAGCACACTCTGCGGGAGAAGCAAGCACACTCTATGGGAGCAGCAAGCACAAACAATAAAGGCAGGTAGAATACCCGGTTTTATATAGTTTGTTCATGAGAGGTAATATATGGCGCAAAACATCTCAAGCCCCTAAGCATCAGCTTACTCTAGGTGGTATTGGATTATAAACAGTTTGAACGTTGTTTTAAAAGGGATATGGTGGTCCGCGATATTGAGAACTATGGTGTCATATTTCGAAATTACCATATATGTCATAGTGATGCATACAATATATGGCAAAGAAAACACTACAGATTATTGCAAAAAATTTAACTAATCATATAATGTTTTAAGCCTAAAAGGAACTATCACATTACTATTCATTTGTCACCTTTCCTCACTACTGTGTTTGTTTTTGTTTTTGAAACTTTACTTTTTTTTTAAATTATTAGGAGAGGAATACATTCAAAGTAACTTTTTATATGGTTTTACAATAACATATACGTGTGTCGTTTCCTGATGTCTCTGGGTGTGTTCTTTATTGTTAGAGAATTACGTTTAATGAGATGTACTTTTATTAACACTGTCAATTTGAGCGATGAAGAAAAGATAATAGCGAGGTTGTGTACACATTGCGTACAATGGGTCGGGCCTTAAGTTCTTACAACATTAGTTACGGCCCTTCCCAATACAATTTAAATTACAAAGAACAATTGTAATGTTATGGCTATAGTAAACATATTAAGTAACAATGAATACAGAAAATAAATGAACTAAAGTTTACAAATGTAGACGTAAACAGTTGTCACAATAGTTGGGTGAAAGAAAAGAAAAAAAAGAAAAGAAGGTGGAGAAGAAGACAGAATATGTTTAAATAAGAGTACTCGTTGAGTTGTGTATTGTTTTTTTCATTTTATATTTAATTTGTTCTTTGTGGTGATGTGCGATTGCGTTTGGGTGCTGTGATTTCTATAGGAACGTTTTTCTCATTTTAGCAAATGTTCTGTAGTCAACGTGATGTGATCCTTCCAAACTGATGACATGGCACAATTCAGTTTTGAGCTAAACTTTGTAGGAACTTGGCATATATTTTCAACTGATCTAAAATACGGGACATGCTGACAAATAGACCGGTTTTGGAATATCGGCAAACGTGAAAGTCTGGGAGCGGAGATAAGGCGTCTTATAAAGGGCAGGTGCGTTGTATTCCCGCTTGACACACACCTACCAATAGCGGAGCCATGAAGACAGTGGTTGCATTTGTAGCTTTAATTGGTGAGTAGTTGTTATTTTTATATTGGATTTCGTGTTATTTAATTTCAGACTATTGAACAATTAATAATTGGAAATGAACTAAACGGATTTTAAAACCAGATGTAAAAAATACTACAATAAACAATTTGTTTGTTTGTTTGTATGGTGTTTTACGTCATTTTTAACACATAAGAACACCCACTTTTCCTGGGTAGAACCAGTACTGTACACCTCCCGTCATCCGTAAGAATCGACACAAACAAATAATGTAAACAATTTATTTTTTTTGTAAAATATACACTGTAGCAACACACACGAGTGTTGATGTTGGCTTTAATCATTGAACTGTTTTATAGTTCTTGAGCACCATTCTATCATTGTCTAATATGTGGCCTTCTGATATTTACTGACGGTCAATAAAAACGCACCATTAACTCCATATGTTTATGCTGTTGGATTATTTGCAAACCATTTGGAATAAAACTGCTGAAGCAATTTCTTTTTAAGATTTTAATCTTGAGACCCAACTTGCCTTACAATTTAATTGATAGGCTTTTATGACAAGCAGTTACGCAGTTACTTTGTCATTTAACATTGTTTACTATCGATACTCATTAAAATAAAACTGTTCCACTAAATTTCAAACTTGTGTTGTGCGATGTAACTGAAGAAACTCGGAAATACAAGCGCATTTCATAACATCAATGTAGAATGTACTAAATTCAGATATGCACGTAAAGACTCACTCGTTATCATGACTTTATCATGTTTTGATCAAAATGCCAAAGAATTTATTTTGTGGTGCGTTTTCATTGACCGTGAGTATATTACTTTTTATAGTAAGTACGATTGCGTATTCCTCAGAAAGAGGATATTCTACCATTATGGCACATTACGAGATCAGGTGATGAAGTGAACTCATCGAAACGAAATGTAACATTCATATCGATTTTATCCTTGCAGCTGTAGCAGCAGCCTTTGATTGTTTCGGACAGAATAACTCGTGCGCAATGTCACACGTGAAATGTGACACGGGCTACGATCCGTTCTGTGAACATATGCCCGGCCCAATGGGACGACATATTGGAATCTGCACATGCGATAAAGGTAAACTGTGTTATTTGCTCAAATTTCCACGACTAAAGTTGAATACCTACCTAGTTACTTGAAACGTATACTAAAGTACAGATGGAAATGCATGTGCTACATAGGTGTACTGTGCTATTTGCTTAAGTTTTTACGACGGCCCGGTTTTATGAAACAACTAACGACAAATTTGATCGTAAGTTAATTTCTTAAATCTTTACTTTGATTTACAATTCACAAATGAACGCGATTTCATTTCATTTTCTTATACATTTGATATTTCTGCACATAATACACACATATTTGTCTACATTGAATGCTTAGGTGCAAACATTCGAACAGTTTTAAAATGTGAGACTTATCGTAAAATGTTTAATAAAACGGGGCACGGTAGGAATATCTAATTACCTACTTTTAATCTATATTAAATACAAACACTTCTACCTGAACTAATCCTATTTCATTATGAACTCTAAAACTTTGGCAAAAATAAAGAAAATATGGGTCAAACCGGCCTCTGATAAGGTAATTGAAGGTCACATGACACATTGCAAAACTAGGTGTGTGTTTATGTATATTTAAGTCGACAAAGTAAATATTCACCAAATCAATCATGAACACGCTCTTGTTTTGTGCAGTTGCACGTGCACTTATTAGCAGGAACTGATTTTCGTAAGGCTGTGTCATGAGTGCAGACCTATGGCGCCCATTGCGCTTAGGTGCTGCGGTTTCTATAGGAACATTTTCTCCTCTTGTAATCATTTCAAATTTGTTATTGCAATAATGATACCGTTTGTTACGTAAAGGTATGCTCATTTACACACACCCTCTCTGACAGACTTTTCTAAGCTTTAAACATAGTCCTTAAATTAGTCATATCCTTCAAGTGTTATCTGAGTGATAAGCTGTTATTTATATGTAACGAATCACTCATAACCTCATTTAAAATCTGTAATATTACTTAAATGTCATTATACTCCGGTACTTGCTTTAACTAAAGGAAATATGGATTTTGCAAACAAATGGTAAAATGTCCTAACAGAGGAAAGCAAATATACATTAGCTCAATTAAAACTAGAATTGTTTTAAATATAATACTAACGGTACTTGTTTCACTCATCCGTCTTTCATACCTTCCTACCTACTAATTTTGCTTTTAGACTGCACAATGGCATCTGACTGTTCTAACGCAGGCGCTGATGGATGTCCCGAACGCTCCCACCCCGTTTGTGACATGAAGTTTCACATATGTCACTGTATGGGACCCGTAAGTAGCAGTTAACGGAACAGAACGTATTCTTTGTTTCTGACACATGTTTCTGGTCATCATATTTCATTTTTAGCGTAGCAAAGACATGCTTATAGTTTGGCAACGTTTGTCCGTCTGTCTGTCCGTCCCTCCGTATATCTATCCGTCTACGCGTTTTGACGTTTTAGTGAACGTTTTTAGTTAAAGTTTTTGTTTTTTCTCATTTCTCAAAAGCGAAATGTCGGAAAGCTTTGAAACTTGGCACACATGTTTATTATCATAACACAATGTTATTTGACAAGAACTATAACTCTGTTATGTATTGTACCTGAATTATCTCCCGTTTTACTTATATTTTTCAGTTAAAATGTTGAATTCACAATCCGGTATTCGCATCACTGTTGGTGCTTCATTTGTTTAATATGTGACAGTTCAAACAATGTGAAAGTCGCACAAACAAAACGCACACACACATACAATCCACACCACACTGCATACACATTCACTCTTACGCACGTATTTACTATTTTATACCGTTAAGGAATTAATCATACCTATTAAATTGTAACATATTTGCATCAATTGAATACATTTAAAACACTTGGATGTCTGTAATAATAGTCTGCAACATTAAGTTTACGGGTATACAAAGGACAAATTAAAACAAAACGATATTCATCTTCTAAGTCGGTACTATTTAACAATGTGCAATATCTTTAACTTCTATCAGTTCACACACTAATATATCCGTTTTATTTATATGTGATATGACTAAAGGATTGTTAAAAGCGATGTCATATCCAATACATACATGTTTTAGCATGGTCTTAAATTTGTTTCGTTATTATACATAAAGTTTTTTCTCTTACAGCCTCCAACCCGCCCTCCACATGATAATGAATCATAGCTGCAGCTGGATCGTGTGCGATAACCATAGAAACAGTGTCATGCGATGTCAATGTGATTTTTTGATATAAACTATGCTTTTTCAATAAATTGTCATTATCATTACTCAAGACTATAATTTGCCTTAACGGGTGAAGGGAATATAAAACTTAGGATGAAACACACATAAACACACATTTTCATAAAATATTCGTTGGTTAGCTCATACTTGTACCAGAGGTGTTCATTCATTCTAAAGCATTTTAAATCTGTCGAGAACTATGCACTGACATACATACTTTTTATGGTGGACGGTGTACAATTGCCAGTTATGTGGCATCAGCTGAGTATGTTCAGGTACTAGTCTATACTATTTTATTTTGTACACACTGAATTTAAACTAACTCGCATTCATGTGTAATATCTATATCGATACTACCAAACAAAAAAGACAACGTGCAAGTCGTGTTTTAATATGCTGATCATATACTGAAAAAATAAAGTCAGCACATAAAATGCATGTCAGTTTCATAGACGAAATACGAAGCCGTGTATGTTCGGGGTCAATTATAAAGTGACATTAATAAGACCAATATTATTGTCAAGAAACAAACATGCAAACAGACAAACAAGAAGGCAAAAGTAATAATAAAAGCAAACGACATCACAAACACAAAAGGGTTGGCAATAGGGCTACCGCCTTGGAACGGTCAGTGGCAAAGTAGCCCACTGGGGGTTTAAACCTGTTATAGGGTACACCAAACCTCACACTTACCCTACTGTCATCCCATTAAAATAGGACAGTGTAAATAAAGAAATCCCCGCCATGATCTAATCTCTAACCAACAAGACAGCATCAATAGACAATATAAGTAAAACACAAATATGCTCGTGTAAATATAATACAAAAAAAACAATAGCCTAGAAAGCCATAATGAAGGTACTCAGTGACTTGGCAGAAGTCAGAGCAACAAGAGAATAAACTATTAAGGGCACGACAAGAAAGATCATAGACAAATATCAAACGCCACCGTCCCAATGGGCTTTAGGTAGGCGTCATCATAGGGTCCACAGTCTGTCCGGTCATCGTACAATTAAATAGGAAAGCATAGTGGCGAACTGTAAAAGGGTCCACCACCAAGCATGCAGTACGTTGCAAAATGATAGTGTCATAACCTCTTTTGATAAACTTTTTAACAAGTTTAACAAAGATAGTATGAAAGTGATCATGACCAAGAATCTTACGAAGTTTATAAATCACATCACCATAGAAGTCAGGTTGTGATAGTCGATGATATAAATAAAGCAAATGTGTTGGAAACCTGCTTTTATAGGTTATCGAAAATCGTTCTCATTTCAATGAAAACGGAGGTAATTTTAAAATAACGAAATTTGGAACGTATATGTTTGAGAATACCAATGTTTTGTGAACACACTTCAGCAGTTTTAAAACACACACACACATACTGGGCCATTCTTGAACATGCTAAACTTTAAATTTGTCCAAAGCAGTACATTTGTATAAGAAATAATAACAATTATATCAAAGGTCATATTTTTAATCGATGTCGCATAAATGTTTTAAGCTTGATGTTGTACTTCACCAGTAGGTTTTCTTTTTGCGGCGATAGAATTTTGAAAAAGATCTACGTAGTTTGTGAGAACGAAAATATTGATGAAGAAGTTTATTTGTAATAACTTCATTACGATCATTGTTACATGCGCTAGCAAAACGAATGAGCTGAGAGATATGACCCCCGTAAGATGCTGCACGAGGTAAATCCCCATTTAAATGTTGACATTAACGATCCCAAAGTTAAAGTCACCTCTCTTACCATAGATGTTTGGTATCATTTAAAATCGAGAAATGAATATGGAGGAATGCTGCTATGGTATCCGAACTGTTGGCTTTATTCAACATGAGCTCTGCTGGATAAATTGTATTCACCATATGAGCAAAAACCGGTTATCAATATTGAGTATGTCATCTAGATATCGAGATGTATTATTAAACGCATCAATAATGTCACACTGGCTAGCAGGTGACAAGCTCAACATAAAATCTCTTTCATATCAGGATAAAAACAAATCTGCGATAAGTGGCGCACAGTTTATTTATAACAGCTAATATTTCTGATACTAACGCTTCTTTTCTCGATTTACATCTCTCTATTGAAAATGGTGAAATAATTAGATGACAAGAGAGATCATTTTAATTTTGATATTGTTAATTATCCCCATTTAAATGGGCATGTTCCCCGAGCAACTTATTTTCTTATGAGGTCTATGTGTCACAATTTATTCGTCTTTCTAGATATTGTACTAGAGTTGAAGACTTTAATATTCGTAATCTTTGTATAACTCAAAACTACTCCATTAGGGCTATCGTTACCATAAACTTCGTAAAACCTTTTATTTTTTTTATTTTCGTAACCCTGATCTTCTTTCCAAATACAAAAGTAATTTAAGAACTCTTCTGCGACAAGGACTATCAAAACCTGACTTCTATGGTGACGTTTTACAAATGTCGTAAGTTCCTTGATCATGATTACTTTCATACTATCTTTGTTAAACTTGTTAACATGTTTATCAAAAAAGGTTATGACCCTATCATTTTGCAACGCACTGCATGCTTGGTGGAGGACCCATTTACAGTTCGCCACTATGCTTTCCTCTTTAATTGTGCGATGACCGGACAGGCTGTGGACACTATGATGACGTCTACCTAAAGTCCAAAAGGACGGTGACGTTTGACGTTTGATGTTTGTCTGCAATATTGTCTTGTCGTGCCCTCAATGGTTTATTCTCTTGTTGCTCTGACTTCTGCCAAGTCATTGAGTACCTCCTTTGTGGCTTTCTAGGTTATTGATGTTTGTATTTATATATACACGAGCATCTTTGTGTTTTACTTATATTGCCTATTAATGATGCCTTTTTGGTTAGAGATTAGTTCATGGCGGGGATTTCATTATTTACACTGTCCCGTTTTATTGGGATGACAGTAGGGTCAGTGTGAACTTGGTCTAAACCCCCAGTGGCCTTTTTTGCCACTGACCGTTCCAAGGCGGTAGCCCTATTGTCAACATTTGTTGGGTTTGTCACGTCATATGTCTTTATTCCTTTTAAACATTGCCATTCATGTTTGTCGTTTGCGTGTTTTTGTGTTTACTATTAGAGCTGCATTTCCTGTTTGACTTTTATACTTATTTTTACTGGGCGTTTCAACCAGGTTCTAGTGTACACCAAACATTACTTTTATCCTGTTGACATTTCAATAAAACAGGACAGTGTAAATAAAGCTATCCCCGCCAGGTCAAGTTTGGACAAATAAAACTCCGTTGTAAAAGACCTGTCACCACCCAGGGCTTCAATGGTTATACACATATATAAGGAAAACTGTCAGGGTCTACTGTATCAACATTCCATTGCATGACAAATGAAGCCCTTGATGGAGATAAGCAAGAGTACACACACTGTTAGCTTTCAAAGGGACCCAACTTCTGCTGGGGTTAGGCTTCTAGGGTTAGGTATTATATTCAACTGGTAAGAATGCTTACTTATATTTATGCTTATACTTATGAGGGCCCAAACGTGATGATACATTTTATTTTACGTTGGATTCTACTGTCATTCTTTTTTTTGGGGAAATGTCAGGTAAATGATTGACATCACTTTGAACTCTTTGCCATCTTTGTCATCTGAGTAAAGCGTTTGTAAATGTACTGAAACTGGTAACTTGTCCAGAACTTAGGAAAAAGGCAAACACATGGAGTCGAGAAAATGTTCAATTTCAGTAACGTCAGGGAATATAGGGAAAGTGCATGCTTAGAGTAGGAAAACATTTGACCGCATCTGTCACCGTCCTCACACGATATTTCGAAACGTGTAAAATGCATTTGAAACGTGGAATAAATATCACATGGAGTCAAACTATTACAGAAAAGTAAAAGTCAGAATAAAGTATATGTAAGTTTAATGACAGAAGAGATATAATACATGTATTTAATGATTATGTCCCTGTCTGAGCAACACCCTTAATATCGCATTAAAATGGATAGAATATATTGGCCGAGTGTATATAGTACATGAAGCCTACATTACTTTTAACACATTGTATATAGTCAATGGTATATCTGTATACAATTACATAACTATGTAATATAAAGTAAAACATCAAGTCCACACTCTAATGCACTGTATCACGATGGGCTACAGAAATTATACGAGCATGAAATAAGATATCAAACCAAGGGGAAATCACCCGAAAAAGTCATTAGGTGACATTACGTTGTCTGAGTATAAACGTTCATACCCGTTCCAACCCCTTATCCAAGAAGGGAAAACGGGGTTGGCTGAGGTATAAAATAAAACCTTAATTTCGGCTTTAACGATTTTCATATTGTAATATTAAAACATTTAATAGGTAATTGTAAACAGGTTATGGATTTTTTCGGTAAAATGTGTTTTAAACCTGTATTATTGTCGAAATATCCGTTATAAAATCCTGTTATTATAAGCTTTCCCATCGCTTAATGGAATTAAGGCGGGACCACATAATGAAATACTATAAACATGTTAATGTTACTTTATAGATCGCCTATGTACTAAATGATGGCATTATGATTTTATTTTAATATGATTAATTGGTCACTATATATTCATATTGTCATGTAATTTTGTAGGCTATAAACATGTTTTTTATGTTTAACCGCTGAATACAGATATTTGTATTTGTATTTGTAAATGTGATTTGGTATCAGAAAGTTAATGCCTAATACAGTCGTACCAGGATAGTATTGACTTGATAAAGGTGTTAAAGTAAGTGTAAGTTTCATGGTAAACGTTAAAGGCACGTTCAAGTTTTATTTACTACCAAGCTTCCAGTTGTAAAGCCAATATAGATGGGATTACAAACAAGGGGACATACACCTTAACATAAATACATGATTTGATATAAATATATGTATTACCTATATATGTATTACCTATACGGACAAATAGTATACATCTTACAAAGTATTGGCAATATTTAACTTGATATACACGTATGAAAGAATTATTAATCAGGCAGTGCTACGACAAACACATCTCCCGAGAGCTTTCGACTTATAAATCGTCATCAAGTGACAAACTCTTATAAGAACAACATTTCGAATAATAAAGAACTACAAAGAACTACAAAGAATGACAAATAAATGAAAAAGTACGGTATCACAAGACCGCCCTTTAAAATGGCCAACACATGTATCTAAAGCATAATTATTATGAAAGCATTATCTCTTGTATGCATGTAGCATTAGGCCTATACAAAAACATGTTTGCTTCCTGTTTCACTGGCCAAAAGAAAGGTCGGCATCTGCCTGGGCCCGAATTCATGAATTTAGAGAAAATGGACTGTTATACAGCCAAGTAAAGAGAACACACTTTTTCTAAAAAAATTATTCCAGTGGCTCTTTATACATAATGTAACAAATGATAGCCTTTGAATATATACATAATACCTTTATTGGACTTAACTAAAATGTAAAATGTTTTTTCATTTTTCATTTCACAGCTCTTTCATAAATCGTATGCGGAAACCATTGTACATCTTTACTAGTGTTACCCTATATTTCATTCAAACCAATCAGATGGCTCAGAATTCAAATACTGGCAACATTTATTCATGAAGAATTTACTACCATCGCTCTTCATGGTTTAGAGCGTGACTTATATAAACTATCGATTAATCTATGGCAAACACTAAGCCGGATAGAGTCTATGACGAGAAATCGCTAAGCTCCCTCCCTTTCGGTTTCTTAATGGTAGCCTCTGTCCTATACATAGTCATTCCAGAAATAGTATGTTATTTAAACAAACCAAACAATGCAGCACGTCATTATTTGAACAAATAGATTATTTAAATAAAACCCACAGTACATTACATACATTAGTTTATGTAATATCACTTCATTCCACTGCGTCCCCAGAGTTTGATTTGTGTTTGCTATATTTAGCACAGATGCCTAACGAATGGAGCCCGTTTTCAATATTTTATTTGGTCGACCGCAACATAATTTCGGATGGAGTTTATGTCACCGATCTTGTCAAGCAAATTGTAACTATGCTTTGGTGGAGTTCTTTCAAGTGGGCGGAGTTCTTTCAAGTTGGCGGATTTCTTTCGAGGTTGAACGGTCTACTGACATTTTGGTGTGCCTTTCCTGCGACATCGATGCGGCGGAGCAAAGAAAGATACAATATAGAGATACATATACGGAAACGAAAGTCCAAGGCACATACATAGAAAGGATTAAACTGGTTTTAATGGATTCCCCCCGGTAAATATGGTGGTTTTCCTTTCCTAAATGTTATTCGGTGGCTGCAGTATCATCGGCATTCGACCCTTTCGTTAGGTTTATTTTAAACTCCATGGCAAGGAATTCTTTATAAGTGATCTTGCCATCATGGTCGGCGTCCATCTTTTCGACTGTGTTTCGGAGCGCTTTGTCTACCTTTATGTCAACCTGGTCAATATAAGAAGATAGATTATGTACATGTATAATGAAGTGACTTAGTGATAGACAACATATCATGTCATTGTCAACCTGTGCATTATAATAAGATATTTTATCACATAAGGTCCCTTGTTAGCAGTGTCGAACACCCATTTAATATTCTATTGTATGACACACGTGTAATACAACCTGGAACGATTTTGATTGGTGGAGTTAAACCTGTAACACTACGCAAGTTTATTAACTGAAACTATTTTATTTATAACAAAATCACCCAGATCTGAGTCATAAACTTATTATTTGTGACAGCTTATAAACGTAATGCACGTTATACAAAACATTGTTGTTGGTTTGATAAAAGAGGTAAAACACGAACTCTTTTATACGCAACGTTATGTGTGAGACGCGACGTTACGACGTCACATATTTTATGACGTTTTGGCGCTAAAGTGTGTCTGACGTCGTGGCGGTTCTATGTCCATCTGAATTAATTTTTACTAATTTGATTGCAATGTTATGTGATAAAAAGGCTCGTTAAAATTAAAATAATTCATAACTCGTTTCATAACTCTTATATGAAATGGGAACTCGTTTAAGATCCTCTATATATGTGTTATAAAGTGACTCAGTTCTAAACAACATTTCCTGTCATTGTCAACCTGTGCAATATAAGAAGATATTATATGTATTATAAAGTGACTCAGATCGTATATTTAGAAGTACTTGCTTTGTGTCTTTCTAGGCTTTCGTTGTTTACACTCATATATACATGAGCATAATTGAGTTGTATTGCTTATTAATGCTGCCTAGTTTGTTAGCGGATATATAGCATGGCGGGGGTTCCTTTATTTACACTGTACCGCTTAACTGGGATGAGTGATGTTTGGTGCACTCTATAACTTGGTTTAAACCCACAGCGGCATTTGTTTTTGCGACTGACCTTTCCAACGCGGTAGCATATTGCCAACCAGTTTATGTTTGTGATGTCATATATTGCCGTTTATTCGTCTTTGTAATTGTTGTTTGTTTCTATGAATGCTACATTTCCTGTTCGACTTTTATATCTACTTGTGATACGGAATTTCATTTGCAAGAACTGACTTTATCGCACGCATGTATAACAAGTCCCTGTAGGCTGGCTTTTGTTACTATTAAACGACCGTTACATATCTTATATATCTAAAATTGATTGTACTAGTATGTATCTGTAACACTTACCGATTCTAAGCCACTGATTATTTCTTCTTTGGTTGCTGTCCCGTCACTGTTTTTATCAAATATCTTGAACATTTCCCGGAACCCACACGTTCTGAAATTAAAATTGGGCGAGTTCTTCTTGTTATTATAGGGTTTACTGTATTGTATTTTTGAATTTTGCACCAGTCTATCTGTCGTTTAATGATCGCAAATTTGTGTTTAATTGAGTGAGTCCTTATAGTTATTATAGGGTTTACTTATTTACTGCAAATTATGTTTAATGGCGACGATAAACACGAGTTGTGACCGTTAAACAGCTGATATACTATCTCTGTGTGTGTGTGTGTGTGTGTGTTTTAAAATGACGTCACATTTGTGACGGGTTAACGTCACATGACTGGATTATGAACTATTTACTAGTCACGCACTTTTGAACGTCAACCAATCGGATTGCAGGATTTGGTAACGTACGTTAGAAAACTGGGTTAACAAATTTCATACAAAACCACGTGTTAGTCAAATAGATATGTACGTGACAATATTCCCGATGATACAGGGTTAATGACACTTTAATAATTAGTATTGATTAATCTCTAGATTGCCATAATAAATTTAACATTGATCTCTATGTTAAAGAAATAATCAAAACCTAGTAAATAACATTTATACATGCTATAAAATGCATTCTTACTTATCTATCAACACTTTGTCTGCCTTAAATGCTGTAACGTAATCTTCAAGCTCTAGACTGTCTTCATCTTTTACATGTAAGGCCTGAAAGAAATAACAACAAAATAAACATTGTGCATGTGTTGTAATGGCGCTGTTAACAACTCGCAGTGGAGTTGTCTTTGTTTAAAAGACATAACAGTGATCTCCCTTGAATTTGAGAATTTGTCAAACTATTAAGAATGGTTCTCGTTTTGATTAACAATTATAAACATGTTATTTTCTGTGTCACTGCACTCTCTACCAGTAGTCTGCGATCACATGATAATTTGTCACATGACAATAGCTGAAATAACAAAATGGCGAACGGACATAAACACCGTGACGTGACACCACTGATGATACGGGATGCTGTTGACTGAGTAGTAAACAACTGAACGAAACACCGCTTACTTTGAACATTGTTTATGTATTTTGGTTAGCAATTTAATTTTAGGTAGGCTGTATAGAGCTTTGAGCTTTTGGAAAGTGTTGATAAGCACAGAATCTATATTGTAATCCTATGGGTAACGTAACGGTGATGTGAATTTTGACTGTTTTAACGGCGGAGTGACATGCCAACTTATACATTCTGAGCAAAATTAAGCGTGTATTCACTAAATTATTGCATTACATATTTGTTTAAGTAAAACTTTTTATATAAAGCCCAGTCAGAACAAATGAGTGTCACCAACGAATCTTTCTTTCGTTTTCCAAGATACTTGGTATTTGCTCTGACGCTGGCAGAGGTGAATGTGAATGCAAGGAATGATAACTCGGGGTAGAGATAAGTGTCACTGTTCTAGCATATTTGGGTGAAGGGTTTACACAGCACGCCTTCATCCGAGGCGATCTGGGTTCGAGACGTATTTATATGCATATAGTATAATAGCAAAGACTCCAATATACTAAAACCTCAAACAATAGCTGGGAAAAGTCTAACCAAAACTAGCAAAAAACATAAAACAAATAGCAAATAAAAATTTGACCTCTCTCCAATAAAATAAAACCAACACGATGTAGCATACAATTATGAGATTACTACTCCACAAACATTTCCCGGGTTCCCAATATCCTGTGTCACGTCACAACTCCGACACCTTCACCCATTATCAAGTTACCTTTAGTTTTTCTTTACCCTTGCTGTATCCGAGCAATATGAGTAAATCCAGCACCTGTTGTCGGCTCAGCTTGCCATCGTTGTCGCTGTCCATGGCGTTAAACTCAGACCGGATGTAGGTGTCCAGTAGCTTTTCCGGCATATTAGACATTTTCTTTGACTTTTTCCTAAAATATAAACGTTTCTGCAATCAGAATTTTCAGTTTAAATCGTTGGAAAATCTAGATTACTTTTATATGATTAAACCGAAGTAAGTCAATCACGTGACTTAAGCGATGCATGGGTGAGCAAAATGAGTTTACATTCAGTTAAATAAGGGAACGTATTATTAAGAGAATATAATTATGCGGCAGTTTTTGCAATGATTGATATATAGATCTAACACACGAATATACACATTCCAGTTAGTACTGAAGCCTTTAATAGTTAGAATAAACCGAATTAGTAAAAGCCTTCTTACACTTTATAGTTGTTTGATATGTTATTTGAAGATACTAATTTATATCAATATGTTATCTCTTGAATAATAAATGGTAACGTGACATCTTTTCGCAAAGAGCAGCATTCCTTGTGATTAGTGTAGCACCAGAACACTTTACGCGGTCCGAGTGTTAACATTAATACACCATACAACCCCTGCCCCAAGGCGGGACCATGTAATGATACGCAAGGTTTGGGCTCTTTGACCTTACATGGCCACTGTGTAATAACACAATTGATTCGTATTCGGGGTCACATTTTACAACCGCCACATAGGTGCCAGACAGGTGACATTCAGCCCATTGCAAAATAAGCTGTTTGTGGAGATCAGTCACAAGTTCCATAAGATTAGTTCACTTAAATACACTACAATTTGGCTTTTAGACAGTCCCATATCTGGAAAAAGTAACACCACCTATTCAGTTTTTCGACATTTCGCGTCAATCATTCACACTATGGTGCGTATTTTGAAATAAACATATGTTAAAACCGCATGTCTATCTACCCGTTGTGCTCATCATTTTCAAACAAATACTCCTGACAGACACAGTTAAAAACATACATAGTGTGAATATCACGGGATCAATTGGAAACATCAAAACAAACAACAAGGAAAGGTAGCAGAACATTTCCATTTTCCCGAGATCTGAATCGTATTTGACATCCATTGTCGCAGTATCAGTATGTCGCAGGATTGCGATTTTTGTCGTTTTGGTTACACAAATAAATTAGAAAAATAGATAATGGGTACTAATCTCGATGGAAGTTGTATTGGATTACAGCACGAGGAACATAACGAGGATGACGCTCGTGATTCGATGGATCGCTCCAGTGATAATGTCTCTGTAACTATTAAAGTAGATGTAATGTCTCTGTAACTATTAAAGTAGATGTCATGTCTCTGTAACCATTAAAGTAGATGTAATGTCTCTGTAACTATTAAAGTAATGTCATGTATCTGTAACTATTAAAGTAGATGTCATGTCTCTGTAACTATTAAAGTAGATGTCATGTCTATGTAACTATTAAAGTAGATGTAATGTCTCTGTAACTATTAAAGTAGATGTCATGTCTATGTAACTATTAAAGTAGATGTAATGTCTCTGTAACTATTAAAGTAGATGTAATGTCTCTGTAACTATTAAAGTAGATGTCATGTCTCTGTAACTATTAAAGTAGATGTAATGTCTCTGTAACTATTAAAGTAGATGTAATGTCTCTGTGACTGTTCAAGTAGATGTAATGTCTCTGTAACTATTAAAGTATATGTAATGTCTCTGCAGCTGTTTAAGTAGCTATTCCAACAACAACAGCCACATCTTACAACATATGTATACCGTTTTCAAAACTACTGATGACGAGGTACATATATAACTTGCATATTTTGAGAATACAAAGCATATTTTGAGAATATAAACAAAAAAAACGGCTTTAACCGGCCAAGCCTAACCCCAATTGGAGCGTAGAATTAAGAGTTACCAACTGATAATTCATTTTACGCATATTCAATCACGGGTATTTTAAGAACCCGTCAAACCTATAAACATATACGTTTAATCTTCACATATACATTAGTATATTACCCGAACACCTGGATAGAGCTTTGACGGTTTTGTAATGTTACTTTGTAGTTACTTGTCGGGTTACTTTTCCTTTCGTAATTTAAAATCGGGAATTCAGGAATTTCATAATAAATTTATTTTAGTTCCTGCCGATAAAGCAGCTAATAATGTAATTATTGTTTGACGCCTACATTACGTCAATGTTTTATCTCTGGAACTCGGCAGCACCAATTCATATACTCCAGTACATTATACTGAGGATGATGTTGTTGCCACACAAATCACTCGGTGCACTACCTTCAAAGCTGGGGTAGACGAAAAGCAAAACAAACTGCCTACTATGTACTGGATTCCTAAATTACATAAAAATCCATATAAGTCCCGCTTTATTTCGAATTCTAGTGCCTGCACTACACCAAACATCTTGAAACTTTTAACTTCTTGTCTTACTGCCGTTAAAGATCACGTTAAACGATATTGTGATAAAACTTATGAAAACTCTGGGATTAATTTGTTTTGGTTATTAAAAAATTCAGGAGACGTTCTTGGTAAAATAAACGTCATGTTTCATCTATAAGCACTTATGATTTTATGATTTTTCTACACTATATACAACTTTACCACATCATCTCATCAAAAACAAGCTAATTTCTCTTATTCAAAAAACATTCGCTAGAGAAAATACTACATATTTGGCCTGTAATAATATTAAAGCGTTTTTAACTAACGGCAGTTTAGACAATTATACTATGTGGATGTGTTATGAAGTTTGTGAAGCAATCATCTTCCTATTAGATAATATTTTCGTCAGGTATGGAACCACCGTTTATAGACAAATTGTTGGTATCCCTATGGATACGGACTGTACACCACTTGTCGCAGATTTGTTGTTTTTTTGCTATGAATGAGATTTTATGATGAGTCTTTCACCAGATGCCCAGGCAGATGTTATTGGAGATTTTAATGACACCTCTCGTCATCTGGATGACATATTGCACATTGACAACCCTTTCTTTCCAACTATGGTTAATACTATTTATCCTAAAGAACTTCAGCTTAACAAAGCTAATATATCTGATAATAACGCTTCTTTTCTTGATTTACATGTCTCGATTGAAAGTGGTGAAATAATTAGCAAAATCTATGACAAAAGAGATGATTTTAATTTTGACATTGTTAATTATCCCCACTTGGATGGGGATGTTCCCCGAGCAACTTCTTATGGGGTGTATGTGTCTCGACTTATTCGTTTTTCAAGAGCTTGTACTCGAGTTGAGTTTAATATTCGTAATCTTTGTATAACTAAAAAGCTACTCAATCAGGGTTACCGTTACCATAAACTTCGTAAAGCCTTTGCAAAATTTTATTATCGTAACCCGATCTTCTTTCCAAATATAAAAGTAATTTAAGGAAGACTCTTCTGTGACAAGGACTATCACAACTTGACTTCTATGTTGATGTGATTGACAAACTTCGTAAGATTCTTGGTCATGATCACTTTCATACTATCTCTGTTAAACTTGTTAAAAGGTTTATCAATAGGGGTTATGACCCTATCATTTTGAAACGTACTGCATGCTTGGTGGTGGACACTTTTACAGTTCGCCGCTATGCTTTCCTCTTTAATTGTACGGTGACCGGACAGGCTGTGGACCCTATGATGACGCCTACCTAAAGATCAATGGGACGGTGGCGTTTGATGTTTATCTATGATCTTTCTTATCGTGCCCTTAATGGTTTATTCTCTTGTTGCTCTGGCTTCTGCCAAGTCATTGAGTACCTTCATTGTGACTTTCTAGCCAATTTGTTTTTTTGTATTATATTTACACGAGCATATTTGTGTTTTACTTTTATTGCCTATTGATGCAGCCTTGTTGGTTAGAGATTAGATTATAGCGGGGATTTCTTTATTTACACTGTCCTGTTTTAATGGGATGACAGTAGGGTAAGTGTGAGGTTTGGTGCACCCTAGAACCGGTTTAAACCCCCAGTGGCCTACTTTGCCACTGACCGTTCCAAGGTGGTAGCCATATTGTCAACCCTTTTGTGTTTGTGATGTCCTTTGCATTTATTATTGCTTTTGCATTCTCGTTTGTCTGTTTTCGTGTTTGTTTTTGTTTTATGGTTGACTGTCGTCCTTGAATGCTGCTTTTCCTGTTCGATATTTTTATCTTTCTTTAGTTTCTTTAACATAAGATGAGTTTTCGTTTAATGAAACCTTCGATCATTTTCCCGGAGAATATACTGAACAGAAAATTATATTAATGTACAAGTAATATGACCAGGTTATACATCCCATCCAGCAATGAAATATTCATTAATTACTATACCCAAGATGCTGGTTAACTTGAATTATTATTATTATTATAATCAGTAGTTTATTCATTTGATCACAGACTCGACTCCAGTTACGCGTATCTTTTCATCTAATTCTTCGAAAATTGCTTCACGATCACTGAACGCGTGGTTAGTATGACAGTTCTCTGCTTCCATAGAAACTGAACGCGTGGTTAGTATGACAGTTCTCTGCTTCCATAGAAACACTGAACGCGTGGTTAGTAGGACAGTTCTCTGCTTCCATAGAAACACTGAACGCGTGGTTAGTATGACAGTTCTCTGCTTCCATAGAAACACTGAACGCGTGGTTAGTATGACAGTTCTCTGCTTCCATAGAAACACTGAACGCGTGGTTGGTATGACAGTTCTCTGCTTCCATAGAAACAGCAGTTAATAGATATTTACAAAAAATAATAAATATTTCACAATATCACCGATTCGCAGATATATTTGTCTTCACAAATTTTTTATCTAAAAAAAGTTTCTATAGGTTTCAATAGCCGAATATTTTCATATACCTGAATATATTTTAACGCGAGTATTTTTTTACTAATTAATATCTCATACACATTTTTTAAATTAGCAAGTGATTGTCCGTTTTCATTTGACTATTCTGTTAAACTAATTCAGTGCATTTTTTTGTATTTTTTGGGTCATTGTTTTTATTTTTAAATCTTGAAGCACTGAATCTAAGATTTCGACAGGTCTGTCCATGTGGATATGAAACTGGTGTGAATGCACCTGATAAAGAGTATGTCGGCAATATCTCGACTTGTACTAGAACAGTGTGAGTTTCTGCGTTGTTCGAATCAGTTTTTCAGTTTCCGAATACTTTGATATCACAAGATCTATAAAACAGGGACATCCGGTTGCGCCGTTATTGTATATCATCAAAACAGTAGCTAATGACAAGTCCATTAAATGCATCCATCTGCCATCGCACGATAATAACCAGCTTGAAGCCATATTAAACCAATATGTTGACGACACACTGTTATTTGCGAAAAACGAAAATTCATTATCACGCATGTTTCACCAGCTTAGTAAACATATATGAACAGGCTTCCGGTGCAGAAATGAATACAGAGAAAACAAAGGGTCTTTTTATCGACAATCCTAAAAATAAAAAACCTACATTCAGTCAGATTAGCTGGAAAAGCTCCTATGTTAAATCATTGGGTGCAATATTGACGATAATGCGATTTGGCTAGACAAAATAAATATAATTAAAAACTGCCCACATATCTGGAAATCAAGAGTCCTGCCACTTGTAGGAAAGATTGTAATAATTAAAACGTTTGTGCATATATGCAAAGGAGTTGGAAAAAATATGATAAGTTTCGTGTGAAATGATAAGAAACCCATTCGCCAGGAAAAAGAACACGGAGGTCTTGATATGATAGACATTTATTCATTTTAAGCATTTAAATAAAAGCAGTATATAAAATAATAAATACTGAAAGGACCACTTTCATGCCATTGGAAAATACTATCTCAGATCCGTTGATCGACAATTCACGCAGACATATTTTTTGTGCAAATGTTTTCCATTGAGGTGTATATTCAAAGACAAATACCTCAGTTCTGCAACAAATCATTACATGCCTGGGTAGCGTATCGAAATGTATACACATTGAACAAGTTCGTATGCTTTCACTATTTGCAAATCATGAGATAACTTTCTCAAATAAACCTCTTCTTTAATAGTTTTACAAGAAGCAATATAGTTTCATTTCAGGATATGTTGGATGAAGCAAGTTCTGCCTATGTCTCAGAAAATAAAATTGTACAAAAGCTTAAATTCAAGCAAAACTGGATATCAGAATGGTCGAAACTGAAAAAAATCAATTCTCAAAAAGTATATAAATGCCATGATTCTCCGGGAGTTTGTTCCGGAAGTACCTCCGATTCTTAATATAGCGGATATACACATTCGTAATTTCAAAAAAGAAATTATGCCACTAAACAAATTAAAGATCGAGCATATTTTTAAGGTTATTAACTTGAATAATGCGAATTGTTCTTTGTTTCTGTGTTTGTTTGTGGTTGACTGTCGTCCTTAAATGCTGCCTTACCTGTTCGATTTGTATATCTATTAATACTGAAACAAATTGGGAGCAAAGGCTTGTTTAAATATTGTCAAATGGAATCATGTTTGGGCAAATATTAAGCACTCATTAAGCTCTAAGAAGGCCAAACAATACCAGTGGAAGTTCTTACATAATGAACACAGTTTAAACATTATGCATCTGTCTAACGGTTTGTGCAATATATGCAAAAAAGATAGGGAGACTTTATGTCACCTATGTTTTGAATGTAAAATAATAAAACGTGTATGGGAAAACATAGACATTATTATTTGAGATATACTAGAATTACTTAATTTTAATTCCAAAATCAATTTAAATTTCACGGACCTAGGTCTTGGATTCTATCACGTTCTGATTAAAAGTATAACATAGTGAATACAATAATATATGAAACCAAGTGGATTGTCTGGAAATTTAGAAATAGTTATAAATACCACGAAAAGGTTATATCCACTGACACTCTTTTTTCAAATATAACACATTCTGTAAAATAACACATTCTGTAAAGGAACAAACCAAATTGCAAAATTCATTGTTGTTGCAGGTGAGATGAACAGAGTCTGAAATTGGATATGCAGCTATGTGATGACACTGCCACCAAAATAGTGCACTGGAGGACAGCACTTAAATTAAAAAAAAACACAAAAAACAAATGGTCAACGTACCAGATTTTGTACAGTTTTGAGTGGACAAAAGACTTTTTTTCAAAAAAAAGTATTTTTCAGCTTGAAAAGTTCCTGTTCGGAATGGCCCTGTAACACTATTCATATAACCCAACATAGTATAAATGCACCGTGTAGTGAGACCTTTTGCTGAGTATGTTCAGTAAATGCTTTTATTTTAACAATGCATAACAACATGGCACTTTGGAGAGTTGTCCCTATGATATTCTCCCATTGTATACTATGTATGCTGCTGCATCTATTACAATTTCTTGTTTGCCGGATACGGTTATCCGCGTTTTACATGGGTGATGGAAAGCCTGATCTTACACATGGGGGACGATAACAGTCGCGCGCTGATATAAACAATGACGGTTGAATGACGCCATTGTGTAATTAAACATGCAAAAACGTTGGTATTTGGCGACATCAACGCACATTATGTAAACGGTATTCACGAAAAAGAATCAATCGTGGGTATCCGGTTCAGATAGGGAAATTCCAACCCTCGGTATAACTGTTTTAACCGGAACGTCGACAGAGCCTCGGTTCCGATAAAAACAGTTATACCTCGTGTTGGAATTCCCTATCTTCACCGGATACCCATGAACTAATCGTATAATATGCATCATCAAGTTAATGAATTAAACGGGTTGGAAACTATTTCAAGATAAACGTTAGTCAGAAAATCATATTACCGATAATTAAGGTAATCAAACAAGTAATCGCAAAGAAATATATTAGTTCGACTGGAATGAATTGCCCTGACTGTAACACAATCCGAGATAATATGAGATACGACATCGAATTGCCCGTGGTCTATCATACACTTGTATAAAAGTTCACACAACTATTGCGTTTTCCGTGGCCTGTCATACACGTGTATAAAATCTCACACAACTATTGCGTTTATCGAGGCCTGTCATAGCTCACAGAGCTATTACGTTTTCCATGCCCTGGCGTAACAATGTACACTGTCTCGCAGAACTATTTGCATACGCTTGAATAAAACCATACATCACTTTTGCGTTTCCCCTTGCCTGGCATACATTTGTTTACACAGGCGTATTGCAAACCTATATATAAACCCACATAACATTGCGTTTTCCGTGGACTGGCATACACTTGTATAACACCTCACACCACTATTGCATTTCCCGTGGCATATCATAAACGTGTATCAAAGGCATATCATAAACGTGTATCAAAGGCATATCATAAACGTGTATCAAAGGCATATCATAGACGTGTATCAAAGGCATATCATAGACTTGTCAAAGGCATATCATAGACGTGTATCAAAGGCATATCATAGACGTGTATCAAAGGCATATCATAGACGTGTATCAAAGGCATATCATAGACGTTTATCAAAGGCATATCATAGACGTGTATCAAAGGCATATCATAGACGTGTATCAAAGGCATATCATAGACGTGTATCAAAGGCATATCATTGACGTGTATCAAAGGCATATCATAGACGTGTATCAAAGGCATATCACAGACGTGTATCAAAGGCATATCATTGACGTGTATCAAAGGCATATCATAGACGTGTATCAAAGGCATATCATAGACGTGTATCAAAGCTGACTATTATAACACCTTCTTCTGTTTATACAACTATATATATAATGAAGGAGCTAAACATGGCGATGAGGAGATACAACGATTGAAATAAAACAATAACACGCGACTTTCAAAGTGGTCGGTTGAATACATATGCTTTACGACCCACAATTGTTTAGCAGACATGTATAGTCATTTCGGTGTGTGGTATTGTGTATATATATTATAATATAGTATACAGTGTTGAAGAAACACATTTTAGATTTAAAATAATTAGTTTGGAATATCTAAAATAATAATAATAATAATAATAATAATAAATAATAAAAATAACAATAATATAATAATAATAAAAATAATAATAATAATAATAATAATAATAAATAATAATAATAATAATAATAATAATAATAATAACAATACTAATAATAATAATGATAATAATAATAATGATACTAATACTAATGAATAATAATAATAATAATAATAATAATAATAAATAATAATAATAATAAATAATAGTAATAATAATAATAATAATAATAATAATAATAATAATAATAATAATAATAATAATGAATAATAATAATAATGATAATAATAATAATAAAAAATAATAAAAATAATGATAATAATAATAATATAATAATAATTCTAACACGACCGCCGCAGTATTTCATATACACAAAGAAGAGAGACAGCTGTATGTTATTCTACGATAAAATACAGCTGTTCCATTAATTCCCCGCGTATATTTCATCCGTTGAAAGTGCCACGTTACATGACGTCACTTGGTAAATATACGTCACGAAGACAAACTCAACAGTAATTTTAATGAAATGTTAATTACAACAAACTTGCCATGCTTCCAAACCGTGCACCCTCCCCGATATTGTTATGATTCGTGTTATGATTTGTGTTATCAGTTTTACATACTGTATTAGTTTGATTAGATACTGTATTAGCCATGATTATAGTTTTGTATCAATGTATCAGATATAGGTTCCTCGGTGCATGCTTAGTATCATTTACATAGCACAGGCATGCCTGCTAAATAAGTTATGACTGTCATAGCACAGGCATGCCTAGTAAATAAGTTCGTTTTTAATATTTTATTTCTCTCAATGCATAATATATTACAAAATGTTACAAGCATATATGAACTTTAGCGTACAGTTGTATAGCAATGTGTTACATTGATGCAACATCTTATAATACATGTATGCCCTAAAAGAAACTTTTAGAAGAATTTAGAATTAGCAGACATAGAAAGATTTGACAGATAGTAGGAACAGGAGTATTGGAGTGTTAGAGTCAATGATGTCGTTGTATTGTTGTATACAGTTTTAATTATATACGATGATTATTTTATTGTATATCTCGGTCACCATCTAGTTTCCCTTATGCGTTAAACTTTTCCCATTTCTTGTTGTGTTGTTCAATTTTATCTTTAAATACTGCAATGTTCTGTTCTATGTCCTTTCTTTTTTTTAAATATTGTATAAAACAATTAAACTCCGGGATGGCTTTCCTGCATTTGTTTATAAAAATAAAATATTTTGCTATAAGTATAATAAAGTTGACAATACTGACAATATTATTTGTGTTTTTACTTATACAAAATGATATTGTTTTTAGATCAAAATTTACATCCAAACTTTTACCATGGAGAAATATTTGTAAACTCGTCCAAAATTGTTGAATAATTGGACATTCCCAAAATAAGTGTATGAGAGATTCTACATGCATTTCACAAAAATCACAAAATGTATCAGATAAAGGTTCCTCGGTGCATGCTTAGTATCATTTACATAGCACAGGCATGCCTGCTAAATAAGTTATGACTGTCATAGCACAGGCATGCCTAGTAAATAAGTTATGACTGTCATAGCACAGGCATGCCTAGTAAATAAGTTATGACTGTCATAGCACAGGCATGCCTAGTAAATAAGTTATGACTGTCATAGCACAGGCATGCCTGCTAAATAAGTTATGACTGTCATAGCACGGGCAAGCCTGCTAAATGATTTATGACTGTTAATGGCAGAAGTTCACTATTGAAAGTTCACTGGGATGCAGCATCTAGGTTAAAGCTTAGCAATGGCCTACATGCTAACTCATTAATATTCATAAGATTAAAGCCCTATAAAAAGGGCCGCACGCATGCATTGAGTCAGTTTTTAGTTAGGATTTCGGATGTTATTTAGGACTTAGATTGGATTTTATTATTCTTCATTTTCATTGTTAAAATTGTGTTTGAAATTATCATTGATTTTTATAATAGAAATAGTGTTATAAACGTAGAAAATAAAAGTGTGTAACCAAACAGCGGATTTACGTGTGATTTAAACTTCCAACTTTGAGGACACAACGAGTTATATATAAAAAATAACACACTTTTCCCAACAATATAAACCCATCATATGCATCAGTACATATAACATTAATAAGCATCTTGAACAAAGTGAGAACGTTTGACGTCATACAGCGCAAGATATATGACGTAAGCAATGACTTAATTGTTTGTCACGTGACTACTAGTGTATTGAAAAGCAGAACTTTGCATACGGGGGCGCCCAATGGAGCAGCCTGTAAACATAACAGCCTGATTACCTTGACCTCCGAGATAATATATAGTGCCCCAACAATAGCGTAAACAATGGCATTATTGTTGGGTTAGAATCGAAATAATAAATACGTACCTATATTTTATCGGTGCTAACGCACTCGTGATTTAATTACTACGCATTCGAACTCCTAACTGTATTTTATTCACCGATAAAACACAGGTTCATATTTGTTATTTCTTAAATAATAATAATAATAATGATAATAATAATGAATAATAATAATAATAATAATAATAATAATAATATTGATAATAATAAGTAAAATGCTTGCCCATTGAATGTGGAAGGATCAGATCAACGGTTATTTGTTTATAATACGCTATTATAAAGTCTAAGTTCTCTCGTTTAATATTTTGTTATATATAGAGAGATAGATAAAATGGACGGTACCAGTAACCTTGACTTTGACGATAATATCCGCTGTATATCCGCTATATCCACCTAAAAACACGAGTATATATATGTCACAATAACAGATTCACCACAGAATAGCAATAATCGGATATAGTATATACATAATATATATATACATTACATAATATATATATACATATATGTTACAATAACAGATTCACGACGGAACTGCACAATATCCGGTTAATGACCTAGTTAAGGTTTAACCCCAACCGTTTCACTTCGCTAAATACCTATAGTGAGTGACCGATCACAGGAAATTAAAAAGAAAACAATATTTTTTTTTTAAAAAAAAAGCCGGAGAGATACATTGTAAGATACCTTCACTTTGAAGATTAGTGTTTACGGTCTCGTGTTTACGGTCTCGTATTTGCTAATATCCACTTTTAATCCGCTATATTCACCCAATTACACTAGTATATATATATGCATATACAATAACAGATTCACCACAGAACAACTTCACAATATCCGGGTAATGATCTAGTTATGGTTTAAACCCACTTCACTTAACCGGGTATACACCGAGTTATGGCTACACCAGTAACCTCATAATTATATCACTTAGGTGTCGGGTTACATACTTTGACCGAGATGGCCAATCCGGTAGTTCACTATTAATCCGCTATATCCACCCAATTACACCAGTATATATATGCATATACAATAACAGATTCACCACAGAACAACTTCACAATATCCGATAGATTAGTTTCTCGGTGTAAGTTAACCTGGTTTCACGATAACAATAACAGCGTTTTGTCCGGTTTTATCTTCCATTTTATATCTAATATCAATAAATATATGATCAAGGTTGTATACAACTTTTATCTGGTGTGTTGTAGTTTGTTTTTAATTGTGAGTGGGTTGATCACAAATTCCTTTTTTTTCGTTTAACACACTTTAGTGTGATTTTCTCACGCTATATCATCACAGATTAAAATGAAATGATGTTTTGCCACTGATTTGAGAAAATGGGAAAGCTAAAGTGAACAGCTTAAAAACAGTAAAGATAAAGTAACTAAGTTTTGAGCAAATTGGATAACAATTACCAAAATTAGGGTCAGGACAACATTTTTGGAACGTACAGACGCACCATTCTTCGAATGGCGAAGACATGAACAATAGCAATCGGTATCGACCACAAACAAGAAAATTAAATAATATCCTCTATTTGGTTGAGAATGTTTATAATGGTAATGTCAAAAAATGTAACAATTTTTACGTTATCTGGCACCTTAGTATCACCAAAAGCAATTATAAACCCAGAGTGTCAGTCAGAAATAACACTAAGTACTGAGTGCAGCACGACCCGCACACTGCATTTAACGATCACTTGTGTGAATGACACATGTACCGACAACAGGATCCTTCGGAAATAAGGAGGACACATATGAAAGTAGACTATCCGCTTGTATTGAGGCTGTCCGTGAGAGGCACCGTCAATGATGGACTAGATCATCCTAAAGGACTTATAAGTAAAACAATACTGAATCGTGTCACGGTCAGACCTTAAAACAATACTGAATCGTGTCACGGAGAGACCTTAAAACAATACTAAATCGTGACAAGGTTAAAACAATACTGAATCGTGTCACGGTTAGACCTTAAAACAATACTGAATCGTGTCACGGAGAGACCTTAAAACAATACTAAATCGTGACAAGGTTAAAAAATACTGAATCGTGTCACGGTGAGACCTTAAAACAATACTAAATCGTGACACGGTTAAAACAATACTGAATCGTGTCACGGTGAGACCGTAAAACAATACTGAATCGTAAACTACTGAATCGGGTCATGGTGAGACCTTAAACGTTGATTAACGCTTAAGTGGAATTTAATTTGATATTACACAGATATAAAATAAATCATGCGTTATATTTTGTAACAGAACTTTTTGTATTTTCAAACACGTTTAAAGATATAAATTACAAGATCCTTACCGTCAACACACACCATTGCACTTTTATAGGAAATTCTGTGAGAACAATTGTACGGATATATGAGTAAGGATGACGCGAGAGCCATTGAAGAAATAACAAGTACCGAGAGAAAAAGCCCCAAATATAAACATTAGTTGACTCTGTGAAGTTGTGGAGATTTACAACTGGCTCTGTCATTTGTTTTTTGAGATTTATGCACGTTTAAGCATCATCAATAAGGTATATAGAAACAATAAGAAAACGACTTTTTCAACGATGTGTTTAATGGTTTTTTATTTAAAGCTAGTGGACGTACAGCTACGGACATACTGTATGGCTCTGATGCGTCTTAACTTATACTGGTGTGTACTTTATATTTACTGTTTTTATTGCTGTTCACTTTAGCTTTCCCAATTTCTCAAATTTCAATAGCAACCACTCTTAAACTAACTCCGATTCAGTGGCAAAACATCATTTCATTGTAATGTGTGGTGATATAATGAGGGAAAAGCGCGCTAAAGCGAGCTGAAATGAAAACAAAATATCAAAATATTGCGCATTTGAAATTACGCTGTGGACGTTACCTCCATACCTTTACAAACATTTTTGACGGAAGTAAGGAAACTTAGAGAACTATATTAATAACTGTAGTAACCGAGAAATCCTGATACTTTCTGCGTCCCGTGCATTTTATTTAAACAAAATTGGTTCAGGATTAATAAAGTTAGAAAGATAATTCTACATGAATCGAGAGGACAATTCTCGATTGCCTGTTGACTTTAGCGAAAACACACACCTGCTACATAGTCGACTCCCGACCGTCCATCTGCTACTATACATATAAGAAGAAGACCGTTTGTAAACTACACAGTGAGGTACAACTGCTAATATACATATACTAAGAAGAACGTTTGCATGCTACGTAGTGAGGTTCAACTGCTAACATAAATATACTAAGAAGAACGTTTGCATGCTACACAGTGAGGTACATCTGCTAACATACTATAGTAAGGAGAACGTGTGCACTCTACGCAGTGAGGTACATCTGCTAACATACATATACTTAGAACTAAATTTAATAAACATCTGAACAATACATTAAGTATTACCAGAAATGTTCTTAAACACTCTATAAAATGTCTATGGAAATGACAAGTTATTAAAATTGTCTGATGTATCGATAGTCACGTTAGTTTCTTGTTGCTGTATAAACTATAAGATACTGGTTTTTATTACATTTCTATGGGTGAAAGATTGGGGTTTCTCAGAAAGAAAGAATATTCATTATCACTAAATATTAATAAATAACTCACAACACAAATTGTTTTAACTGCGACGTTGTGTTACATATATGACGTCAATAACGTGTTGGTGACGTCGACGTCATCCGCCGATAACGATAAATAAAGCGAATAATTCTGGTTAAAATCATACATAATCTGATTAAAAATGTAACAAATAGAATATTGAACTGTTGTTATTGATTATATGGAAAGCCTTCACTCGATGGTAGGCGTGTGTTGTTTTTTCACTCACTCACTTACGCTCGTTCGTGAAAAGAACCACACTCCTATCCTCTCTTGAAGGATTTCTCTATAATCGATCCCAGCAATTAAATAATCTCTTTATCTAGGATAATTAGATAAATCAATAAATCCCAAATAAACATGTTGTTGCAATTTAAATTTAATTTCAACATGATGATGTAAGCTTGCTAAATCATAATTAGACATTTTCGTTTAAGGACCGAGAGGATTCTGTGGCATTATCTAAGGACCGAGAGGATTCTGTGGCATTATCTAAGGACCAAGAGGATTCTGTGGCATTATCTAAGGACCGAGAGGATTCTGTGGCATTATCATGCTTTGTTAATCTAAGTACATGTTCTAACAAAATGCCATCTAACAACATTTATTTATATATATTATGTAAACATGTACATGATCACTATTTGGCTTAAACAACTAACTATTAATATCAGTGATTGCATAAATGCAAGTAACGTAGACAAACTAACGGGACAAATCCAGATTGTCATGTATCCCTTTAATACATACTGTTTGTCTATATGCCTAAGCGTTATTGTTTTCTATAACAATTACTTCCTTCTTTTCGATCAGTTTATTTTTTAAATATCGGAGGCTATTTGTGGGAACTTTACTTAAAACGTGATCACCAATAACTCTTCCCATAAAAAGCGTTTGTCCTATAATTAATTTTCATAATTTTATTTCTTGCTAACACACTACTAACTGCATGTACTCTTCAATTTCCGAATTCACAAAATATGACTATATTTCGCGGTAACAACAAACTAGTACATTATATTAAATACAACTAAGTTTAAATTTAAAATGTGTCAAGCCATGGAGCTACTAGCACCATTTTTATGAAGTCTTTGGTATGACCATGCCGGGGATTAAATCCATAACCTAACGCATGCGAGTCGGACGCTCTACCAGTAGACCACGCCACGGTGTTTCAGTATTCCAGTACACGGGACGGGCCTCCTAAGGCCCTCTTCCAGTTCAACCGAAGCAGTGGAGATTTACAAGTGCAGTTTCCAACTGTTGCCCCCAAGGCGACAGCTATAACCAACAGCTTGTGACAAAAGGTGTGACGTACATCTTATCTATTTCACATCAATTATGAAACAAACTACACGGCTTAAGTAATCAATGGCGCGAATGAAAGCGTTAGCTTGGCATTATGTGAGTGGAAACCGGAGATCGCGGGATGTGGAGGGGCGGGGAACACGGGAAATGGAGTGGGTGATCAAAGTACCTGTCAGCTGAGAGCTGTCGACTGCACTACTCAGAGGCGAGTGCGAGTCCATTATTCCATATGTTGTACGCGGATAGCGGAGTGCCACGCCCGTATACAGTTATTGATATTAAGAATGCATGTAAATACTAACATCAGGGTTATTATCGATATTCAACGGTAATGTTTCATATTTCAAACTATTATTGTGTATGCATGGGAGATGAAAGAAACATAATTATATTGTCTTTATTTTATACGAATACATTATAGTTCCGTAATTATTTATCAAGTAATAAACTAAACGTTCAGGATTCCTTACATATTAACTGATAGAACATACTATATACGAGCAGATAGTGCTGTATTTCGCATACCACTTGCAAATAAAAACGAATTTGCATTGGAATTTAAAAAGGGCGTGGTCGCTGCAGTCTGTTAGATATTTTAGACATTTTATTCTATCAATCTTTTTTTGTTAGATGCTTCCAAGAGGTTTCCTTTTCAGTATGAATTACTTGGCGTTCCATGGCCTGCTTTTTTCCCGTATACTGCAGTGTCCGTCTGTATGTTGTTGCTTTTTTACAGGGACACATAACATAGTTGGACATGATTGTGGGATGTAATTGTCAATAATTACTGTTATTTGCTGGCTCGGTTGTTTTCATTGAAAAGCCACTTACTGGTATTTACAACACTTGTCAAAAGCTGCAACTACTGGTCACATTTTGAACAAGACGAACAAGAAGAAGAATAACTCGTGACTACTAATTAACCTTAATCTGGAATATGAATGTACATACATATTAGTTCAATAGGTCAGAAACGGCCTTTGACTCGTTCGATCTTAGCGTATAAAGCTAATGCATATAAACTAAATTTAGGGATCAGTCCACAACATTATACCAGCTTTTAGTTTAAAGATATTTATTTTACATTGATTGCGAAACAAGTTATTGCAACTTAGATTAATCACTGTCGATGGCTTCCTGGGTAGAACCAGTACTAAGCAATGTGGATTAATTACCTTACTCAAGGATAAATAACGTTCCCGCGGCGAGGATCGAACCCACGACCTCTCGATCTGGAGTTCGGCTCTCTACCACTGGACCACGCAAGCTTTTCAAATTGATAATAGTTACAACTGATAATAATTACAACTGATACAACACAGTACTCTCGATACAAAAAAAAAAAATCGTCAAATAATAATAATAATAATAATAATAATAAGCATGCAAGAAATAAAAGTTAAAAAAAACCTACCCCAATTTTTGTCCCATGTTTACGTTGATATTGATGATACTGTTAGCAATATCCACACTCCACCCTCACGTACACGGTTTAACTAACTTACAGCTAAACCTTGCGAATGAGACTGAAACCTAAAATCCACGTGATATTTTCCATTAAATGTTGCTATGAAACCCTTTCTCTTATACTGGACTCGAATAGCTGATATTTCCGATAATTTTCTGCTAAACCGGCTGAAAGTGAATACAGTAACGGTATGTGTATTTATACACTATGTGCAGTATACATGTATAGCATAGCAACATGAAGGCCAAATAGGCGTATATATATATTTAGTTTATGATAAGCCATGAAATACTGTGTTTTATCAGTGAAATAAAAGTGTTATTCCACACTGTTGAATATAGAGTTTTATTTCCACAGTAGCTGCCGGGACTACTTTTTTAATGTGCAACCAACACAAATGCATGTACATTAACACGGCTCACAAGATATATTCCTACTGTTATACTGTTAAATCCACTGTTTATTTAATTACTTTTCTTTCTGGTTTCAAAATAAGGTGACGTCGTGTAACGTTTCGTTAGGTCATATTGACTAGGAAATAAACAGGGCGCATAGCCAGGTGTATAAAACGGTTTCATTACTTAAATAATTCTTTGTAAAATCATAAAATAAAAAGAAAATTTGTTGTCTTGAAGTTAGAAAACTTTTATATTTACACTCATGCTTCGCATTCGTGAAAATATAAAGTTTTCTCACTTCTCAATGAAATAAAATGTGTTATTCACTCCAAAACAACAAATATTCTCTATTTATATATGGATACAGAAGTTATTATGGCGTAGCAAAGCATGGATAGAATGTAGGGAATTGTGATTTGAACCGAGCTGGCCCATTTGCATCATTTGAAATCGAGAGATGAATATGGAGGAATGCTGCTATGGTATCCGTTCTGTTGGCTTTATTCAACGTGGGCTCTGGTGGATAATTGTTATTCACCACATCAGCAAAGAACGGTTATCAATATTGAGTATGCCATCCAGATACAGAGATATATTATTAAACGCATCAATAACGTCACACTGGCTAGCAGGTGACACTCAACATGAAATCTCTTTCATAACAGTATAAAAACAAATCTGCGATGAGTGGTGCACAGTTAGTGCCTATAGAAAGACCAACAACCTGACGGTAAACGGTTTTACCGTATCTAATTAAGAAACAGTAGTCCCTTCTATTCACCCTTTTGCCATTATCAAATCTCGCTCTCGTTTTTCGCGAGATTTCGAGTTCGGGGTGTCTCAACACTAACTCTGTATAGTGAATATACAGTGTTTCTTTGTTTTAGACACATTTTAGAACGTATCATGCAAAAATATAATGCGAGTGCTGTTTCTAGGTGTGTTAGTAATATAAACTGTCAGACTATTGACCTTTTCTGGGTAAAATGTCTTTTTTATTGCCATTATAATGATACCTTGAAACTGAAAGTAGATATAGAAGTGCGCCACGGTTACTCAAATAGCATACTCCTCGCGTTTCGTGATTATTAGATTTACTTTACACTTAAATAGATAAGTCCCTGCATTTTAATTACATTTAACAAGTTAGATATATATATATAAAACTTTCTTGTAAACAGGAACGGTTCATATTAATCTTTTCTACCAGTAGTTTCAGAATCCAATACTGTGCATGCTGAGTTTTAAATTCACTACTTAACATAAGTATATAAATTCTCCTTTAAATAATGTTCATAAAAGTATATTCCACAAACGAATATGTATTGCAAAGAGTCATTTACTGTTGGTAATTGTTACGACAATTATTATGTAAAATAATTAACAGGACTCTGCAATATATCGTTATTTCTACCACAGTATAAGATTTCATAAATCATAGGACCAACATAGATATATAGCTATGCCAAAAACAATTTATTGAACAGTTGCTAATGTTGAGTTTATGGCAGGTTGTTTATTGCAATCAAAAGATAAAGGGTTTCTCCAATAGTAATAATGAGACCATAAATCACAAGCACTGGCTACCCGTGGTGTGTTGACATCATATATTGTTACTATTTTAATGGTGTTTATTTGTAATTATGATGATATTTTGAAACCGAAAGTAGGTAGCCTAATATTGTCGATGTTCCTGACGTTATTCGAAGATCATAATTATTGTGTTTCTTAAATTGATTTAAATGTTCGTTTATCTGCAAGACAGATGGAATATGTGACATTAAATACATAATTTCGAATTAAATAACAAACAAGCAAGAAACAGACTTTTTTTTTGACAAATCTGTCTGAACGTAATCTATTTGTAATGTGTTAAGTTTCACAAATGCATACTATAAATAAAATTGAAAATTAAAACAGTTAGCTGAAGTTATTTTTTTACCCTCGCCGTATGCACAAATTAAAATATGACACAATTATAGTATATATATGATGTCAACACACCACGCGCAGCCAGTGTTTGTAATTTATGGCCTCACTCATCTAAACAAACATCCTGCTTTGGACAGCCAATTAGCCACGGGGTATCGCATTATTACTATTGGAGAAACCCTTTATCTTTTGATTGCAATAAACAACATGCAAATAAAACCCAACATAAGCGACTGTTCAATTACTTGTTTTTGGCATGGCTATATGTAGGACCTGTGATTTATGAATAAAATAAAAAATATTTTGCAGAGTTCTATTAATTATTTTATCTATGCCGTAACAATTATCAACAGTAAAATACTTTTGCGAGAAATATTCGCTTGTGGAATATAATTAAGTGTAATAAGTAAAGTTAATTACTTTAAATAATTTATGAAACACGAGGATTCTGATCTTTGAGTAACGCACATCTACCTACTTTCGGTTTCAAGGTATCGTTATAATGGCAATAAAAAAGCCATTTTACCTAGTAAAGGTCAATATTCTGACAGTTCATATTACTAACACAACTAGAAACAACACTCGCATGATATTTTTGCACGATACGCTCTAAATTGTGTGTAAAACAAATAAACACTGTATATTGACAATTATACTATGTGGACTTGCTATGAAGTTTGTGAAGCACTCATCTTCCTATTAGATAATATTTTCGTCAGGTATGGAACCACCGTTTATAGACAAATTGTTGGTATCCCTATGGGTACGAACTGTGCAACACTTGTCGCAGATTTGTTCTTATTTTGCTATGAAAGGGATTTCATGTTGAGTCTTTCACCAGATACCCAGGCAGATGTTATTGAAGCCTTTAATGATACCTCTCGGTATCTGGATGACATATTGAACATTGACAACCCTTTCCTTCCAACTATGGTTAATTATATTTATCCTAAAGAACTTCAGCTTAACAAAGCTAATATATCTGATAATAACGCTTCTTTTCTTGATTTAGATCTCTCGATTGAAAATTGTAAAATAATTAGCAAAATCTATGACAAGAGAGATGATTTTAAATTTGACATTGTTAATTATCCCCACTTGGATGGGGATGTTCCACGATCAACTTCTTATGGGGTATATGTGTCTCAACTTATTCGTTTTTCTAGAGCTTGTACTCGAGTTGAGGACTTTAATATTCGTAATCTTTGTATAACTAAAAAGTTACTCAATCAGGGTTACCATTACCATAAACTTCGTAAAACCTTTGCAAAATCTTATTATCGTAACCCTGATCTTCTTTCCAAATATAAAAGTAATTAAGGACTCTTCTGCGACAAGGACTATCACAACCTGACTTCTATGGTGATGTGATTTATAAACTTCGTAAGATTCTAGGTCATGATCACTTTCATACTATCTTTGTTAAACTTGTTAAAAGTTTATCAAAAGAGGTTATGACCCTATCATTTTGCAACGTACTGCATGCTTGGTGGTGGACCCTTTTACAGTTCGCCACTATGCTTTCCTCTTTAATTGTACGATGACCGGACAGGCTGTGGACCCTATGATGACGCCTACCGAAAGCCCATTGGGACGGTGGCGTTTGATGTTTGTCCATGATCTTTCTTGTCGTGTCCTTAATGGTTTATTCTCTTACTGCTCTAGCTTCTGCAAAGTCATTGAGTACCTTCATTGTGGCTTTCTACTCGGTTTGATTGAGACTGTTCATGCGCGGTAGTGAAATATGCTAGCTACCGCTCACGCCCTCTAGCCCCGGGTTGAGCAGAACTCAATATTCATAAAATCAACAGCACACAATTTTAACCATCCCGAAGGCATATATGGGTCACGATGTTCTAGCACGTGAACGCTTTGTATTAAGACACAAATGGCACGGGTCCTTGCGCCAAAAACAAACCTGTTGATGTTTTCAAAGCACAACTAGTCTTGTTATATAGTGTTTTTCAAAGGATTAACGTGTGTCTCTGTATATAGTGAATTCAAAAGGATTAACTTATGACACTATTATTGGTGTTCGGTAAGTAAATACTAAAACAAATTGTTAAACCTTTCTATGATGTTCTGTTGTCTGTTTGTATGTTTTAAGTATGCATGTTTTATGCTTATTATTCTTAAAATATCAGACGAGTCGTGTTTATTTTCACCGTTGAGGTAGGACTTGTAAATGCAAAATCCTATTAATGCCATGACTTTAGTTACCTCACTGTAACTTTCCTAATTTATGTTGTAGCCTAATATGATGTATTTAAGCTGTGCCATGTTTTTTTCGTATCCGCATTGATTACATATGACTTGTATGTGTTTCCAAAAGGACTGTAGAGCGTTGCACTCAATGAAGAAGTGGTTGTATGTGTCTACTTTGTTGCAGTTTAGACAAAAAGGCGTATCTCTGATATTCCAAATGCAGAGTAATTATGCAGTTGGTAGTATTGTATGAATTAGTTTAAATTTGAGCTGTTTAACTCTGTTGTCTTCTGTTTCATGTATCGTTGAGTATACTCTGTACCAGTATATTTCATTTGAACTAAATTCTTGTTTCCATGTATTGTGCATTTAAGGTTTTGAAAAAGCTTTCTCTACCAGCATGCTATAAATATATCGTCCTTCAGTTTTATTTAAGTATACTTTGATAGTGTTTTTAGTAGAAATAAAAATGTTTAAGCCTGTTTTAAATTCTGTTCACTAGTTTTATTTGTATATGACTTTATATACCCTGGTCCAAAACTTGTTTACCGAGTATATATACTGAGCAACTCTTCTAACTAGACTACGTATATAATCGGCTCTATAATCTTTATTAGTGAGTGAAATTATCTGACATTGTACAGACAACAACATTAACATTTTTCACAATTTATTCCGTAATTTCAACAAAATTTATTGAAATTTAAAATCACAATTTCATTTTTTCCAAATCCAGCGGGCAATTCGAAAGTCACAAACAGTACGTAAAAGTAAGTCAAATAATTACAATACCTGATAGTGAGACATCCCAGCCTGGACCATGCCTATTGCTCGCGCTCGTTCTTCCACATTTAGTCTTCGCATTTTTAAAATATTGTGTTTTTATTGTGTGGATATCGTTTGGCTATAACAAATCGATTATAAAAATAAAAAATTAGCACGAGACAATTAAAAAAAGAAAATTTTCTAAAAAACGTACGTGCATTTCGTGTGTGTAATGTGACAGCTATCGACCCGGTTTTTCTTTACACATATACAGGTCAAATGTATGAGTAATGCATTTTAACTGTGTGTGACTTAAAATAATAATATTTCCATCTTGCTGGTATAGTATTAAGAATTGATGCTATTTCAGTTGTCCAATTTTGTTTTCCTTTTAATTTATTGTAGATGACATTCTGGAATATAAGGCCATCTTCATCTAGTATGTCATTAATAAATATCAGATCTGAATTAATCCAGTTTGTGAAAGTCAAAACTTTTCCTTTTAGTTTAATGTTTTTGTTACCCCATATCACGTGTTGCCTAATATCAGTAAACGTATTACAGTTAGGATTTTGCCCACCGCCCATTTTTATCCAACATTTTAAAAAATCTATGTAAACGTCTGGTAATGTCTGTATATTCTCTAAACTATTGATATTATCAAGGTTCATGTGAAAAATTAGGTAGTCTTTACCATATTTTCCAAAGTAGTATTGAGGAATTACTTTCCATGAAGCATCAGTGCTATCCAATAAAGATTTAATCCATTTAAGTTTCAGTGAAATAAAAAAGGATTCTGTGTCACAATGTCTTCCTCTTCTTTTAGACCAATCAGAGTTTTTCTTTCAATTTTTTCTCGTTTACCTTCCCGTAAGTATGTAAAAATCATGGTATTTATCTCTTTAATAATAAGTTTAGGTATAATACATGCCTGAGCTATATATGTGAATTTTGGAAGTATCAATGTTTTGATTATTTGAGCTCTACCAAAAATCGTTAGTTTTCTCTTCATCCAGTTATGTATTGTTTGTTTGCATGTGTCAAGTTCAGCTGTTATATTTTCAACCTTTTCTTTACATCGTTTTAATTTACCTATCCACATTCCTTCGGTTTGTTTTTATTTAAAATTAACGCCGAATGTTTTTCAAATATTTCGATTATATTTATTACCTCGATTATTTCATCTTTCGATGTAACAAAGATAGTGATGTCGTCTGCAAGTTGAGATAATTTTAAGGATTTTACAACGCCTTTTACCTTCACTTGTATGCCTCGTATATTTTGATTATTTCTTATATTTGTTGCCAATACCTCTGCTATTAATAGAAATAAAAGAGCAGAGATAGAACACCCCAGCTTTAAACCACGTGACTGACAAAAAGGAACGGACTTCCAACTGTTATTTATAACACAACAGCTTTTGTTATTATAAATCGTTTTAATCCAGTTTTTAAATGACTCTTTAAATCCGAATTTGTCTAAGGTTTTATGCATAAAAGGCCATTCACATGTATAAAATGCCTTTTTAAAATCTAAAAATAAAATTGCCCCATTAATGTCTAGCTTATCAGTGTAATCTATTATGCCTTGAATCAGTCTTATATTATAACATATATATCTGTTTTTAATATATCCTTGCTGGTCAGTGTTAATTAGTGTCGGTAAAACTTCTTGGAGTCTTTTCTCTAGTGCTCGTGTTGCAATTTTATAATCCTGATTTAACAGTGTTATTGGCCTCCAATTGTCTAAGTGTTCTGGATCACCCTTTTTATTTAATAAAGTTAACACACCCATTCTTTGAGTCTGGGAAAGTTGACCTTTTTTATATCCGTCATTTAAAGAGTTGGTGACTAAAACACCAACCAGGTCCCAGAACTGTTGGTAGAACTCTCTGTTATTCCATCGATACAGGGCTTTACGTTCGATTCTAATGTCATTCCTTATTTGGGGAAATGTCAGGTAAAACTCCATTATGATTGACCTGACTTTGAACTCTTTGTCCTCTTTGTTATCTAAATGTACTGAAACTGGTAACTTGTCTAAAACTTAGAAAAAAGGCAAACCCATGGAGTCGAGAAAATGTTCAATTTCAGTAACGTCAGGGAGTATAGGAAAAGTGCATGTTTAGAGTAGGAAAACATTTGACCGCATCTGTCACCGTCCTACATTTGACCGCATCTGTCACCGTCCTACATTTGACCGCATATGTCACCGTCCTACATTTGACCGCATATGTCACCGCCCTACATTTGACCGCATCTGTCACCGTCCTACATTTGACCGCATCTGTCACCGTCCTACATGTGACCGCATCTGTCACCGTCCTACATTTGACCGCATCTGTCACCGTCCTACATTTGACCGCATCTGTCACCGTCCTACATTTGACCGCATCTGTCACCGTCCTACATGTGACCGCATCTGTCAGCGTCCTACATTTGACCGCATCTGTCACCGTCCTACATTTGACCGCATCTGTCACCGTCCTACATTTGACCGCATCTGTCACCGTCCTACATGTGACCGCATCTGTCACCGTCCTACATTTGACCGCATCTGTCACCGTCCTACATGTGACCGCATCTGTCACCGTCCTACATTTGACCGCATCTGTCACCGTCCTACATTTGAACGCATCTGTCACCGTCCTACATTTGACCGCATCTGTCACCGTCCTCACGCGATAGCTATCCTGAAACGTGTAAAAGGCATTTGAAACGTGGAATAAATATCACCAGAAGTCAAACTAAGAAAAATAAGTCAGAATAAAGTATAAATAAGTTTAATGACACAAGAGATATAATACATGTATTTAATGGTTATGTCTCTGTCTGAGCAACCCTTTAAAGTTGCATTAAAATGGATAGCATATATTGGCCGAGTTTAATACCATGAAGCATAAATTACTTTTAACACCTTTTGTATAGTCAACGGTATATCTGTATACAGTTAAATATCTATGTAGTATAAAGTAACACATCAAGTCCGCCCTCTAATGTACTGAATCAAGATGGGCTACAGGAATTAACACACATACGAGCATGAAATAAGATATCAAACCAAGGGTAATCACCCGAAAAAGTCATTCGGTGACATAACGTGATCAGAGTATTAATTTTCATATCCGATCCAAGAAGGGAAGACGGGGTTGACTGAGGTATGAAATAAAACCTTAATTTCGGCTTTAACAGTTTTCATATGGTAAAATTAAAACATTTAATAAGTAACTGTAAACAGGTTATCGCATTTTGTTCGGCAAAATGTGTTTTAAACCCGTTTTATTGTCGAAATATCCGTTATACAATCCTGCTAATATAAGCTTTCCCATCGCTTAATGGAATTAAGGCAGGACCACGTCATTTTAATATGGTTAATTGTTCATATTCACTATATATTCATATTGTCATGTAATTGTGTATACTATAAACATGTTTTTATGTTTAACCGCTGAATACTGATATTTGTATTTGTATTTGTAAATGTGATTTGGTATCAGAGAGTTAATGCCTAACACAGTCGTACCAGGATAGTATTGACCTGATAAAGGTGTTGAAGTAAGTGTACGTTTCATGGTAAAACGTTAAAGGCACGTTCACGTTTTATTTACTACCAAACTTCCAGTTGTAAAGCCAATGTAGATGGCATTACAAACAAGGGGACATACACCTTAACATAAATGTACGCGGTTGCAAAAGAAATTGTTCACTCAGGTTTTTGTTAAATTTATTGTACAAAATATGTACGAAATATGGCATATAGGGTACCAATTATTTTGCCATTCTAATGCCAATGTCAAGATGGAATTTGTTTTTCGATAGCTTAATTCATTGGAGCATGGTCAACAGGTGAAGAGGGTAGGGGTCAAAATCATAAGTCGCAAAACAGTCCAAAATAATATGTTGCTTCATTTTTTTCAAATTTAATTGTTATTGAAAGCGCATTTTTATCAGATTGGAACCTATCACTCAGCTTAGTTATAGTGATTCGTAATCATGACAAAAGCTTGAACCCTCTTGTTTTCGATAAGCCGTGGCATATTGAAAATACAGAAGGAAATGAACTGCGTTGTGTTTTTTCGTTTATCCAAACGTAAGAGAACAGGTTTTTATCTACACGGACATTTCCACGAGTTTCACATGCAAATCATTGAAAACAACACAAACGCTTTTCTCGTGCAAAACAACTGTGTATTGATCGATGTATTGCCATTGGCAGATAAAGATACATGTATATATGTATAGGTAAAAGTTTGAACCCTGTACTATAAATATAAAAGAATATATTATAATTTTAAAAGTGCACACTTTCTTTTGCAACTGAGTATACATCAATACATGTTTTGATATATATATTACCTATAACTATACCGACAAATAGTACATCTTACAAAATATTTTAAAACACTAAATCACGAAAGGTACTGGAAAATTTACACCTGTATATACTCAAATGAGAGGATTATCTCCAATACAGCGCTACAACAAACACAACCTCAAGAGATTTGAAATGATACATCGTAATCAAGTAACAAAACACTATTAAGAACAACATTTCGAATCATGTAAAACTACAAAGAGGAGTGACAAATAAATAAAAAAAAGTACAGTTCCCAGCTAATAATATACAATGCCGCCCTTTAAAAGGGCCAACAGTTGTATCTAAAGAAATATAAAAAGATCGGACAGGAAAAGTAGCATTCAAGGAGGACAGTCAACCACAAAACACAGAAACAAACACGCACACAGACAAACAAGAAGGCAAAAGTAATATTAAATGCAAATGACATCACAAAGACAAAAGGGTTGACAATAGGGCTACCGCCGTGGAACGGTCAGTGGCAAAGTAGGCCACTGACAAAAGCATAATTATTATGAAAGCATTATCTATGTTTGTTTCATAACTAACTTGTGTGTTTTACACGTAAGCATATATACGAGTATATATATACGATTATATATACATGCTTGCATGTAAAATATAGATATACATATATATATATATATTATTTGCAATACCATTATTCAGTACCCTATCTGGTGAGCCTTTCCTGCGACATCGACGCGGCGGAGCAAAAATAGATACAATATATAGATACATATACGGAAACGAAAGTCCAAGGCACATACATAGCAAGGAATAAACTGGTTTTAATGGATTTTTTCCCGTACATATGGTGTTTTTCCTTCCCAAATGTTATTCGGTGGCTGCAGTATCACCGGCATTCTACCCTTTCGTTAGACTTATTTTGAACTCCATGGCGAGGAATTCTTTATATGTGATCTTGCCATCCTGGTCAGCGTCCATCTTTTCGACTGTGTTTCGGAGCTTTTTGTCTACCTTTATGTCAACCTGGTCAATATAAGAAGTTATTATATGTATAATGAAGTGACTCGGCGCTAGACAATATGTACTGCCATTGTCAATATGTGCAATATAAGAAAATTTTATATGTATCATGACATGACTCGTCGCTAGACAACATTTCCTGTCATTGTCAACCTGTGCAATATAAGAAGAGAGTATATGTATAAGGAAGTGACTCGTCGCTAGACAACATTTCCTGTCATTGTCAACCTGGTCAATATAAGAAGATAGTATATGTGTAATGAAGTGACTCGGCGCTAGACAATATGTACTGGCATTGTCAACCTGTGCAATATAAGACTATAGTATATGTATAAGGAAGTGACTCAGTGCTATACAACATTTCCTGTCATTGTCAACCTGGTCAGTATAAGAAGATTTTATATGTATAAGGAAGTGACTCGGCGCTAGACAATATGTACTGGCATTGTCAATCTTGTCAATATAAGAAGATAGTATATGTATAATGAAGTGACTCGGCGCTAGACAATATGTACTGCCATTGTCAATATGTGCAATATAAGATTATATGTATCATGACGTGACTCGTCGCTAGACAACATTTCCTGTCATTGTCAACCTGTGCAATATAAGAAGATAGTATATGTATAAGGAAGTGACTCGTCGCTAGACAACATTTCCTGTCATTGTCAACCTGGTCAATATAAGAAGATAGTATATGTGTAATGAAGTGACTCGGCGCTAGACAATATGTACTGGCATTGTCAACCTGTGCAATATAAGACTATAGTATATGTATAAGGAAGTGACTCAGCGCTAGACAATATGTACTGGCATTGTCAACCTGTGCAATATAAGAAGATAGTATATGTATAAGGAAGTGACTCGTCGCTAGACAACATTTCCTGTCATTGTCAATATGTGCAATATAAGAAGATAGTATATGTATAAGGAAGTGACTCGTCGCTAGACAACATTTCCTGTCATTGTCAACCTGTGCAATATAAGAAGATAGTATATGTATAAGGAAGTGACTCAGCGCTAGACAATATGTACTGGCATTGTCAAACTGTGCAATATAAGACTATAGTATATATGTATAATGAAGTGACTCGGCGCTAGGCAATATGTACTGTCATTGTCAACCTGGTCAATATAAGAAGATTGTATATGTATAATGAAGTGATTCGGCGCTAGGCAATATGTACTGGCATTGTCAACCTGTGCAATATAAGAATATAGTACAAGTATCATGAAGTGACTCGTCGCTAGACAATATGTACTGGCATTGTCAACCAGGTCAATATAAGAAGATAGTATATATATCATGAAGTGACTCAGTGCTAGACAACATTTACTGTCATTGTCAACCAGGTCAATATAAGAAGATCGTATATTTATGAGTATTTGCTTTGTGGCTTTCTAGGCTTTCGTTTTTTACTCTCGTATATACATGAGCATATTTGAGTTGTATTGCTTATTAATGCTGCCTAGTTTATTAGAGGAAATATAGCATGGCGGGGGTTCCTTTATTTACACTGTATTGCTTTATTGGTATAACAATAGGGTAAGAGTGATGTTTGGTGAACTCTATAACTTGGTTTTAACACCCAGCGGCATTTTATTTTGCCACTGACCTTTCCAAGCGGTAGCCATATTGCTAACCTTTATATGTTTGTGATGTCATATCATGCCGTGTAATCTTCTTTGAAATTGTTGTTTGTTTCTATGTTTCTGTGGTCTTGAATGCTACATATTCTGTTCGATATTTTTATATCTTATCTTCATGCGGAATTTCATTTGCAAGAACTAACTATAGCTCACGTATGTATAACTTATGTGTTATATTAAGACCCTAGATGCTAGCTTTTGTTACTATTAAACGACCGTTACATATATTATATATGTATATGTAAAACAGGTTGTACTAGTATGTATCTATAACACTTACCGATTCTAAGCCACTGATTATTTCATCTTTGGTTGCTGTCCCGTCATTGTTTTTATCAAATATCTTGAACATTTCCCGGAACCCACACGTTCTGAAATTAAAATTGAGCGAGTTCTTCTTGATGTTATAGGGTTTACTGTATTGAGATTTCGAATTTTGCAACAGTATATCTGTCGTTTAATGGTCGCAAATTGTGTATAATGGCGACGCGTTAGCGAAGCCGATATTGTGTTTAATGGTGACTCGGTGACGAAGCCGACATTGTGTTTAATGATGACGCGTTAACGAAGCCGATATTGTGCTTAATGGTGACTCGTTAACGAAGTCGATATTGTGTTTAAGATGACGCGTTAACGAAGCCGATATTGTGTTTAATGGTGACGCGTTAACGAAGCCGATATTGTGTTTAATGGTGACTCGTTAATGAAGCCGATATTGTGTTTAATGGTGACTCGTTAACGAAGCCGTTCAACACGAGTTGTGACCGTTGAACTGATTTGCTTTCATAAAATTCCAATGTTTAATACTGGTTAACCCGTGTCTAACGCCAGTGCTCAAAGAAAATTATTTTAAGAGACAGGCCCAGGGCTTGTTGCTTCTGAAAATGGACAGGCCCCGATTTGAAATGGACAGGCCCTGATTTGAAATGGACAGGCCCTGATTTAAAATGGAAAGGTCCAATATTTTTTTCTTATTGGAAATGTGTCTTTATTCACTTTCATAGCACACATTTGTTACGTATGTATTAATCAAGCTCAGAACCTCCTCTGACTAGACCACTTTATGCTCCCTGGTCTGCTAGCTTATTTACCATTACGTTTAAAATATGTTAGAATAGAATATTACATAGTAATTTATAACCAATGCAAAGGAGAGTACTAGCACTTTTGCCAAACGATAATAATCAGAGCCGACTTGGTGAAACTGGAGCTAAACTTGGAGCCAAATTTTTAATCAGGTTTTATGAGACTATCAGAGCCTCCTCTGGCTATTTTTTTTCTTTTTGTCACCACTTTCTCCAAGTAAAGAATTAGGAGCCTAGACTAGAATTCATTTAAAAGTAGGATTCCAGGAACTCCTTACACCTTAAATAATGAATAGAAATATACTTTATATCTGTATTTATACATATACAGTATATATATTTTTGTTTCCACCAACATGTATTTGTAAAGGACAGTTTTTTGTTATTTGATTTTGTAAAAAAAAAAAGAAAAAAAAAAATCCGAAATTATGTACCATCCGAACTACTATGACACCGCACTTTTACGGCCCGAACATTTCACAAACATTCAATCGAAATACCATCAATAACGGTTTTTTGTCCATGCATTAGTGTGTTTTTAATGACAAAAACGGTATTTCTTATCACAAAGGAAAGAAAACACAACCCTAATAGCAGAATAATGAGTTTTATGTCAACAATTGTCGACCTCAAAGTTGTGACAAACTGCCGACACGAAGCCAGGCAAAATATTCGAACTTCTTATTGTTTCAAGGTGTGTATAACACATGTTAATTACTTTATTGCAAGTGTTTTCACAGTTCACAATACACATGGGAGTATTTTTTCTTGAGGAACTTGAGCTTGAGATCCAGTAAAACTGATTTTTTGGGGGATTTTTTTTTTTTTTTTTTTTTTTTTTTTTAGACAGGCCCGACGGGCTCCTCGTCTGCAAAATGAGACAGGCCCGGAATGGATTTCGAGGAGCCCCGGGCGTCGGGCTATCCTATTTCTTGAGCACTGAACGCAGTTTATTGTCTTTGACGTATTTACTCAAAAACGCATTGAAATAAAACTAAGTGTCATCACATTTGTGACGGTTTAAAGTCACGTGACTGGATTATGACTGGATTATGAACTAGTTACTAGTCACGCATTTTTGAACTTCAACCAATCGGATTGCAGGATTTTAGAAAACTGGGTTAACAAATTTCATACAAAACCGGTGTTAGTCAAATAGATATGTACGTGACAATATTCCTGATGATGTATGGTTAGTGACACTTTAATAGTAAGTATTGAATAAGCTCGAGGTTGTTATAATATATGTTAAAGAAATACTCTAAGTAAATCAAAACATGGTAAGTAGTATTATAAATGTTATAAAATGCATTCTTACTTGTCTATCAACACTTTGTCTGCCTTAAATGCTTTAACGTAATCTTCTAGCTCTAGACTGTCTTCATTTTTTACATGTAAGGCCTGAAGAAAATAACAACAAAATAAACATATGAACACTTTGTCTGCATTACATGCTGTAACGTAATCTTCTAGCTCTAGACTGACTTCATCTTTTACATGTAAGGCCTGAAGAAAATAACAATAAAATAAACATAGTACACGCGTTTTAATGCCACTGTTAACAACTCGCAGTGGGGTTGTCTTTATTTTAAAGGCATAACAGTGAGCTTCTTTGAATTTGAGAATTTGTCAAACTGTTTATGAACGGAAAATAAGAACGCTAAAATAACAAAATGGCGAACGGACATAAACACCGTGTTGTGACACCACTGATGATAAACAACAATAGTAAACAACTGAACGAAAAACCGTTTACTTTGGACATTGTTTATGTATTTTGGTTAGTAATTTTATTTTAAGTAGGCTGTTTAGACCTATGAGCTTTTGGAAAGTGCTGATATGCACAGACGCTATATTCTAATCCTATGGGTAACGTAATGGTGGTGTGCATTTTGAATGATTTTACGCCGGAGTGACATGCCAAAGTATAGATTTTGTACTACCGCAATATAATTCTGAGCGAAAGTAAGCGTTTATTCGCTATACTATTGCATTACATATTTGTTTAAGTCAAACCTTTTTATATAAAGCCCAGTCATAACAAATGATTATCACCAACGAATCTTTCCTTTTCATCGTTTTTCAATATACTTGGTATTTGCTCTGACGCTGGCAGAGGTGAATGTGAATGCAAGAAAAGATAACTCTGGGTAGAGATTAGTGTCAATGCTCTAGCCTATTTTGGTGAAGTGTTTACACAGCACGCCTCGATCCGGGCTCGAGACGTATTTATATGCATACAGTTTAACAGCAAAGACTCCAATATATTTAAACCTAAGACAATAGCTGGGAAACGGCTAACCAAAACTAGCAAAAATGAAAAACAAATAGCAAAAAAAATTTGACCTCCCTCCAATAAAATAAAACTAACACAATGTAGCATACAACTATGAGATTACTACCCCACCCACATTTCCCGGGTTTCCAACATGTGTCACGTGACAACTGCGGCACCTTCACCCATTAAAAAGTTACCTTTAGTTTTTCTTTACCCTTGCTGTATCCGAGCAATATGAGTAAATCCAGCACCTGTTGTCGGCTCAGCTTGCCATCGTTGTCGCTGTCCATGGCGTTAAACTCAGACCGGATGTAGGTGTCAAGTTGCGTTTCCGGCATATTCGACATTTTCTTTGACTTTTTCCTAAAATATAAACGTTTCTGCAATCAGAATTTTCAGTTTAAATCGTTGGAAAATCGAGATTACTTTTATATGATTAAACGGAAGTAAGTCAACCACGTGACTTTAGTGATGGTTTTTTGAGCAAAACGAGTTTTCATTCAGTTTAATAAGGGAAAGTAATATGAAATAGGCACTACCTATGTAACGGGCAAAGCAATTTGATAGCATGTACACTCTTTACCCATCTCAATTTTAAGGGTTAGTAACTATAAATTTGATCAGATCTTAAAGTCAGGAAATAGTTATAGATATATCTTTACACAAATATGTAAATAAATATATTTGTAAGGCCTAATAAAATAATACCCGTGTTTACTGCAACAATAAGTAGTGGGTAGGAAGGTCAGCTTTTTGTTTTATTTTGTATCTGTAATAAGACTTTGAATTCGAGAACAATTAGATACGGATATATTTGAGTGCAGACTTTATTTGATCTTTTTCTTTACACAGAAAATATGAACAAGCATTTTTGGTGCAGTTTTTGTGTGAGTCCTTGTATTTCAATTTTCGGGGGCTAACAAACTGAACATTTTTCTGAAAAAATAGATTCGTTTTATTCTCATAAAAGATGTCGGCAGCGTTTTAAAGGAGATGGTCCGGTCACGGTGAACACATGTTTATTTGTAATCCGAGCCTTCTCTGACCGAACCACTGTAGATAATCTCAAAGAATCTATCAACATGTTTATTATTTATTCTAGCATGTCCAACGGAATGTAAGTGTATACATAAAACTGAAATATCAAGGTTCTATTTGTTGGCATAAATACCCATCAAAATACATAGGATGTTTTTTCTATGTTTAATGGATGAGACTCATAGGTAGTAGTAGGTAGGTAGTCGAGGCCGTTTAACCCTTTGTTCGCAGCTGTCCGTATAAGGCCAGTTCCCCACCCAAATTACTTCGAAAATCATGCAGTTTTCCCCATTTTTGGTAATTAAGTGACTCACTTTACATAGTTTGTATGTTAAAATAACTCAGTTATAAAACCTAATCAATATTTTACCTACAAGTACATTTTATTGAAATTTCCCTTAAAAAACATCTCCCAAAACAATAAAATCACGCTATTTTTTTTCCCAATTTGGAGTTACGCGCTTCTTTTTCCCAAATTCAGCAGGCCTAGGCCTTTTCCCAGTTTCCTTGAAAAAAGCCCTGAACCTAGTAAAAGGCTCTGGTGGTGAAGAGGAGGGGGAGGGGCAAGTTTTTTTCATCTCTTGAACTGTTATTAGTGAAATTTCTTTTTTGTTATCTGTTTAGTGTTATTGAGGGCGCTGAAAGTCAATTGCCTATATTTTTTCTGTGGGTCGAGTAGATTATTTAGATTAAAAGGTATAGCGCTTTGTTGTAATTTTAACTTTAACTCTTCCCTTTTTATATCGAGCTGACTGCATTCAAGTAAAAAATGTTCAGTGGTGTATGGGACACAACAGTGGGGTTGTCAATATCGATATCATTATCTTGACAGCAAAACCTTTTTATGTCTTTAATTTGTTGATCTGTATACAAGGTGATCACTGGATCTTTTACTTTAAGGGTGCCCTCTGGTGACGAATTAGCGTGATCTGCGCATAATTTCGCGCAACGCATTTGTGGATGTTGTAAAAAGTGGGAAGATGTTCCAAAATCACTTTCCAAATAATAATAAACAATTAAATGTTATTAAACAACAACCTGTAGCATGTCGCTTTCTTTTTATAAGTTCTACATTCTATTCCGCTGCCATTTTACTATTACGACATCGGGATTTACCTCCCTTCGACACAGACTGCTTTTCGCGTTGCTGACCTCGAATACAAAAATGGGTAAAACAAAACGTGGTTTCTTAAGCGTAAAACAATTAAACAAACGTAAACAGATCTTAGAAGCACAGAAGAGAAGATGGCAGAACACAGGGAACACTGAAACCGTAGATTCCACCGGCGATCATGGTTATTGTACGTATAAATGTTCTCTGAAATTTTATATTTTCTCTGACTTCAGTAGTGCATATTTTTTGGCGAAAACGAAAGTAAAATTATGTTACTTGCTCAGGTTGGTCATTGTGATTGGAGCATTTTACATTTAGCAACATTTATTGCTAATATTGGTTTTATTAAAAACTGCACTTCCGCACCGTTAATTACGCTTATGGGGTCTTTGTCTGCAGGAATGTATCCCCACAGGAATGTACCCCAGATACATTCCTGTATACAGGATTGTACCCAAGGTCATTTCTGTATACAGGAATGTGCCCCACTATTGCAGATCTCGAGTGAAGGTCGCGTGTCTAATGCTTGCAAATGGTTTTATTGTTATTTACTTTAAAATATAATAAAGCTTTTCAATATGTTTATAATATGTTTAACAGATACACTTGTTTTCATTATGGTCTTGATTGTTTTTAAAGAAAATACACACAAAACATCAATGTTAGAATTTTCAAAATACGATAAGATCTGGCAAGATTTAAAGTCTGGTACAATATTGTATACAGGAATGTACCCGAGGTGTATACAGGATTGTACCCGGGGTGTATACAGGATTGTTCCCGGGGTCAAGTACGACATGTCACCTCAGACTTTACCATTGGTTCAAACAGTGGAAGTGTTTGCAGGTTAGAAGCCTAAGAAGATCTTTTTCCCCAGCCAGGTGTTATTGGTCAGTTGTCATAGTAGTGACATGATGAAATCATGAAAATATCTTCTACAATATTATTTCTTCCTCTTTTTAAAGGCCTTTGTCACAGAATGACATACCTGACTGTCAGATATTGCGGATGACAGTTTGGTTGACGAGGGAGCTGGAGACTGGCGGACAGGTAGAAGGGTTGTTGAGCTAGGTGTTCTTGCTGATGCCCTATCTTCTTGCAAAAAGTGCCACTTCAGCTGTCACATGCCATGGGGATACTCGCATATGGATTGTCCACAATTATAAAAAGGTTGTATTTTCAGTGCTTGTTTTGCAATTTCAATTTGTGCTTTGTGCACTATTCAGACAAGGGTCTTCACTTTAAAATATAAACTTCATTTATTTTACAACAATCGCGAAACAAGTTTATACAACATATGTCAATTACTCTCGTTGGCACGAATGTAAGCGTAACTGTGGTCTTTCGTGTGGGAGGAAACCGTAGTAACCGGAGAAATAATCGGAGAAAACAAGCCTGTCTGATTTGGTGACCACCGTGTCACCTCACATGTCCCGGCCGAGAATTGAACCATAGTCCCATTGGTGAGAAGCAAGTGACATTTCAGATGCACTAATCGGACAGTCAACTTTTCAGACACAGAACATTCTAAACCTTTCATTGTTCACACAAGGTTTAATTACAATTTTCATCTCTGAATTTTTATCGTGTATTAAAGCTATACATCTCTGAAATTGTACGCAAACAAATTTACTTGTAAACTGTTGACAATTTAACCCGCAAGCCGATAGCTTGGGGATGACAAGTTATTGACTCTTAGATTTCAATAGCTATGACCACTCTGATGTATGTTTTATTAATGTTTATAAATGAAAATCCTGATCATAAAAATATTGTTTTATATAAGCATACTGTCCCCAACCTCTGAATATTTGAAAGTAATTAATACATCCTTACCAGGGAAGTTAGTAATCAGTTTTGAAAATTCTTCTTTTTATCAGTTTCATGCAGTAATACACAGTGCGGCTACACTAACAATGTACCAACTGGGAAGAGGCACAATAGAATTTGGTATGCCAACACAAAGTTAGCAACAGGTAAATATGGTTGCAAGACTTTTCAACATTGAGCATAATGTAACTGCTGATTTCACCTGTCAGTTAATAAGTCCCCCACCGTCTGGGGACTATAGGTTTGCACCCTGTTTGTCCGTCCGTCTTTCCGAAATGCTTGTCCGGTCCATATTTTTAATACTATAAGACTGAGATACCAAACTTGGTATGTGGATATACTTGGGGTAGCGGTGTGTCGCGTACCAAAAACAGGTCACCTTGACCTGTGACCTCTGTCATAGAAAATTCTTATCCGGACCGTATTTTTAATACTATAACACTTAGAGATACCAAACTTGGTATGTGAATACATCTTGGGATAGCGGTGTGTCGCATACCAAAATAAGGTCATTGTAACCTTGACGTCCGGACAGTATTTTCAATACTATAACACTTAGAGAGCTATCAAACTTGGTATGTGAATACGTCTTGGGATAGCGGTGTGTCGCGTACCGAAATAAGGTCATTGTGACCTTGACCTTGATTTTTGACCTCCATCATAGAAAATGTCTGGAAAATGTTTGTCTGGGCCGGTGGGATCTATGGATTGCCCTGCAATTCTTGATGCAATTCTCGTTACATTCAACGATATATCACTGTAGCGTTTGCAACTTTAGAAGAATAAGCAAGGCAATGCGAAAGATATCACTGTAACGTTTGCAACGTTAGGAGAGTCAGCAAAGCAATGCGAAAGATATCAGAATGAGATGTGTGCGTTATTTTCACATTTTAGGGGTATTAGAACAGAAATAGAACATCGTTTACGGTGAATTATCTTGTAATATATCACGGTTGGACTATATGCTACCCTGAAATGTTTCAGTACCGACATCTTTCGGGGAGCATGAAGTTCTTAAGTTCTTATGGTATACAAAAAATAAAATGCCAAACAATTAATTATACGATTTATTAAAAAAGCTTCACATTTTAATGAGTAACAACAGTTTACCTGAACATGTTTAAACTTTCATTTATAAAATAAGTCAGAACAGTGGTTCTACACCCATATCCATGTCATATCTTGTCAGGAGGGAAAAATCTGGTTTTAAATATTGAAATAACAACAAACAGAGTGGAAACTTCCTATCTAAACCAATGAAGTAGCCAAAATATCATGTGGTACCTTAACTATTCCTTCTAACGGGTGTCACGAAACACCCAAATCTACCCATTTCCCCCAAGTCAATAAATAAAAATATTATCTGTTGTCACAAACACACATTGAATATGAAAGACGTGTAATAATTAAATAATCAAGATTTCATTTTTGTTATGTCCGTACAACCATATTTGTAATGCCCAAAAGTTCAACGTAACTAACTCTGCAATGCTAGGTAAGAGTTAAGACTCCCCGACACCATACTGGTAAAAAATAATTTGTTGATTCAAGTTTAGTGGTAATGGGAGAAGAATGATTATATATTAATTTCTTGGCAGATATAATAGCTGATCTTATATGATCGAGTGCTGATTTATTATAGAATTTATTAAACAAGTTTGCAAAAAGATACAATGCGACAGCTTGTCGAGCACCAAATAATGTTTGCTAAAGAGTTTAATAAATAATAGATGATTTTCTGAGGTTCTAATTATCACACAAAACCCATACAAGTTTATGGTAATACGTTCACGTTTCTCTGTGATGTAAATTTACCTATTATATATTAAATTAATAATACTGTATTTCCTATATTAGAAGCACCGTCCCTAATAGAAGCACCCCCACCTCTTTTAAGAAACTTTACCTTCTTAAAAAATCTAAAAGTTCCTAAAAAACACACACTGTTTTTCGTCTTTACCGCTAATGGATTTGATAATGGGATTTTTTTACCTTCGACACCAGTATGGTCTATGACATAAACCTTAAAGCGCTATCATCATCAATACAAATTACCACTTTTATTTATCTTGTTTCTTTCATTTTACTATTTAGTTTCTTTTATTATTATTTAATTTATACGCAACCAACACGTGTTGTAATTGTCAAGTTTGACGGAAATGTGTATCATACAGATGCAGAGTGGTGACAGTAATATACTTAGTACATTGTCGGGTTTAGGTTAAGTCAATACCAGTGTAACAGTAAAAGATGCCCGTACAGTAATTCTATAAGGAAACAGTCGGGGAAAGGAACTGAAATATATTGAAAATTTGTATCATAATGGTATCACCCCCCTTCGCACTTTGCATAGCGCCCGGGAGCTACTGTTAGAGGAAATACGGTATATAAATTCCCTTTAAAAATAACAGGACACTCTGTGGATTCATGTGAAATTCCATGCATATATCATATGGCTTATATATTTTTCCCCACCATCCTTTTTAACAACTTGTTTTGTTCATTTCAGAGACACATCATCTGGTTTAGAGATACCCTTCGTTCTTCAAATACCAATGCAACCCTGAAAGACATGGATTTAACCAAAAAAGTTGACTATACTGTGATCGCAAGATTCTAAACTCCAGGAAATATATTAATTTAATTAGGCCAAATCAGAAACGCGGTTAATTTTTCTTCGGGCTGATGTGTTACAGTGTATACTTGTTACTGCGTATCTCGTTTGAGATGTGTTCGTCTGATCATGATGGTGACTTCTATTTGGCAATCCCGAGGACTGAGCAGACGTTATTTTTTTAAAGAACCAAAATGAACATAATTATACCTCACAGAGATTTATATAATGTGTAAAGCTGTTAAAAAACACCAAATGTATACAATGTCATACTGCTCACACTCAAAATAACTTTTGGTGTTTTACATCATTTTAACACATTTTAGGCCATATATGACGGTTGATTTTTTTTGTTGTAAGTATGAAGTAAATTTCATTATTGTGGTATTTAATAGATGTTTAGTTTATAAATATAATATAAATAAAATAATATAATATAAATAAAATATTGTATTATTTTTTCTTTGGTTCAGTTGGATCTGTGTAAAAAAAAAAAGTTTCCATTTGCGTACATGTATCTGAAACTGAAAAACTGCCTTTTAGGAACACAAGGTCATTTTAATCTATTTATTGTTTATTCAAGCTTTTGAAATAGATCTTTTGTAATTAAAGTGACAGGCAATCTCGAAGTGAACATCAAGCACTGAAATTAGCATCTCGAAACATGTTTTGCTGTACTTAGCGGTACTCCTCTGATAAAGCAAATGTCACTGGTCTAGCCTGGTCAAGTAAAATTCATTGGGTTGAAGAGTGCATAAAAAATATCCGCATGACGGATATTTTTATATGAGAACTGAACACTTATTTTTGTGTTATATGCCTCGGGTGGCAGACACTTATCGATCACTTTGTCCGTCGTCGTTCGTCCGTCCGTCATGCTTTAAACCTGCAACCTATGCTTGGCCATCAATTGAAAAGTATTTTAATTATGTTCATGAAACTTCACACTCATCTTCATCTCAAGAAATGTTGTTACACATGTGCACCTCTGACTTTCATTTTGGCAGGGTTATGCCCTTTCTATCAGCCTAACCTGCAACCTAACCTTGGAAATAAGCACACAGCACTGTCAGCAGGCGAAGCAAGTGTTCGATGGATGATGGAACACACTTCTAGTTCAAGGTCGACTTAGTGACCGCTTCCCACTAATTACAGTCTGAAAACTGATATTTCCATGTCTATACTAGTTTGACATATTAAGCCGTTATATTTGTTTTGTCAAGTTCCTGTATAGTGGATAGTGCAGTGCACTTAAAAGCACAGGATTCGGGTTCAAGCCTCAACGGCGCCATTGAGTTTTCTCAGTGTTGGTCATTTCCAATTAGCCTCGTCCATCGTAAGGGGACATAAATCCTCCTGCTTTTTTTATGGGTGGGGCTCTAAATAACCTATATGTGTTGATGAGCCGTTAAACAATTCTGGCAAGCTCATATACCAGTAACCATTAGTCATACATCCTTGATACTTAGTATACATGTTCTCAATCATGAACCCCACACATTGATGTAGGTTCGATAATTATAGATTATTATATGTCAGTTTTCATTTCAACCACTATCATCCCTGAGATCCTATATGTCCCCGAGGGCTTTAGCCTCGAGATATAATTCCTACACATCTGATCTCTAAACTTTGGTATATTGTGCGACATACCAGTGTTAGGGTTTGATTCATTCATAATAATGGTATATCGCACACTTTGCCACAGTTGTGAGATCATATGTGCAGGTATTATATCACGAGGGCTAAAAACACGAGTGAATTAATAACATGCTTCTGATTGACAAACTGTTGTATATTGTGTGTTATATCACACTTAGAGATAGATTATTTGGATTTGATATAACATTGTGTTAACATTAATTTTAATTCTAACATGGCATATGCTATTTCAGTATACACAAGCAAATACAACAGTCGGGTAAAATATACCATACAAAATGAAGTGGGTGGGGTAAATTAACATCTCTTTTAACGTATTTTGGTCATATTGTGTATATTATATACTGATACACTGTTTGTAATTCAATTAGATGTGATGTTTGTATATCAGCTGTATGTATGCCAGTCATTAGAATGACTTTGACATAATAAATAAAACCAAAGCACATATCTATATTTTTCTATAATAAAATGATGGGTCTTTAACATGTTTAATTGTAACTTTTTTAGATGAACACCGACATATACTTTTTATCACATTTATTTGATAAACTTAAAATTCTCTATTTATATACCAGTTTATTACAAATTTCATCTGATTTTTTTTTAGTTATTCTTGCCCAAAATTTGCCCAAAAATGCAATTTTCTGTGATTTTTTTGTTTCATTAGAAGGTGTGCTGAAATTGAAAACTTCAAAGATTTCTCCTATTTTTGTTATTTCAAGGGTTTTCTTACTTTTGTATTGATACCTGTTTAGCTTCTCATAAGTTTTTTTTCATTTGCTTCTTTTTTTTACATAACATATTAGGTGATTTCTAAAGCCATACCCAATTTTCAGCTGATTATGAATTTAAAACCCCACTTTGGGGGTGTATAGCTAAAGATTAATATTGCTAAAAAGTTAAATCACCAACACATCATTATTTTCCCAGAAACTAACTAGTAATATGTTAGTCTTCATAAAAAACAGGGAAATAAAAAATTCTATCTGTTTTGATTTTCACCAGAGGGCCCCCTTAACATGTTTTTATATTACTAAAAATATACGAAATTTCTTGTTTCACTAATTAAAGTCGATTTAATGTTTGTCGGCAAAAAAGAGTGATAAACAAAATCAAATCAATTTCTTTTACGTTCTTGTACGCTAAGTGAGAGATTCGCGATTAACCAATTAACACATCTGATGATTGACCATTAGAGGACATTAACAAATGTGTGATAATCCTAATAACCATCTCAGATGTAATGCAATTAAAGGAGGTGTGATATACAGGTCATTGAATCAAGAATAGTAGACTATCAAAATTAAACAGACCCTTTTCTGTACCGCTGCGTCCTTTTTAATAGCAGAATAAAACAGATTCAATGAATTATTTCAAATAAAAACTTAAAACCCTCAATATAGTGTTTATTATCAATATAAACCGTTTTGTATCAGTTTTTATTCAATTTAAATAATCATAATGCATTATTCGGGCCCTTTTCTGTACTGCCATTTCCTTTTCAAAATGGCAGAAGAAAACAGATTCTCAATGATATTGTTGCCAATAAAAGCTCTTTTCGTATTCTTTTTCAATATCATATCTTTTATTATCAATATAACCCATTTTGTATAAATTTTAATTCAATACAAGATTTAATAAGTTAAAATTGTGCATTTAATCGACCCTTTTCTGTGTCGCACAAACCCTTTTCTGTCCGGTCACATTGATTTCGTAATAGCATGAGGACATATATTAATGATATTACTAGCAATAAAAACATAAAACTGTTTTGTTCTTTTTTAATAAAGTGTTTATTATCAATATAAATCATTTTAAATCACCTTTTATTCAATATAAGGTATACTAGTGCATTTAACAAGCCCTTTTCTGTCCGGCGATCTCGTTTTCGCAGTAGCATGTGAACATATATTAATGATATTAACATCAATTTTTTTTTCTCGTTTTTTTCACTGTAAATCGCGTTTATTATCACTAATAAACGTTTTTAATAACTTTTTAATCAACAGAAGTTAAAATTGTGCATTTAATCGGCCCTTTTCTGTGCCGCACAAACCCTTTTCTGTCCAGTAGCAGTAGCATGTGAACATATATTAATGATATTAACATCAACAATTTTTTTTTCTCGTTTTTTTCACTGTCAATCGTGTTTATTATCACTAATAAACGTTTTTAATAACTTTTTAATCAACAGAAGTTAAAATTGTGCATTTAATCGGCCCTTTTCTGTGCCACCAAACACTTTTCTGTCCTTTTCTGTGAAAATGGCCCTTTTCTATATCTAGTCATACCGGTTATTGAGAATATTTAATTAATCTTTGTTACCTGTTATTATCAAATTCTTACTCCAGTCCCCATCCATTCCATACACAATTAATCATTCATTGTATCAAAGTACTTTGCCTGTTATCTAGTCAGTTCCTGTTTCATATTAAAACATTATTGTTACATTTTTAACTTGCTATTAATGTAAACTGTAAAACATATGTGTATTTGTCTAGCCTTTTCCTTATTTTATGCAAGATCTCTTTACTGGAAACACATATTTTGTTCAGTCATATACTCTTCTAACTAAAATCAACTCTTCTTAATCACAATTGCTGGTATCATATTTTGTTAAAAGGGGTCGAAATTCGACCCATTCCGTCACAAAAATTTATTTTATTGCAGTAAACCTCACCTACTTGGAACCCATTTAAAATTCGATGGAGAACCCGGAAATCTCGCCGTGTTTTGAACCTGTCCTTTTTAAAGTACATTTGTTCATTTTAGAAACGCTAACAAGAGCTGCGTTAATTTGTTTGTTTATTAAACGAAAACATTGCACAGCAAGGTCACTTAATTCGTATTTTCCGTAAAAATAGCGGAGAATAAGGCCTGTGACATGTAACAGTCGCACGACGTAGAGAACGCAAACGCGCCGTGGAAACTTTTTTAACGACGTGTGAAACGTACGATCTATATCGATTACGACGTGCGAAACGTACATCTACACCGATCACGGACGCTTCAAAATTGAAGCGCTTCAGGGTCCTAGAAATACTCAAAAACATATAGAAAACTCCTGGGTACACGCAATCCTTCATAAAAATGTTAGCATCCTTCAAAATTAATTATTTCTGTTAACAATGGAACGCCGGTAAGTTACTTTTGGCTTTCAACTGTTAATCACGTCTGCGTGAGACAGGAAGCTGGTCAAAAATGAGACCGGAAGTTTCAAAATGGCGCCGTCCGCAATCTTGGAGACAAAATTCAAGTTTGACGCACTACGAAAATGAAAATTAGTATCGTCAGTTAGTGAGTATTTAACATATTCATTCCCATGCATACATGTACATACGTGTAACCTATAGTCGGTCTTCGCCCGACCTGCCTTCGGCAGGTCGAGCTTTGCCCTTATTATTAAGAGAATATAATTTTATGATTGATATATAGGTTTAACACACGAATATATACATTCCAGTTAGTACTGAAGCCTTTAATAGTTAGAATTAACCGAATTAGTAAAAGCCTTATTACAATTTATAGTTTTTTGATATGTTATTTTAAGATACTAATTTATATCAATAGTTTAATTCTTGAATAATAAATGGTAACGTGACATCTCTTCACAAAGAGCAGCATTCCTTGTGATTAGTTTAGCACCAGAACACTTTACGCGGTCCGAGTATAAACATTCATACCCCATCCAACCAATTCCCCAAGGCGGGACCACGTAATGATACTGCCCCAAGGTTTGGGCTCAATGTCCTTACATGGTCATTATGTAATAACACCACTGATTCGTATTCGGGGTCACATTTTACAGCCGCCCGCATAGGTGCCAGAGATCAGTCAAAAGTTCCATAATATTAGTTCACTTAACTACACTATTATACTGTAAATTACAGACATTTGGCTCGCAGACAGTCACATATCTGGAAAAAGTAAAAACACCTATTCCGTTTTTCAACATTTGAAATAAACATATGTTAAAACCGCATGTCTACCTACCCTTTGTGCTCATACTTTTCAAAGATAGTCCCGACAGACATAGTAAAAAACATACATAGTGTGAATAACACGGGATCCATTGGAAACAACAAAACAAACAAGAAGGAAAGGTAGCAGACACGGTTGTTTTGAGCCTGTTCATGAGAGGTAATATAGATGCATCACATCTCACGCCGCATAGTACCGGCAAATATACTTCACAATATGATACCTGTATCCGCTTAAGTTCTTAACATCGTTTGATTTTGTAATTACCCAAATTTCACTGACATCATGTATTATTGATGCAACAAAACATCAAATAGCTAAAGTTATAATGTGTGTTGTTCGCTGTTGTTGTCAGTATCATCCGTGTAAACTCTTGGTTCATATATAGAAGTAGGTTGGGTCCCCGATTTAAGTCAAGAGTTTCCATTTTCCGAAGACCTGAGTCGTATTCGACATCCATTGTCGCAGTATCTGTATGTCGTAGGATTGAGATTTTTGTCGGCTTGGTTACACACATAAAATAGAAAAATAGATAATGGGTGCTAATCTCGATGGATTACAGCACGAGGAACTTAACGAGGTTGACGCTCGTGATTCGATGGATCGCTCCAGTGATAATGTCTCTCTAACTATTAAAGTAGGTGTAATGTCTCTGTTACTATTAAAGTAGACGCTCGTGATTCGCTGGATAAATCTGACTTCATGAGGAGACTGGATCAAATATAATTTAGTAGAGTTAAAATCTCACAGCAATCTACCGATATAAATGACGATTATTTACTAGCGGCCATTATGCAACTAACCCAGGTCAACACTTCCTGTGATGCAATGCTACACTTTCACTAGTTTACCTCTTAAACGTGTTTACTCATATGATTAATTAATGTAATGTCTCTGTAACTATTAAAGTAGATGTAATGTCTCTGTAACTATTAAAGTAGATGTAATGTCTCTGTTACTATTAAAGTAGGTGTAATGTCTCTGTAACTATTAAAGTAGATGTAATGCCTCTGTGACTAGTTAAGTAGATGTAATGTCTCTGTGACTATTAAAGTAGATGTAATGTTTCTGTAACTATTAAAGTAGATGTAATGTCTCTATAACTATTAAAGTAGATGTAATGTTTCTGTAACTATTAAAGTAGGTGTAATGTCTCTGTAACTATTAAAGTAGATGTGAAGTTTCCATTACTATTAAAGTAGATGTAATGTTTCTCTAACTATTAAAGTAGGTGTAATGTCTCTGTAAATATTAAAGTAGATGTAATGTTTCTGTAACTATTAAAGTAGATGTAATGTCTCAGTAACTATTAAAGTGGATGTAATGCCTCTGTGACTAGTAAAGTAGATGTAATGTCTCTGTGACTATTAAAGTAGATGTAATGTCTCTGTAACTATTAAAGTGGATGTAATGTCTCTGTAACTATTAAAGTAGATGTAATGTTTCTGTAACTATTAAAGTAGGTGTAATGTCTCTGTAACTATTAAAGTAGATGTAATGTTTCTGTAACTATTAAAGTAGGTGTAATGTCTCTGTAACTATTAAAGTAGATGTAATGTTTCTGTAACTATTAAAGTAGGTGTAATGTCTCTATAACTATTAAAGTAGGTGTAATGTTTCTGTAACTATTAAAGTAGGTGTCATGTCTCTGTAACTATTACAGTAGATGTAATGTCTCTGTAACTATTAAAGTAGATGTAATGTCTCTGTTATTATTAGAGTAGATGTAATGTCTCTGTAACTATTAAAGTAGATGTAATGCCTCTGTAACTGTTAAAGTAGATGTAATGTCTCTGTGACTATTAATGTAGATGTAATGTTTCTGTAACTATTAAAGTGGATGTAATGTCTCCGTAACTTTTAAAGTGGATGTAATGTCTCTGTAACTATTAAAGTGGATGTAATGTCTCTGTAACTATTAAAGTACATATAATGTCTCTGTAACTATTAATGTAGATGTAATGCCTCTGTAACTATTAAAGTAGATGTAAAGCCTCTGTAACTATTAAAGTAGATGTAATGCCTCTGTGACTAATAAAGTAGATGTAATGTCTCTGTGACTATTAAAGTATGTGTAATGTTTCTGTAACTATTAAAGTGGATGTAATGTCACTGTAACTATTAAAGTGGATGTAATGTCTCTGTAACTATTAAAGTGGATGTAATGTCTCTGTAACTATTAAAGTAAATGTAATGTCTCTGTAACTATTAATGTAGATGTAATGCCTCTGTAACTATTAAAGTAGATGTAATGTCTCTGTAACTATTAAAGTAGATGTAATGTCTCTGTAACTATTAAAGTAGATGTAATGCCTCTGTGACTAGTAAAGTAGATGTAATGTCTCTGTGACTATTAAAGTAGATGTAATGTTTCTATAACTGTTAGGGTAGATGTAGTGTTTCTGTAACTATTAAAGTAGATGTAATGTTTCTGTAACTATTAAAGTAGATGTAATGTCTCTATAACTATTAAAGGAGATGTAATGTTTCTGTAACTATTAAAGTAGGTGTGATGTCTCTGTTACTATTAAAGTAGATGTAATGTCTCCGTAACTGTTAAAGTAGATGTAAAGCCTCTGTAACTGTTAAAGTAGATTTAATGTCTCTGTAACTATTAAAGTAGATGTAAAGTCTCTGTAACTATTAAAGTAGATGTAATGTCTCTGTAACTATTACAATAGATTTAATGTCTCTGTAACTATTAAAGTAGATGTAATGTCTCTGTAACTATTAAAGTAGATGTAATGTCTCTGTAACTAGTAAAGTAGATGTAATGTCTCTGTAACTATTAAAGTAGATGTAATGTTTCTGTAACTATTAAAGTAGTTGTAATGTCTCTGTAAATATTAAAGAAGATGTAATGTTTCTGTAACTATTAAAGTAGGTGTAATGCCTCTATAACTATTAAAGTAGATGCAATGTCTCTGTAACTATTAAAGTAGGTGTAATGTCTCTGTAACTATTAAACTAGATGTAATGTCTCTGTAACTATAAAAGTAGGTGTAATGTCTCTGTAACTATTAAAGTAGATGTAATGTCTCTGTAACTGTTAAAGTATGTGTGATGTCTCTGTATCTATTAAAGTAGATGTGATGTCTCTGTAACTATTAAAGTAGGTGTAATGTCTCTGTAACTATTAAAGTAGATGTAATGTCTCTGTAACTATTAAAGTAGTTGTAATGTCTCTGTAACTATTAAAGTAGATGTAATGTCTCTGTAACTGTTAAAGTAGATTTAATGTCTCTGTAACTATTAAAGTAGATGTTATGTCTCTGTAACTAGTAAAGTAGATGTAATGTCTCTGTAACTATTAAAGTAGATGTAATGTCTCTGTAACTATCAAAATAGATTTAATGTCTTTGTAACTATTAAAGTAGATGTAATGTCTCTGTAACTAGTAAAGTAGATGTATTGTCTCTGTAACTATTAAAGTAGATGTAATGTCTCTGTAACTATTAAAGTAGATGTAATGTCTCTGTAACTATTAAAGTAGATGTAATGTATCTGTAACTATTAAAGTTAAAGTAGATGTAATGTCTCTGTAACTATTAAAGTAGATGTAATGTCTCTGTAACTATTGAAGTAGATGTAATGTCTCGGTAACTATTAAAGTAGATGTAATGTCTCTGTAACTATTAAAGTAGATGTAATGTCTCCGTAACTGTTAAAGTAGATGTAAAGCCTCTGTAACTGTTAAAGTAGATTTAATGTCTCTGTAACTAGTAAAGTAGATGTAATGTCTCTGTAACTAGTAAAGTAGATGTAATGTCTCGGTAACTATTGAAGTAGATGTAATGTCTCGGTAACTATTAAAGTAGATGTAATGTCTCTGTAACTATTGAAGTAGATGTAATATCTCGGTAACTATTAAAGTAGATGTAATGTCTCTGTAACTATTAAAGTAGATGTAATGTCTCCGTAACTGTTAAAGTAGATGTAAAGCCTCTGTAACTGTTAAAGTAGATTTAATGTCTCTGTAACTAGTAAAGTAGATGTAATGTCTCTGTAACTAGTAAAGTAGATGTAATGTCTCGGTAACTATTGAAGTAGATGTAATGTCTCGGTAACTATTAAAGTAGATGTAATGTCTCTGTAACTATTAAAGTAGATGTAATGTCTCTGTAACTATTGAAGTAGATGTAATGTCTCGGTAACTATTAAAGTAGATGTAATGTCTCTGTAACTATTAAAGTAGATGTAATGTCTCCGTAACTGTTAAAGTAGATGTAAAGCCTCTGTAACTGTTAAAGTAGATTTAATGTCTCTGTAACTATTAAAGTAGATGTAATGTCTCTGTAACTAGTAAAGTAGATGTAATGTCTCTGTAACTGCTAAAGTAGATGTAATGTCTCTGTAACTATTAAAGTAGCTATTCTAACAACAACGGCCACATTTAACAACATATGAACACCGGTTTTAAAACTACTGATGACGAGGTACATATATAACTTGCATATTTTGAGAATGCAAACAATATAAACGGCATTAACCGGCCAAGCCATACCCCACAATTGGAGCGTAGAATTAAGAGTTACCAACTCATAATTCATTTTACGCATATTCAATCACGGGTATTTTAAGAACCCGTCAAACCTATAAACCTATACGTTTAATCTGCAGATTATATGACCCGAACACCTGGATACAGTTTTGATAAACGGTTTTGTAATGTTATTTTGTCGGGTTAGTTTCATTAACATAAGTTGAGTCGGCGCGTTTTCGTGTAACGAAAAAATAAAAACCTTCGATCTTTTTCCCGGAGAATATACTGAACAGAAAATGATATTAAAATACAAATATTATGACGACAAAAGACCAATCATATTTTAAAGGTTATTAACTCGAATAATGCGAAACTTAATACTAAAACAAATTGGGAGCAAAAGCTTGTTTAAATAATGTCAAATGGAATCATGTTTGGGCAAATATTAAGCACTCATTAAGCTCTAGAAAGGCCAAACAATACCAGTGGAAGTTCTTACATAATGCTATTATCACCGAACACAGGTTAAACATTATGCATCTGTCTAGCGGTTTGTACAATATATGCAAAAGAGATAGGGAGACTTTATGTCACCTACTTTTTAATTAACTGTACAATAATAAAACGTGTATGGAAAAACATAGAAATTATTATTAGAGATATACTAGAATTACTTGATTTTAACTCCGAAATAAATTTAAATTTCGCAGACATAGCTCTTGGATTTTATCACGTTCCGATTAAATGTAACATAGTGAATACAATAATATATGAAACCAAGTGGAATGTCTGGAAATTTAGAAATAGTTATAAATACGACGAAAAAGTCATATCCACTGACACTCTTTTTTCAAATATAAAACATTCTATAAAGGAACAAATCAAATGGCAAAATGCATTGTTGTTGCAGGTGAGATAAACAGAGTTTGAAATTCGACGTGCTGCTATTAGATGACACTGCCGCCAAAATATAACAGTATTATGGCTTTTGAAGAAGAGTCTAAACTCTGGAGTTAAAGCCCAAAAATAGTGCACTTGAGGACACTACTAAAATTTAAAAAAGAACTTGGTCTACGTATTATATTATGTGCAGATTTCAGAGGGCATATGACTTGGCTTTAAAAAGAAAGTAACTTTTAGCTTGCAAACTTCCTGTTCGGAATGGCCCTGTAACTTTATTCATATAGGCCAACATAATAAAAATGCACTGTGTAGTGAGGCATTTTCCTGATTATGTTCGGAGAATACTTTTATTTTAACAATGCATACAACATGGCAGCATAACAACATGGCACTTTGGAGAGTTGTCCCTGTGATATTCTCCCATTGTATACTATGTATGCTGCTGCATCTATTACAATTTCTTGTATGCCGGATACCGTTATCCGCGTTTTACAAGGGTGACGGAAAGCCTGATCTTACATATTGGGGAAGATAACAGTCGCGCGCTGTTATAAACAATTACGTCATTGTGTAAATAAACATGTAAAACGTTAGTATTTTGCGACATCAACGCACAGAATGCAAATGGTATGCAAGAAAAAGTATCAATCGTGGGTATCCGGTTCAGATAGAGAAATTCTAACCGTCGGTATAACTGTTTGAATCGGAACCTCGACTGAGCGTCGGTTCCGATAAAACAGTTATACCTCGTGTTAGAATTCTCTATCTTCACCGGATACCCATGGAATAATAGAATAATATGCATTCGCCAGTAACCACTCGGGACAACCGACTCGATACCATAGAATCAACGTCTATTCGTGGAACGGCCAACGTCTGCATAAACTATATTTACAAACAAACACACGTATGAGAAAAATCAATTTTGCTTTGGGATCTGTCAATTGACGTAAGTTATCATACCATTACTTGTTTAGTATATCAATCTACCTAGAACCGTTTTTGTATGCTCAAAGAAGCATTTTCAAGGGCCTTGTGACAAAATATTTTCATCCAGGCAGTATAACAAAAACAATGTTTTTTCGGATTTTTTAAGAAAATACAACACAATTGGATCATCGCTGTTGAAAATGTAAGTGTTCTGTGAAAGATGTGGATGTAACTCCTAGTGCGTACTCTTTGCTTTGTCAGATACTTATGTGCATGTGGAAATAAACCGGCGTTTATGTGTGGAATAATAGGAAAGAATGAAACGGTCACCGTCTGTTGAGCATTTCTGATTGGCAGGGCAAACGTTTGTTGCTGCAAACGGTCAATGTCTGTTTGACAATTCACTATTTTATGAATTATAAGTAAATTTACCTGCATTGTTGGTCATTTATCAGTTACAATTGATTTAGATGTTTTATCAATGCAAAAGCAATGCAACTACAACGCGACTGCTCTTGAATTAAATTGAATAGTTGTTTAACAGCTCATCAACACATTGTTTAGTTTTTTTCGAGTTACAGGAATCCGGGCACCATGGCATTCTTTTACTATCGATATATTCATATCGTTCTTAAACTTACTCTGAGGATAGATTCTGATACACGGGACCACCCGGTCTGAGGACGACCCTATGGGAAGTATATTGCCAAATGACACAACGAAGTAACACTGTGGAGCCAGATAGATCACCAGCTTCAGAATTCAACGTGCTATACAATTGGTCACAGCAATGGGAAAGAGGCAGAATTGTAGTTACTGATAAGATTCATACATAAATCATATACATATCCATTAACAGTGCTTCGAAGATCAGAACGCATATATTTGTAGTACACTGGCACCAGTCATAAACACATATCTATCTGTAATAACACACTATTACTATCCGTTTTATGAATATCTAAAAAACAAAAACAATCTTACGATTTCTGAAATTGCGCCCAACCCACTATTTACTATATTTTCGCATGGTGTTGAACGGGAAGCAGGTTGGTCAACTTCCAACGCTTGTTAATGTTACCACGGACAAAGCTCGGGGCAAACACTGGCGTTGTTCAATAATGTTACAAAGTGTCTTCCAGCTTACCCGTTCATAAACGTTCAGAGAGTAAATTTCCACGCACAATTCTGATTTTTCATTTTTTCCTCGTTTCAAGAATATTTACACAACATCGGGTTTTTGTTGTAAATATTACACGCATTTGTAACGGTCTGATTGAATTATTTGAATATATCGTTTGGCGACAGATTTTATGGGTTTTTTAAATCACCACAAAAAACATATTTCGTAAATAATTTAACTGACTAACTTCATGAATCATTGAAAACGTGATAACAAAACCAGCATGTTTATTAAACATAAAACATAAATAAAAGTTTCGACATATGCAACAAAATGAATAATGAAGACTTTTTTCCTCAATAAATTGACTGTCTCTGTGGACATCATAGAACCTCCCTGATGTATTATGCAAACCAAACTGGTCCGTTAACACGTCTTGAATGTTTCCTGCTGCCAGATCCGTCTATATGTTCAATGCTGAAGTCGTAAAGTAATCCATTTGAATATATATCAGAGGCGCAGCAAATGCTCACGTGAGTACCAATGAAATCGAAAATGACAAAGGTAAACGTTTAAAAACTTGAAAACAAAACGCAATAAACATGAAAAGGGAGGTATAGGATTACTCCTTCCCATCCCTACCCCTCTGAGTTATGGAAAATGGCCACACTAGACATATAATACTCCGAATATATACTTCAGTGTTCATTAATGAAGGGCCACACGGAAATCTTGAAGTATGTATCACGCATTTAATGTGGCGTCTCGAGTTATAAATCCAATATCGTTTTGAATTTAAAGCTGCTAACATATTATTAAATACAATTTTGAGTTCAGTTATAATTTTGTCTTCGTTATTGTAGAGAAATGTTTAAATATACTATTGGTGCAGTATAATCAATCAACAGTTAGTAATATCATTTACTTTCAACTGTTCTCATTATTAATATTACTCATTGCAAGTTCTGTAGAAACATTTACGGGACTTCAGGAGTTTTAAACGCACCGAGATTGCCGCGTGCCCATTCAAATATTTGAAGGAGTCAAACATGATTGAAGTTCTTACTCCGCCATCAACAGGCACATTTCACAACAGCTGTACACTGTTTCTAAACCTACTTTCGACGAGGTATATATCACTCACATATTTTGAGAATCCAATCACATAAACGGCTTTCTAGGCTATTGTTTTTATATATACACGAGCATCTTTGTGTTTTACTTATATCACCTATTGATGCTGCCTTGTTGATTAGAGAATAGTTCATGGCGGGAAATTTCTTTATTTACACTGTCCCGTTTTATTGGTTTGAGGTAGGGTCAGTGTGAGGTTTGGTGCACCCTAGAACCTGGTTTAAACCCCCAGTGGACTATTTTACCACTGACCGTTCCAAGACGGTCGCCCTATTGTCAACCCATTTGTGTTTGCGATGCCTTATTTGATCTTTTATTCATCTGTAAATTTGTACTTTGTTTCTGTATGTGTTTATGGTTGACTGTCATCCTTGAATGCTTTTCCTGTTCGATTTTTATATCTATATTTAACATTATCATTACTTATTTTACACATATTGAAACACATTTAAATCAATAATAATAACAAGACCTCGGTCTGAGGGTGTCTCGCCCACCGCGGCAAACCGCACATGAAATATTTTATTAAATTTATGCTTAAATAATGTCCACCAAAGACAACACTTCATATGACCAAGTATCAAACAAATAAAAGCGAAGTAAGCATAAGAAGTTAAGCTATTGAGGTTAAGTGGTTTAACCAGGTTGTAGTTTTTGGAAAAATAATGCAAAATATGACCTTGGCCTTGATATTTTTCGTCGTTCAGCGATGTCCACCAATGCCAACAATACATATGACCAAGTATTAAAGACATAAAGTCATGCAATCATAAAGTTAACTGAGGTTAAGTTACATAACCAAGGTTATTACCTAACTAAGGTTAAGTTTGGGGGAAATAACGCAAAATATCATCATGACCTTGATATTTTTTGTCATCCAGCGATGTCCACCAATGCCAACCAGAGCTGTCGCCTTTTAAGGGCGACACATATACTACCACTACCAGTCACCACCCCAACCCCCACCCCCTCCCCACCTTTCCCCACCCTACCTTTTGTGTAAAAGTTTGAGTGGAATGGAATTTTCATGATCAGGTAATAGTGTCCTTGACCTTTGATCTACTGACCTCAAAACCAATAGGGGCGGCCATCTTTTCATCACAGGCAGTCCACCTATTAAGTTTCATGAGATTTGCCTCAGGGAGAGAAGAGTTATGGAGCGGACAAGCTTTTTCATTATCAGGTCTCAGTAACCTTGACCTTTAATCTATTGACCTCAAAATGAATAGGAGTCATTCTCCCACCACAGGCAGTTCACTTACAAAGTGTTATGAGATTTGCTTCTGGAAGAGAGGAGTTAGGATTTTCATTATCGGGTGCCGGTGACCTTGACCACAAAATATATAGGGTCATCATCTTACCACAGGCAGTTCGCCTATGAATTTGCATGTGCTTTGATTCAGGGGAAGAGGAGTTATAGAACGGACAAGGTTTTCAATTATCGGATTCGGGTGACCTTGACTTTTGACCTTTTGAATCAAAATCAGAAGTGGTCGTCCTCTCACCACAGGCAGTTCACCTATGAAGTTTCATGAGATTTGCTTCAGTGGGGGAGGAGTAATAGAGCGGACAAGGTTTTTCGTTATCGGGACCTGTGACATTGACCTTTAATCTACTGACCCCATAATCAATAGGGGTCGTCCTCTCTCAAAAGCAGTTCACCTCTAAAGTTTCATGAGAATTGGTTCAGGGCGACAGGAGTTGTGAAACGGACAAGGTTTTTCATTGTCGGATCGCTGTATGCCTTGCTCTTTGATTTACTGACCTCAAAATCAAAAGGTGTTGTCCACTCACCACATGCAGTTCACCTATGAAGTTTCACGAACTTTGCCTTAGGGGAAAGGAGTTATGGAGTTGAAAAGGTTTTACATTATCGGGTGCTGGTGACCTTGAACTTTTACCTACTTACCAAAAAATCAATAGACGTCCTCCACTTACCACAGGCAGTTCCCTATGAAGTTTCATGGGATTTGCTTCAATGGGAGCGGACCTATGGTGCGGTCAAGGTGTTTCATTATCTGGTCTCGGTGACCTTGACCTTTGACCTTCGAACTCAAAATCAATAGTTATCTGTGAAGTTTCATGATATTTTCTTCAGGGGGAGAGGAGTTGTGGAGTGGACATGTTTTTTCATTATCAGGTCATGGTGACCTTGACCTTTGACCTACTGATCTCAAAATCAATAGGGGTCATTATCTCCTAGTCCAAGCATGAAGTTTTGTGAGATTTGCTTCAGGGTGAGAGGATTTATGGAGCGGACAATGTTGCGTCTACAAACAGACGTATACCCCTAGACTTCGTTTAACGGGGGTATAACAATACATATGACCAAGTACCAAAGACATAAAGTGAGACAATCACATACAGTTAACTGAGGTTAAGTAACCTAACCAAGGTTAAGTTACCTTGGTAATTGTTGTCATTCAGTGATGTCCGCCAATGCCAGCAATACATATGACCAAGTATCAAACAAAAGAAACTAAAGTTATCAGAAAACGGTAACTGAGGTTAACTTACCTAACCAAACTGATATTTAGGGTAAATAACACAAAACGTGACCTTGACCTTGGTATTTTTGTCGTTCAGCGATGTCCAACAATGCCAACCATACATATGGCCAAGTATCAAAGATATAAAGTTAGGCAATCACTTAAAATTAATTCAGGTTAAGCTACCTAACCAAGGTTAAGTTACCCAAACCAAGGTTAGGTTTGGGGGAAATCTGATTATAGTGTTTTCCCAATATGGTCACTCCTCTGGCAGTTTTTCCCGCTGTTGTGTAGTCACATATTAGATTTCTTTTCATCTGCCCACTTTGCTTTCGCTGATGTCGAGCAAGGTCGGCTCCTCTGGCGAAATATTTATTATAAGTCAAGAGAATGTCATTTATTTTCCACACCGTTCGCATTGCAACGATGTTACTGCAAATTAGACCGGGAAAAGTAGCACGTGTATGTTCCATGACTCGTGCGCTTTCTCATAATAGACTGAAATGCTTCTTGTATTTAAATGACGTTTACCGTTCGAAAATACCGGTACATGTTTCTTTGATACAGATGCTAATTTTTTCATTTCTGAAGAGAAATAAATCATTGCATTAAACACTTACACAACAATAAGTTTTGTTTTATTTAGATGACGTTTTACGTCATTTTAGTTTATGTTGAGCAATAATGACATACGACGTTCGATTTATTGTTTGTGGTAGAAGCAGACCGCCCCATTCTTTCCTGGTAGAACCAGTATCCGCAAGAATCGACACTTTCTCACGGATGGCGGGAGGTATACAGGAAAAGTGTCTGTTTTACATCTTTATTTTGTCTTAAACGTCTAAAATCAATTTTGGCTGAAAAAAACGCCCTAAACAATAGTCCGTCAAGTTTTTAAGGCCGATGCAATTGGTTTTAGGCAAGAGCCGTGAACACAGTCATACGATTGCGTTCAATTCCAAGACTTTGGTAGGGCGGAAGAAAGAGCTCACTTTGTAGGGGTACGTGCGCTTTAGTTGATAAAAAATGGTTAAATATTAAGGAAAATAATTATAAGTCGAACAGGAACTGCAGCTTTCGCAGAACATAGCAGCCCCAAAAACAGAACATAGCAGACCCCAAAACAGAACATAGCAGACCCCAAAACAGAACATAGCAGACCCCAAAACAGAACATAGCAGACCCCAAAACAGAACATAGCAGCCCCCAAAACAGAACATAGCAGACCCCAAAACAGAACATAGCAGCCCCCAAAACAGAACATAGCAGACCCCAAAACAGAACATAGCAGACCCCAAAACAGAACATAGCAGACCCCAAAACAGAACATAGCAGACCCCAAAACAGAACATAGCAGCCCCCAAAACAGAACATAGCAGACCCCAAAACAGAACATAGCAGACCCCAAAACAGAACATAGCAGACCCCAACACAGAACATAGCAGACCCCAAAACAGAACATAGCAGACCCCAAAACAGAACATAGCAGACCCCAAAACAGAACATAGCAGACCCCAAAACAGAACATAGCAGACCCCAAAACAGAACATAGCAGCCCCCAAAACAGAACATAGCAGCCCCCAAAACAGAACATAGCAGACCCCAAAACAGAACATAGCAGACCCCAAAACAGAACATAGCAGACCCCAAAACAGAACATAGCAGACCCCAAAACAGAACATAGCAGACACCAAAACAGAACATAGCAGACCCCAAAACAGGCCAAAAAACAAACACGAATGGCAACGTTAACACAGAACATAGCAGACCCCAAAACAGGCCAAAAGACAAACACGAATGGCAACGTTAACACAGAACATAGCAGACCCCAAAACAGGCCAAAAGACAAACACGAATGGCAACGTTAACACAGAACATAGCAGACCCCAAAACAGGCCAAAAGACAAACACGAATGGCAACGTTAACACAGAACATAGCAGACCCCAAAACAGGCCAAAAGACAAACACGAATGGCAACGTTAACACAGAACATAGCAGACCCCAAAACAGGCCAAAAAACAAACACGAATGGCAACGTTAACACAGAACATAGCAGACCCCAAAACAGGCCAAAAGACAAACACGAATGGCAACGTTAACACAGAACATAGCAGACCCCAAAACAGGCCAAAAGACAAACACGAATGGCAACGTTAACACAGAACATAGCAGACCCAAAAACAGGCCAAAAGACAAACACGAATGGCAACGTTAACACAGAACATAGCAGACCCCAAAACAGGCCAAAAGACAAACACGAATGGCAACGTTAACACAGAAGCAAGGCATATGACTTAACAAACACGAAAAGGGCTGACAATAGGGCTACCGCCTTAGGACGGTCAGTGGCAAAAAAGGCTGCTGGGGTTTTAAACCAGAGTTTAGGGTGCATCAAACCTCAAACTTACCCTACTATCATCCCCGTAAAACGGGACAGTGTAAATAAAGAAATCCCCGCCATGAAATATTCTCTAACCTACAATGCAGCATTAACAGGCAATATAAGTAAAATACAAAGATGCCCGTGTATGTATAAATTATAAATACAAAAATAGCATATAAAGCCCCAAGGAAGGTACTCATTGACTTGGCAGAAGCCACAGCAAAAAGAGAATATACCATTGAGGGCACGACAAGACAATATTGTAGACAAACATCAACGTCACCGTCCTTTTGGGCTTTAGGTAGGCGTCATCATTGGGGCTACAACGTGTCCGGTCATCGCAATTAAAGAGGAAATCATAGTGGCGAACTGTAAATAGGTCCACCACCAAGCATGCAGTGCGTTGCAAAATGATAGTTTAAACATATTTATTTTACATCGATTGTGAAACAAGTTATTACAACTTAGATTAATCTCTCTCGATGGCTACCTGGGTAGAACCAGTACTAAGCAATGTGGATTAATTATCTTGCTCAAGCATAAATAACATGGCCGCGGCGAGGATCGAACCCAAGACCTCTCGATCTGGATTTCGGCGCTCTACCACTGGACCACGCACTCCACATAACCCCTTTCGATAAATCTTTTAACAAGGTACCCTATTTTAAAGAAGCAAAAACATACCTGAATCGAGCGTTTAGTTTAACCGTTTTTGCCGTGAACCAAGTCAAAACGTCACGTGGTTTCGCCACTCTATGTTATGGTTTCAATCGAACCGAGACTGCAATATTTTTTGTATTTATCGTGTTCGACGATTTCCATATTTCTCTTTCATGCTTTTTATATATCACAGTAGCGTTACCTGTGCAGTGTGGCGGCGGTAAAACGTCTCACCGTGCTTTGCAATCAGAATGGACATCGCTGAGCCGATATTTACAGACATCGGTCTGTTAAATGGCGATTGTTGATTTGGTAAAATTATATTGCGTAAACTTTTTAAATGGTATTTGAAACGAAATAAAGCCTTCATATCTAAAAATGACGACGCTTAAGCAATTTTTTTAAAAAATAAATATATATAAGCGACGTAAGTAATCTAGACACATTTTACACTCAGTGTCAGGATTCTTGTATTTCAATTACAACATGTCTGGGTGTTTCAAAGCAAGAACTCTAAAGCGACAGCATGATTTTAAAAGAGGATGACCGTTCCACGAACAGACGTTGATTCAATGGTATCGAGTCGGTTGGCCCGTGTGGTAATAGGTTTCGTTAATGAATTAAATCGGTTGGAAACTAGTTCAAGATAAACGTTAGTCAGAAAATATAGATATAAAAATCGAAGAAGAAAAGCAGCATTCAAGGACGACAGTCAACCACAAACACACAATTATAAGTGTGACGTTGAGTTATGACGTCAAAAAGTTTTGCTGACGTCGACGTCATCCGCCGAAAACGTTGAAGCGAATAATTCCGTTTAAAAGTATGCCTAAACTAATTTAAAATGCAATAAATAGATTATGTAACTGCTGTGCTCGATTATAGGGAAATCCTTCACTCGATGGTAGGCGTGTTTTGGTTTTCATTCTCTCGCTTACGCTCGTTCGCGAAAAGAACGTGAAGGATTTCCATATAATCGATCCGAGCAGTTAAATAATCTCTATTTCTTCTGTTTATACACCTTTGTATAATCAAATAGCTAAACATGGCGAAAAGGAGATACAACGATTGAGATAAAAAAAAATAACACGCGATTTTCAAAGTGGCCAGTTGAATACATATGCTTTACGATCCAACAATTGTTCAGCAGACATATAGTTCTTCCGGTGTGTGGTATTGTGTTTATAGAATACACTGTTGAAGGAACATATTTTAGATTTAAAATAATTAGTTTGGAATGAAATCATCTTGAAAATAAAATACCTATAGTGAGTGACATGAGTGACCGATTACTCTAAGCCTCTAACAAGAAATTTAAAAAAATATAATAACAATAATAATAATAAAAAATATAATAATAATAATAATAATAATAAAAATATACTACGTATAATAATAATGATAATGATAATGCTAATGATAAGTGAAATGTTTGCTCATTGAATAGGGAAGTATCGGAAGGATCAGATCGTCGGTTATTTGTTTATAGTACGCTATTATAAAAAAAAGTATGATAGTGGATCTTTGGAAACGGCCGAACAGAACAAATACGAAATACTGCAGTCTCGGTTTGATTGAGTTCAAGAACGGTAGAGAAATATGCTTGCTACTGTTCACGCCCCACTAGCCCCGGATTGATTCATAAAATCAATTGTACATAATTTTAACCATCCCGAAGATGGCATGCATATGTCATTATGTCATTATTCCATGTCCAGAGGCGTATGGTCCCAGCATCTAACAAAATTCTATGCCCCGAATAGCGAATTAAACAAAATGGAATTTAGTTGGAGAAGTGGTTATGAAGCCTGCTCATCACAAATAACAGTCAAAAGGCAAATATTTTTCTAAATATAAGTATCGGGCTCAGCGATCATATAAAGTCTAAGTTCTCTCATTTATTATTTTGTTATATATAGAGAGATAAAATGGACGGTACCAGTAACCTAGACTTTGACGACAATATCCACTGTATATCCGCTATATCCACCTAAAAACACGAGTGTATATTTCTTACAATAACAGATTCACCACAGAACAACTTCACAATAGCCGTGTAATGACCTAGTTATGGTTTAACCCTGACCGTTTCACTTCACTATAACCGGGTATAGAATATACCAGTAACCTCATACATTACTTAGGTGTCGTGTTACATATTTTGAAGGCGATAGACAATAGCTTGTTTTCTCTGTAAGTAATGGTATAATAGCAAACCTGTTTTCACGAAAACAATAACAGCATATGGCTGTTTTAATCTTCCATTTTATTTATAATTTCAATATATATGATACGATCAAGGTTGTAAACAACTTTTATCTGGTGCGTGAAGTTTGTTTTTAATTGTTAGTGTGTCGATCACAAATAAATGAAAGCAAAATAGCAAAATATTGCGCATTTGAAATTACGCTGTGGATTTTGCCTCAATAATTTTACAATTGTTTTTGAGGGAAGTAAGAAAACTACGATGACTATATTAATAACTGTAGTTGATATTTTTCTGCGTTCTGTGCACTTTATTTAAACGAAATTGGGTTATAATTAATAAAGTTAGAGAGAAAAAATCTACCTGAATAGGAAGGAAAATTATCGATGTCCTGTTCACTTCAGCAAAACAGTCGATTCCCGCCTGTGCATCTGCTACCATACATATGCGAAAAAGACCGTTTCTAAACTACATAGTGAGGTAAAACTGCTAACATACATATACTAAGAACGTTCGCATGCTACGCAGTGACCTACATCTGCTAACATACACCTACTAAGAAGAACGTTTGCACGCTTACCAGTGACCTACGTCTGCTAACATACATATACTAAGAAGAACGTTTGCACGCTACGCAGTGACCTACATCTACTGACATACATATACACTGAACAAAATTGCTATGTATCAACTTTTGTATCTTAACTAATTTTCATATTTTAAATATATTTTAGAATAGATATATATGATAAGTATTTTGTTTTGCCTCATAGTTTGTAAAACATTTATTTTTTGTTTAAATTGTTACATCTTTTGAGAGTTACCCTCCCTTTATATGAAAACATGAAATGTACTGATAAAACATATAACATGAGTCAAAGATCGCTTAAAGATATAGAATTCTTAAAATTGGTATGAAATAATAGAAAAAAAACATAAAAAATTGACCCATTTATCGCAGATTTTCCGTCTATAAAAAAATAAAATATTGATAATCTTAAATTACCTCCGTTTACATTGAATATTGTTTTTGAAATTCAAGTAACTGTAATTCAGCGTTACCATTAAATATTTCGAAAATTTCTTTTGCAAACGCATTTGTAGTGGTAATGCTAGTAAAACTTGATGTCAAAATAATTTTAACTGGCATATTTTAGAATTAGGAAAGCTTCACTATTTCGAAGTAATTAATAAAATCCTATATACCCAGCTGTATAAGTGTTATAACTTATTTCTAAGGAAAGTCATTGATTTAAAAGTTTTAAAATATGTTCATGCAATCAGAGCAGACGATTTACACTCGCTATTTTGCAGGTTAGCCGTATCTCTAATCAAGCTCAAAATACACAAAACAATGAGAATATTATTGACATATTCTTAGGTTGATACTTAGAAATTTGGTTTAGTATACTAAGAAGAACGCTTGACCTACATTTGCTGATACACATATACCAAGAAGAACGAAGAAAACAACGCAGCGTTTACACACAACATAGGTCACTATGCTGACATACATATACTTAAAAGATGGTGTGCACGCTACACAGGTCACTCTGCACACATACAAATACCTAGAAGTTCGTTTGGACACTATACAGGTCCCTCTGCTGACATAGATCGTTTATACACTACACAGGTCCTTCTGCTGACATATTAATCTATACTAATTACAACGTTTGAGTCACTGCAGGCTGTTTTCGACTAAACAATGTTTTACGTTAGAAACTTACTTTTTCTTGCCGTAAGGCAAAAGCTATATCATTTAACTGTTTATTCTGTTTTATTCTTTTTCTCATTAACTAAATTTAATGAACTCGTGAACAATAAATTAAGTCTTATCAGAAATATTCTTAAACAATCTGTAAATGTCTATGAAAATGACAAGTTATTAAAAGTATCTAATGGACTGATATTCTATTAAGGGACACAAGGGAATCTTAAAGGGAGTACATCAGGCTTTTCAAAGGGGTCTAGGGGTCCGACTTAAAATTGACAAATAATGATATTTTCTATTTTAAAGCGCCTATACATAATGAATGATGCTAAAAATGACCCCTTAGTTACAAGGTAATTAATTCTGTACAGTAATACGTGCTATCCTAGGTGACGCACCAGGGTTAATTTCAGCATTTTATGCCCGATTCCGTCCTAGCTATATGGTGTTTTCAAAGTTTAAACCTTAGCAATATGGTGAGAACATCATATTTTGATGGATATAAGTGTTTTATCATGAATTGGAACATTTTTATAATTTAAGATATTTCTAGAAAAATCCTGATGTACCCCCTTTAAAGCTTTAATCGAGCGTTACAATTAGCACCTAGATTTATTAATCCAATATCAGTTTGACATGAAAACTGTTTTTATATTATTAAATACAATTTTGTGTTTTCATTTTTTGTTGTTGATATTCTTCTATATGTGTGAATATATTATTGCTGCAATATAATCATCATTGGTAATATGCAAACACAGTTTGCTCTGAACTGTTCTTATTATTAATATACTGAGTTGCAAAAGAAAGTGTACACAGCTCAGTTGCGAAAGAAAGTGTGCACTGAGTTTTTTTTAGAATTATTTGTATACATTCCAAAATTAGTATGTCATGTTTCAATGTTTAACATTCCATTGTCATTTGTTTTTCAAAAGTTTGAATCATTAAGGGACTGTCGCTTAATAAAGAGGATAGGGGTGTAAAGTAAAGATTTCAAAGTGTACACTTTCTTTTGCAACTGAATTTCATGATTATAATTTTATTTCTGGCTAACACACCACTAAATGCACGTACACTTAAATTTTAATTTAAAAAATGTGATTATTTTTTTCTTCAGAAGTCACAAAATATTATTATATTTCGCGGTAACAACACACTAGTATACTGAATACACTTAAAGGGACACACGGCAATCTCGTGTTGTTGTTTTTTTTTGTTTTTTTTTAAATTCACGTTAGTTTTTAATTATAACTTGGTTTGGTTCAATCATTAATAATACTTATATGAACAGTATAAAGCATATCGTTTTGAGATGATAACCTGTTGGTTATATTTCATCAATAATATAGTTAAACATATGGTGAAATAAGACTTAAAATTGAAAACTCAAAAATGAAAATGATAAAACCCAATACATCCCGCATGCGAGGCGGACGCCCTTCTAATAGACCACGCTGCTGTGTTTTCAGTATTCGCAGTTCTTGAGGCTAATGCCACCTTCCAGTATAGCCGGATATTGAAATCATAACCTCCCGCACGTGAGGCGGACGCCCTGCTAATAGACCACACCGCGGTGTTTCCGGTATTCCAGTATATGAGGCTAAGGCCACCTTCCAATATAGCCGGAGATTGAAATCATAACCTCCCGCACGCGAGGCTGACTTCCTGCTAATAGACCACACCGCGGGGTTTCCGGTATTCCAGTATATGAGGCTAAGGCCACCTTCCAATATAGCCGGAGATTGAAATCATAATCTCCCGCACGCGAGGCTGACTTCCTGCTAATAGACCACACCGCGGTGTTTCCGGTATTCCAGTATATGACGCTAAGGCCATCTTCCAATATAGCCGGAGATTGAAATCATAATCTCCCGCACGCGAGGCTGACTTCCTGCTAATAGACCACACCGCGGGGTTTCCGGTATTCCAGTATATGAGGCTAAGGCCACCTTCCAATATAGCCGGAGATGGAAATTATAACCTCCCGCACGCGAGGCTGACTTCCTGCTAATAGACCACACCGCGGTGTTTCCGGTATTCCAGTATATGAGGCTAAGGCCACCTTCCAATATAGCCGGAGATTGAAATAATAACCTCCCGCACGCGAGGCGGACGCCCTGCTAATAGATCACGCCGCGATGTTTCCGGTATTCCAGTACATGAGAGCGGCTTGATAAGGCCCTCTTCCAGTACAGCCGAAGCAGTGGAAAGAAAAATAAATAAATAAACGAGTTACTAGAGTCCCACTACGAGTTTACAAGTGCAGTGTCCGACTGATACATCCAGTGCGACAGCTGGTGACAACAGGTGTGACGTATACATGTGTTATAATATATAATGTGTCGTTCGTTTTTATTCTGTTCTGTTTCTGTGTTTAATCCACATGTGTCGTTGTTAACGTTGCATTTAATTTCTATATACTTTGTAAAAGTTCTCTTAAGTTTTCGTGTATCTTTCCAAATGTTAGTTTTCACGGGAATTAGCTCAACTCGATCCATTGTACAGTTAATTTTCTTTTAATTATGCAATACATGTACAGTTCTACATATTCACAACACATTTCCAAACCTTAATTATACATGTATATACACGGCGCCGAAGCGCTAAATTCTTGTTTCCTTTCTACATGTTTCTTACTTCAGTTTCCAAACTCCACTCCTTCAATAACAAGAGGTCAATGACCTTGAAGCTCTACCGATTGATTTTGATTTCAGGAAGTAGTCGCTACAGACTTGTTTTTTGAAAATCTATTTTTAACCGTGGTGGCCATCTTGAATTTCCGGCCGACCTGAAATTTTGCTAGGATCAATTAGACATTAAGAGCAATATTCCTGTGAAGTTTCATGAAAATCCGTCAAGTAGTTTCAGAGAAGTAGTCGCTACAAGTTTTCATTATATAACTCTATGTAAACAAAGATGGCCACTGGTAGCCATGTTTAACGTCAAATCAAAACGATTTTCGACAAGGACCAACATCATGTCATACTGATCATTTTTGAAAAAGTCCCATATCAATATCTCTTATAGTTTTCAAGAAGTAGTCGCTACAAACTTATTTTTAAAAATCTATTTTTAGCTGTGACGGCCATCTTGAATTTCTAAAAATGTAGAGCTAAAAATTAGTTCTCCCAAAATTAAGAAAGATCACGTGACAGCGATGTCCAGTCAATACCTTCGGACCCGCCCCCAAATTTGTGAAACCATTTACCTTGACAAAGTCACGTGATCATATCTGTAATTTAGGTAATTGTTAAAATGCGTAATAAATGCCATGTTAAGCATGTTAAGCAGATGCCAATTATAAAATCAAATTCACGCTAGATGTGAAACAAGAAATAAAAAACATGCAACAATATTAAATTGAAATACATATATACAGCTAATAAACAACAGAGTAATATATATTTTGCGACATTCTCAAGTTCTAAAATGCGTAAGAGTCTCACGATCTAAAATATTATATAAATTACTTTAATGGTTAAGTTCACTTGTTCACATGTCAACTTTACATTTCATTTAATGACTCGTTACTTCAAAATTCATCAAAATATACTACATTAAAACAAACGTGAATGTTACACTCTAACACATTATCTATTTCACATCGATTATGAAACAAATTGCACAACTTATATAATCACTCTCGATGGTGCGGATGACAGCGTTAGCGTGGTATTATGTGGGTGGAAATCACGGGAGGTGGCGGGGGCGGGGAACACTGGCTTTATATCAATGCACCTGCTTAAATGGGATAAAAATCCATGTTGCAATGGTAAGAAGAGAGAGAGAGAGAGAGAGAGAGAGAGAGAGAAAGAGAGAGAGAGAGAGATAGAGAGATGGAGAGAGAAAGAGAGAGCTATTAGCTGCACTACTCGGAGGCTAGTGCGACGATTTTTTCCCCGTAATATACGCGAGGATAGCAGAGTGCCACGCCCGTGTAGAGAGAGACAGAGACAGAGACAGAGACAGAGAGACATAGAGAGGGAGAGAGAGCTACTGGCTGCACTACTCGGAGGCTAGGTACGACGACTTTTCCCATAGTATACGCGAGAATATCAGAGAGCCACGTCCGTGGAGAGAGAGAGAGAGAGACAGCGAGATAGAGAGAGAGAGAGAAAGTGAGAGAGTCATAGAGAGAGGGAGAGAGAGAGAGAGCTATTTGCTGCACTACTCAGAGGCTAGGTACGACGAAAGTTTTCCAGAGAGAGAGCGAGCTATTTGCTGCACTATACTCGGAGGTAAGGTACGACGAAAGTTTTCTATAGTATACGCGAGGATATCAGATCAGAGTGCCACGCCCGTGGAGAGAGAGAGAGAGAGAGAGAGAGAGAGAGAGAGAGAGAGAGAGAGGAGGGTTATCACTTGCGCTATTCGGAGGCGAGTGCCACGTCATTTTTCCATAATATACGCAAGGATAACACAGTGCCACGCCCGTGTTATTGATATTTAGAAAGCATGTATATAATAGCATCAGAGTTTTAATATCGATATTTTACAGTACTGTTTCATATTTCAAACTATTAATTTGCGTCTATGCGTGATGGGATAAACAACCTTCGCCTTCATTTCAAACGAATACATAATAGTTCCATAGTTATTTATCAATTAATAAACGAAACGTTCAAGATTCCTTACATATTAACTGATATTACATACTATATATGAGTAGATAGTGCTGTATTTCGCATACCACTTGCAAATAAAAACGAACTTGCATTGGGATTTAAAAAGGGCGTGGCCGATGCAATCTTTTGGATATTTTAGACATTTTATGATTTCTATAAGAGTCTTTTTGTGTTTGATGCTTCCAATGTATCTCCTTACTAGACGTTCAATGGCCTGCTTTCCCCCGTTCTGCTGCAGTGTCCGTCTGTATGTTATTGTTTTTATATAGTGGGAACTGATTATGGGATGTGATTATGGGATGTGTGATTGTCAATAATTACTGTTAGTTGTTGGCTTGGTTGTTTTCATTTAAAAGTGACTCACTGGCATATACAACACTTGTCAAAAGCCGCAACTACTCTGATGACGAAGAAGAAGAAGAAGAAGAAGAAGAAGAAGAAGAAGAAGAAGAAGAAAGAAGAAGAAGAAGCAGAAGAAGAAGAAGAAGAAGAGAAGAAGAAGAAGAAGAAGAAGAAGAAGAAGAAGAAGAAGAAGAAGAAGAAGAAGAAGAAGAAGAAAGAAGAAGAAGAAGAAGAAGGAGAAGAAGAAGAAGAAGAAGAAAGAAGAAGAAGAACATCTTATATATATCTACTGATTGTCCTTCATCTGCATTATTAATGTACATACATATCAGTTCAATAGGTCAGAATGAACTTTGACCCGTTCGATCTTAGCGTATACAGCTAATTAATTCATACAAACTCCAGATATCAGTCCATAACATTATAACAGCTTTTCATATTTCCCCCAGTTACTGTTGAGCCAGACCATCTAGAGGACGTTATTTATTTGGGTAACTGTTTAAAGTTGGGATGTTAACAGTAAATGCAAAAGACGACCTCAATCACTGCTAACTGTGCACCATCAGAAGTGTTCGCCTCGTTAACTATAACCGTCCCATATACAAGCAGTATATTTTTCCAGTTCAAGTAATGTTAAGTTCAGTCAACTGCGAACATAATGTTAAAGTTTATTAAACTTAAATCCTATTAAAATATCACCGCCCCAGGTGATATTATACACACATATATATAGACACACAGTACTCTTGATACAGTAAACATTAATTGTCAAATAACAATAATAATAATAATAATAATAATAATAATAATAATAATAATAATAATAATAAGCATACAAAAAATAAAAGTTTAAAAGAAACCTACCCCAATTTTTGTCCCATGTTTACGTTGATATTGATGACACAGTTAGAAATATCCACACTCCACCCCACGTACACGGTTTAACTAACTTACAGCTAAAACCTTGCGAATGAAATTGAACTGTAAAATACACGTGATGTTTTCCATTAAATGTTGCTATGAAACCCTTTCTCTTGTATTAGACTCGAATAGCTGATAATTCCGATAATTTTGCTATTAAACCGGCTGAATACATCAACGGTATGCGTTGCGGTTTACAGTATAAACAGACAAACAGGATACATGTATAACATAACAAATTGAAGGCCATATATGCGTATATATATAGATAGATAGATATGTATATATTGATGCTGAAGTCATTCTGGCGTAGCAAAGAAGGGACAGAATGTGGGGTGGGTGGTGTGTGGGTGGGGGGGGGGGGGGGGGAGTGGGGGGGGATTGTGATTGGAACCGAGTTGGCCCAGTGGATAGCATCCGGAAATCACGGGTTCGAGCGCTGCTGGCTTACTTTGGCAAGAAACTTCACACAGACGCGCACATCGGATGGGGGCGTAAATCGGACAGTGGATCGGTCGAAGCTATATTCTAACACGTTAATTGGCTTGAATTGAATGTTATAGTCGCGTCATATGACCACGATCCAGCTTCCACAGATAATATTTTTAAACCTATGGTAGAATAAGAAGAAAAAAAGAAAACTTGTTTTTTTTATTTAATAAATATATGCAAGCAGGGTAACAGTCAAAATGATACTGGATAAATAAATCGGTGTTTCAATCTTGATAAAAACGTCAAGATTGCCATGTGTCCCTTTAAAGCTATTTTTGAAAGTTGTCTACCAGCCAGATAAAAACAGAACATAATATGACACACACGCACACACACAAATGGGTCTAGTATATTTGATTTTTTTTAGTAGAGATCTGTTTTGTTAATTGTTACAAATGGAATATATGTGGTTTACCACCACCAATTCATAGAAACGTCCGATAATAGTTCCTATAATGAAAAGTATTCTCTCTTTTTTGTTGAAAAGTAGGAGAATTTGTTTTTCTATTTTGTTGTTGTATGTATAAGAAGTCTATTAATAGGTTTTACTGGAGTATTGATGAACATTTTCCATGAATCTATGCATACACTTGTGAGTAACAGTAAACATCAATGAAAACAGCTGTGCCCTTGACACTATTTAGTAAACAAACAAGAACAGTCCTATATGTCGTGTGACGTAACCATAGTCCTATATGTCGTGTGACGTAACCATAGTCCTATATGTCGTGTGACGTAACCATAGTCCTATATGTCGTGTGACGTAACCATTTCTGGTGAAAACTAGTTACAGTCCGCAACAATATTTTAGCTAAAAATACTATTTTGAATTTAACTGTTTTCTCATTTGTGAGAGTTATTTCAGAATTGTGTAGTTAATTGGTGCAATACATATCTTCGTAGATGTAGTTTACATGACTACATGATCCATTCGTTTTGTAAATATGCATTATCTGGCGGAGCAACATAAAGGGCAAAACCTTTCACGCCACCTAGCACCTATTCTATACTGAAAGAAATAAGTTTAGCAATTAAATATGGATATCTAGCTTAAATAAATATATGGTAATTTTATAATGTGAAGTATTTAAAAACTTAGGAATGACATAAGGTGGTATTCTTTTTCCAATGTAAGTATCAGAGTTATCTCCCATTTAGTTAAAACACAATATTGCACATTTAAAAAATACAAATATGGTAAAGAGCTTGATTAAACTTTATTAAATAACTGTTCTGGGTCTCAAATTATAAAAAACATAAAATCAAATGACAATAATCTTGCCATTTTAAAGATATAGGGAACCAAAGTTTACCATTTGTGAAATTACCTCCCTTTACATTGAAATAAGAACTAAATTATAATTTTTGCGTAGCTGGTAAATTTAAACATTTTGATATTTTTTTCGCAGATAATTATATAATAATAAATTTACATTGAAAACAATGCCCCGTATATAATCCATAATTATGTTAATTGCATTGTTCAGGACCTCTGCAACGCATAGTCTAGAACATGAGGAATGGGATTTACCACGTTATTTACTTCTTTCAGTATACTTTAAGGGGAGTACATCAGGCTTTGGAGCCTATTGTTTAAAAACATAATAAAGTCTGAACTGAGCAATTTAAAGCGTGAACTAGCTCACACATATAGACGGAATATTAACAGTTTCCTATAATACAGCGCAATAATTAAGATATAATTTACAACAAGTTTTTATTTAAAGTCCATAGAGAAACCTCCAAGTTATAAATAGCCGTCACGCGGAGCAAATCGGCGATATCTTCACCAAGTTTAAAATAGCTATCCGTGGCGCGTCACCATAGTTAGGAAATACCTTCATCGGGGTCGTTTATTTTATACGTTCAGCATAATTTATGTTTCATGTTTTATGGCTCATTTAGTATTTTTTTTATCAATTAAATACTTAAAAAATGTATTTGAACAATTCTAAGAATAATACCAATCTTGATGTACTTCCTTTAAAGCCAAACGTACTTACTTACTTAATCCTCTTCGCACTAAGTTGTGCATAGGGCTTCCACCAAAGTCCGCCATTGCTGCCTGTCTTTTTTAAAGCCAAACAGATTGGGCTTAATGATCGCAAAGCGCCTCCTGTAGAACACTAAAGGGATGCAAGAATGCCCAAGTTAAGTGCAATGTATTTGTATTGAAAACTGAAAACGGGTATTACATTGTGTTTCAGTTGATGAGGACCTGCCAATACAGCTTTTGTATGAAACCAACATACTAAAACATAAAGCAGGTATTTCAGTAGTTGTGTTTTGGTATGCTTTTATTCTAAAAACAATGAGTTATCAACAAAGTAGTTTGCTTGTAAATTAGATATTTTTCTTCATAAAAGGAAAGTTTGAAGTATTATATATTTTATACCCTAGATACTGTTCAATACTCCAGTGCTTTTCAAAGGGATAACTTTGCTCGGGCCTCATTTCATATACATATAAGCTAATCGGTCATGTAGCTTTCCGTGCCTTTTCAATGATCATTTAGCGTTGGAAAATAGGTCCTTAAACTCCATTAAGGATGATGACGAGAATTGCGATTTTATCAATATGTTAACTCCTAAAACCTCATGTTTTAAATATAATCAGTCCAACAGTGACTAAATAGGTATACAGTTATTTTATCAGTTTCGGGTAATTGAAATAACTAAGTAATCCAGGGAATGTAGACAGACGTGTAATATAATAAACACGTCCTGGCAGTACTGTATATAATATAATAAACACGTCCTGGTAGTACTGTATATAATATAATAAACACGTCATGGCAGTACTGTATATAATATAATAAACACGTCCTGGCAGTACTGTATATAATATAACAAACACGTCCTGGTAGTACTGTATATAATATAATAAACACGTTCTGGCAGTACTGTAGTCTGTATATAATATAATAAACACGTCCTGGTAGTACTGTATATAATATAATAAACACGTCCTGGTATACTGCATATAATATAATAAACACGTCCTGGCAGTACTGTATATAATATAATAAACATGTCTTGGCAGTACTGTATATAATATAACAAACACGTCCTGGTAGTACTGTATATAATATAATAAACACGTCCTGGCAGTACTGTATATAATATAACAAACACGTCCTGGCAGTACTGTATATAATATAATAAACACATCCTGGTAGTACTGTATATAATATAATGAGCACGTCCTGGTAGTACTGTATATAATATATTCTAATACACCCGCACTATATAGCCTAGTTTAAAATATCTCGTTATATTGAACGATATATCACTGTAATTTTTGCAACGTTAGGAGAATAAGCATTGCGCATTCCGCATTCCGCATTGTAACGTATGCAACGATAGGAGAGCAAGCAAAGCAATGCGAACGATTTCAGATGTGTGCGTTATTTTCACATTTTAGGGGGATTAGAGTAGAAATAGAACACCGTTCGGGCTCGTGAAATTATTGTTTACAATTGAACTCCAAACCGTGATATATTAAACGATAATTCACAGCAAACGATGTTCTATTTCTTTAATAAACACGTCCTCGTAGTACTGTATATAATATAATAAACAGTCCTGGTAGTACTGTATATAATATAATAAACACGTCCTGGCAGTACTGTATATAATATAATAAACACGTCCTGGTAGTACTGTATATAATATAATAAACACGTCCTGGCAGTACTGTATATAATATAATAAACACGTCTTGGCAGTACTGTATATAATATAACAAACACGTCCTGGTAGTACTGTATATAATATAATAAACACGTCCTGGCAGTACTGTATATAATATAATAAACAGGTCCTGGCAGTACTGTATAATATAATAAACAGGTCCTGGCAGTACTGTATATAATATAATAAACAGGTCCTGGTAGTACTGTATATAATATAATCAACACGTCCTGGCAGTACTGTATATAATATAATAAACACGTCCTGGCAGTACTGTATATAATATAATAAACACGTCCTGGCAGTACGGTATATACTATGATAAACAGGTCCTGGCGGTACTGTATAATATATAATAAACAGGTCCTCAGTAGTACTTTATATAATATAATAAACACGTCCTGGCAGTACTGTATATAATATAATAAACACGTCTTGGCAGTACTGTATATAATATAACAAACACGTCCTGGTAGTACTGTATATAATATAATAAACACGTCCTGGCAGTACTGTATATAATATAATAAACACGTCCTGGCAGTACTGTATAATATAATAAACAGGTCCTGGCAGTACTGTATATAATATAATAAACAGGTCCTGGTAGTACTGTATATAATATAATCAACACGTCCTGGCAGTACTGTATATAATATAATAAACACGTCCTGGCAGTACTGTATATAATATAATGAACACGTCCTGGCAGTACTGTATATAATATGATAAACAGGTCCTGGCGGTACTGTATATAATATAATAAACAGGTCCTCAGTAGTACTGTATATAATATAATAAACACGTCCTGGCAGTACTGTATATAATATAATAAACACGTCCTGGCAGTACTGTATATAATATAATCAACACGTCCTGGCAGTACTGTATATAATATAATAAACACGTCCTGGTAGTACTGTATATAATATAATAAACACGTCCTGGCAGTACTGTATATAATATAATCAACACGTCCTGGTAGTACTGTATATTTATTGCTGACTAAGAAACGAAATGTTGACATTTATTCCGTCACTATCTGTTATGATGACATTTATTCCGTCACTATCTGTTATGATGACATTTATTCCGTCACTATCTGTTATGATGACATTTATTCCGTCACTATCTGTTATGCTACACACGTATTTTGTATGTGTTTCTATAAAAAAAATATGTTTGTACTGTGTTTTACAGCATTTCAACACATATATGACGGTCGATTTCTTTGTGGTTGAGTCAGAACACTTACCTTTCCTGGGTAGAACCAGTACTCTACACCTCCCGCCATCCGTAAGAATCGACACTTTCTCACTTACACGTCGATCTCCCTGTGATATTAATAGAAATAGAAACATGACATGACTCGGGATTTAAAAATAGCCTTTTCGGAAAATTATGTTTTCCCAAATACCTTTGGTATAGTTAGAACGGTCTTCAACCGTGTACGATTTGAAATGTTCTCAAAGACTGGTACATGTATGTTATACTGGAGTGGTCCGGTGTATAGCACGGTAAATTTGAAATTCCGGGTTCAAGCCTTACCGGCGCCACTGAGTTTTGACCATGTGTTTTTTCCCTTAGCCTCGGACGGAAGGTCCCGTGTGTTCTCAAAGACTGGTACATGTATGTTATACTGGAGTGGTCCGGTGTATAGCACGGTAAATTTGAAATTCCGGGTTCAAGCCTTACCGGCGCCACTGAGTTTTGACCATGTGTTTTTTCCCTTAGCCTCGGACGGAAGGTCCCGTGTGTTCTCAAAGACTGGTACATGTATGTTATACTGGAGTGGTCCGGTGTATAGCACGGTAAATTTGAAATTCCGGGTTCAAGCCTTACCGGCGCCACTGAGTTTTGACCATGTGTTTTTTCCCTTAGCCTCGGACGGAAGGTCCCGTGTGTCGAAGTGTATTGTCAAAGCACGCTAAAGAAGAATATGAACCTATTCCACAGGGCAGGTTCCCCTATTCCACAGGGCAGGTTCCCCTATTCCACAGGGCAGGTTCCCCTATTCCACAGGGCAGGTTCCCCTATTCCACAGGGCAGGTTCCCCTATACCACAGGGCTGGTTCCCGGTTCATATGTATATTTCCCCTCTATCTGGGACGGCTGTAAGGTTATAATAGAGTACACGAGTCTCCATTCCCGTTTTATAGTAAAGTTAGAATGTTGACAACCTGTTAAAAACTAAAACCTGATTAGTTCTGGTAATCTTACTTTATCATGCAAATAAACAAGTCTGCTAAAGAAAAAAAAGATTAGCACTCTTTAATACAGAACTACTTCCGGTCAGAAAGTTGCATAAGAAAACAGTAAGGGAAAATGAATATGATACAAAATAAAGGAACAGTGTCTAGATGTTATACTTTTTTAATTTGTAATTGTCAACAATCAAAACACATTTATCATAAAATATTGTCTTATATACCCGGGGACATCAAACAACCTGAATATTGTTAGTCACTTATGCCCCGGTCACATGAAGCTCCCGGGCAGTTTATGGGCCCCGTAAGGGCCAAAACCCTGAGAACCCGTGGGTAATCGCACGGCTTGCCGTGCGGGCCCGCACGATTTTTCGAAGATTTTTGGACCCGTATAGCCCGTGGCTGAAAGTTGAGCATGCACAACTTTCAGGCACGGGCTCTCTACGATTTTGAGCCCGTAGAAGGCCCGTAGACAGTCGTGCGGGCCCGTACGGTGCCCGCACGTGCACCTTACGGTACACGTACGGGTTCTTGCGATCCCATGGCCAAAAAATTGTAAGAAGACCCAGAGAACCCGTAGAACGCCCGTAGACCGCCCGCATGCATGTGACCACAACATCGCAGGGTGGTTATTTCGTACGGACTTCCCACGGGCCACAGGCCCGTACGGCTCCCCAAGTCCTACGGGCCCGGGACCACCCGTAGGTCTCATCTGACCGAGGCATTAAACACAGGCTGCCCGGGGTAATCAAACAACCGGATTTCTGGCTAGTCATTTGAACATAGGCGGCCCGAGTACATAAACAACCTGCCTATTTCTAGTCATTTGAACAGAGCCTATCCGAGAACATGAAACCAATGAGTAATTGGCTAGTCATATAAACAGAGCCTGCCCGAGTACATGAAACCAACGGGTAACTGGCTAGTCATATAAACAGAGCCTGCCAGAGTACATGAAACCAATCGATAATTGGCTAGTCATATAAACAGAGCCTGCCCGAGTACATACACAACCTGCTTATTGGCTAGTCAAATAAACAGAGCTTTCCCGAGTACATGAAACAACCTGAGTATTGGGTTGTCATTTAGACAGAGGTTGCCTTGGTATATGAATTACCTTATAATTGGCCAGCGACCTAAACATGTAAGAACTGCGCTGGAACATCTATAAACAAACCCACCCCAGAGTAATAATCGACACATCACTTTACGGAGCATGTTCTGATGCTTGAAACAATATATATTGGTTATTACTATTTCTGATATTTTGTGTTAACCCTACTTTTTAAACCAATCATTTTCCTCTAATTTTCAAATATTCACGAAGACTTTACTACCGGCAGTATTCATAATTAAGAGCGTGAACTATACAGAAGCTATCGATAAACCTGTGGTAAACACCAATTCGGGTAGAGGCTATGAAGAGAAATCTTCACCATTAAGTTCGCTCGATCCCTTTCGGTTTCTTAGTGGTGGATTTATCTTCATAGCTAAGGGAATAGCGGTCAAAAAAACCAACAACAGACGAATGCGTATGAGTCATGGGTTGTTCACACTCGTCATAAAAAAATAAGAAAACCATAGTATTAATCGTTAGGGTTGGTAAATGGGACACATAATTGTAGTCAATATTGTATTACACTTTCAGCTATTGTTTGCTTATGTGTACATAGTGTATAGTGCGTGTGTATGTTTAAATGGTATTCCATTAAAAAATAGACCAGGAAGTCACGTTACTCCGGTGGCCTATTATGTCACATGAGACTTGTGCGCCATGAACATTGCGGAATATAACAGCGATAACAATGGCGAAGGGTGGTTATACAACGCGTCGCGTCAGCGTGATGGAGTTTGAAACGGAAACAGGAGATAATAATGTTGTTGATTTTTTCACTACATTTGGTAGCAGTCTACCACAGATAGTAATGGTAAACGTTGGATTTAACGGCGATATGGATGGACACAGCTTTCAAAAGGGCCAGGTATGAAACCAGATTTGAATGTAGCTTTACAAGTGAGTTAGTCGACATTGTTATCCAGAGCTCTCGTTTACACAATGGCCGATTTCGACTGGCTTTGAGGTAGATACATATTTTGTTTTCCGTTGAGACAGTTTTCTATTTGACTGTCTCAACTTGCTTAACGCATTGATTACTTTCTTAACGATGTGAAAACACCCTTATGTGTGTTGAGAACGGACAAACAACTGACCAATCAAATCAATAGTTGACTTCACTTTGATTGGATGATACGAAAGAGGGAGGAATTCTATAAATGGAACAGCAGTGTGCTAAACGAAACAGTTCCAGTAGAAAACGGCCCATTTATATTTATTTTCTTCTTCAAATAGTGTATGTACATTCCTTTAATCACGGATCATAAAAGAATATCATTAAGTCAAGTGTTGTAGATTTTAGTCTAAGAATTCGAAGATGCTCCAAGTGCAGTAAAACGCGAGTATATGAATTAGAGTATTAGAGGCTGTCTATATATGACTAGTGACTAAGTATGGACGACTACTGACCGTGTATGGACGACTAGTGACCGTGTATGGACGACTAGTGGCGGTGTGTTGACGGATAATGACCGTGTATGGACGATTAATGTGTATGGATGACTAGTGGCTCTGTGTGTGTGTGTGGGGGGGGGGGGGGGGGGGTCTAGTGGCCGTGTATGGACTACAAGGGCCGTGTATGGACGAATAGCGAGCGTGTATGGACGACTTGTGGCCGTGTATTGCCGACAAGTGGCCGTGTATTGCCGACAAGTGGCCGTCTATTGCCGACAAGTGGCCGTGTATGGACGACTAGTGACCGTGTATGGACGACTAGTGACCGTGTATGGACGACTAGTGACCGTGTATGGACGACTAGTGACCGTGGACACCTAGTGGCAGTGTATGGACGACTGGTGACCGTGTGTAGACAACTGGTGGCCGTGTGTGGACGACTAATGACCGTGTGTGGAAGACTAATGGCCGTGTGTTGACGATTAGTGACCGTGGACACCTAGTGGCCGTGTATGGACGACTGGTGGCCGTGTATGGACGACTAGTGGCCGTGTATGGACGGTTAGTGACCGTGTACGGACGTCTAGTGGCCGTTTATGGACGTCAAGTGGCCGTGTATGGGCTACTACGACTAGCGGCTTTGTATGCCGTTTATGGACGACTAGTTGCCGTGTATGGACGACTAGTGGCCGTATGTGGACGATTAGTGACCGTGTGTGGACGACTAGTGGCCGTGTGTGGACGTCTAGTTGCCCTGTATGGAGGACGAGTGGCTGTGTATGGACGTCTAGTGGCCGTTTATGGACGTCTAATGACCGAGTATGGACGACTAGTAGCTTTGTATGGACGAGTAGTGGCCGTGTATGGGCGTCTAGTGACCGTGTATGCACTAGTGGCCGTGTATTGACGACTAGTGGCCGTGTATGGCACGACTAGTTCCTAAGCTTTGATTGGACGAGTAGTGGCCCTGTATGGGCGTCTAGTGGCCTTGTATGGATGACTAGTGGCCGTGTATAGACCGCTAGTGACCATGTATGGACGTCTAGTGGCCGTTTATGGACGTCAGGTAGCCGTTTATGGACGTCTAGTGGCCGTGTATTACTAGCGACCGTGTATGGACGAATAGTGACCGTGTGTGGACGACTAGTGGCCATGTGTGGGCATCTAGTTGCCGTGTGCGACTAGTGGCCGTGTATAGGCGACCAGTGGCCTTGAATGGGCGACTAGTGGCCGTGTATGAACGACAAGTGGCCGTGAATGGGCGTTTATTTGCCGTTTATGTAGGTCTAGTGGCCGTGTGTGGGAGTCTAGTGGCTGTGTGTGGACGTCAAGTGGCCGTGTGTGGACGTCTAGTGGCCGTATATTGACGACTAATGACAGTGTATAGACGACTTGTAACCGTGAATGGGCGACAAGTGGCCGTGTATGGACGACTAGTGGCCGTGTATGGGCGTCTAGTGGCCGTTTATGGACGTCTTGTCGGCATGTGGCCGTTTGTGGACGACTAGTGGCCATGTATGGACATCTAGTGGTCGTGTGAGGACGAATAGTGGCCGTGCATGTACACGTGGGGGGGGGGGGGGGGCGTCTTGTGGCCGTGTATGGTCGACTAGTGACCGTGTATGGACGACTAGGGGCCGTGCATGGGCGTCTAGTGGCCGTGTGTAGGCGACTCATGGTCGTGTATGAACGACTAGTGGTCTTGTATGGACGACCGTGTATGGGCGTCAAGTGGCCGTGTATGAACGACTAGCAGCTTTGTATGGACGAGTAGCGGCCGTGTATGGGCGTCTAGTGGCCGTGTATGGACGACTAGTGGCCGTAAATGGGCGTCTAGTGGCCGTGTATGGGCGTCCAGTGGCCTTGTATGGACGACTAGTAGCTTTGTATGGACGACTAGTGGTCGTGTATGGGCGTCTAGTGGCCTTGTATGGACGACTAGTGGCCGTGTATGGACGGCTAGTGACCATGTATGGATGTCTAGTGGCCGTTTATGACCGTCAGGTAGACGTTTATGGACGTCTAGTGGCCGTGTATGACTAGAGGCCGTGTATTGCCGACAAGTGGCCGTGTATGGACGACTTGTGGCCGTGTATTGCCGACAAGTGGTCGTGTATGGACGACTAGTGGTATTGTATGCCGTGTATGGACGACTAGTGGCCGTGTATGGACGACTAGTGACCATGTATGGACTACTAGTGGCCGTATATGGACGACTAGTGGCAGTGTATGGACGACTAGTGGCCATGTATGGACGACTAGTGGCCGTGTATGGGTCACTAGTGACCGGGTATGGACTACTAGGGCCGTGTATGGGTGACTTGTTGCCGTGAATGGCTAGTAGGGCCATGTATGGACGACTAGTGACCGTGTATGGACAAATAATGGCTGTGTATGGACGACTAGTGGCCGTATATGGACGACTAGTGACCGTGTATGAACGACTAGTGGCCGTGTATGGACTGCTAGGGCCGTGTATGGACGACTAGTGGCAGTGTATGGACGACTAATGGCCGTGTATGGACGACTAGTGGCCGTTTTTGGATGACTTGTGTCCGTGTATGGACTACTAGGGCCGTGTATGGGTGATTAATGGCCGTGTATGGCTGCTAGGGCCATGTATGGACGACTAGTGGCCGTGTCATGACGACTAGTGGCCGTGTATGGACGAATAGTGGCCGCGTATCGACGACTAGTGGCCGTGTATGGACGACTAGTGACGTGTATGGACGCCTAGTGGCCATGTTTTGACGACTAGTGGCCGTGTATGGACGATAAGTGGCCGTGTATGGACTACTTGGACCGTGTATGAACTACTAGTGGCCGTGTCGTGACGACTAGTGGCCGTGTATGGACGACTAGTGGCCGTGTATAGAGTACTAGTGGCCGTGTATGGACGACTAGTGGCCGTGTATGGACTACAAGGGCCGTGTATGGACGACTAGTGGCTTTGTATGGACGACTAGTGGCCGTGTATGGACGACTAGTGGCCGTGTATGGACAAATAGAGGCCGACTAGTGGTCGTGTATGGACGAATAGTGACCATGTATGGACGACTAGTGGCCGTGTATGGACAAATAGTGGCCGTGTATATGGACAATAAGTAGCCGTGTATGGACAAATAGTGGCCGTGTATGGACGACTAGTGGCCGTGTATGGACGACTAGTGGCCGTGTATGGACGACTAGTGGCCGTGTATGGACGATTAGTGGCAGTGTATGGGTGACTAGTGGCCGTGTATGGTGGACGACTAGTGACCATGTGTGGACGACTAGTGGCCGTGTATGGGCGTTAAGTGGCCATGTATGGACGACTAGTGACCGTTTCACGACGACTAGTGGCAGTGTATGGACTACTAGTGACCGTGTATGGACGATAAGTGGCCGTACTTGAATTACTAGTGGTCGTGTATGGACTACTAGTGGCCGTGTATGGGCGTCTAGTGGCCGTGTATGGACTACTAGTGGCCGTGTATGGGCGACTAGTGGCCGTGTATGGACGACTAATGACCGTGTATGGACGAATAGTGGCCGTGTATGGACGACTATTGACCTTGTAAGGACGACTAGTGGCCGTGTATGGACGACTAGTGGCAGTGTATAGACTACTAGAGGCCGTGTCCTGACGACTAGTGGCCGTATATGGGCGTCTAGTGGTCGTGTATTGACGTCTAGTGGCCGTGTATGGACGACTAGTGGCCGCGTATGGACCACCGTGTATGAACGGCCTGTGGTCTTGTATGGGCGTCTAGTGGCCGTTTATTTACATCTGATGGCCGTGTTTGGACAACTAGTGGCCGTGTATTTACGTCTAGTGGCCGTGTATGGACGACTAGTGGTCGAGTATTTACGTCTAGTGGCCGTAAATGGACAACGAGTGTCCGTGTATTTACGTCTAGTGGTCTTGGTTTTACGTCTAGTGGCCGTGTATGGACAACTAGTGACCGAGTATTTACGTCTAGTGGCCGTGTATGGACAACTAGTGGCCGTGTATGGACGACTAGTGGCCGTTTATGGAATACTAGTGGCCATGTATGAGCGTCTAGTGACCGTGTACGGACGTCTAATGACCGTGTACGGACGAGTAATGGCCGTGTATGGCGTCTAGTGGTCGTGTATAGACGTCTAGTGGCCGTGTATGGACGACTAGTAGCCGTGTATGGACCACCGTGTATGGACGACTTTTGGCCGTATATGGGCGTCTAGTGTCCGTGTATGGGCGTCTAGTGGTCATGTATGGACGTCTAGTCGCCGTGTATGGACAACTAGTGGCCATGTATGGACGACTAGTGGCCGTGTATGATCGATTAGTGGCCGTGTATGGACGACTAGTGGTGTGTATGGACTAATAGTGGCAGTGTAGCGACGACTGGTGAACGTGTATGGGTGACTACTGGCCGAATTGGCCGTGTATGGACGATAAGTAACAGTGGATGGGTGACCAGTGGCCGTGTATGGGTTACTAGTGGCCGTGTATGACCGTGTTTGGGTGACTAGAGGTCGTGTATGGACGACTAATGAAGTGAAAATGTATGGACAACTAGTGGCCGTGTATGGACGACTAGTGGCCGTGTATGGACTACTAGTTGTCGTGTATGGTTGTCTAGTGGCGGTGTATGGACTTCTAGTGGCCGTGTATGGACTACTAGTAGCCATGTATGGGCGTCTATTAGCCGTGTATTGATGACTAGTGGCCGTGTCTTCACAGTGTATGGACGACCTGTGGTCGTATATGGGCGTCTAGTGGCCGTTTATGGACGTCTAATGACCGTGTATGGACGACTAGTGATCGTGTATTTACGTCTAGTGGCCTTGTATTGACCACCGTGTATGGACGACTTGTGGCCGTATAAGGGCGTCTAGTGCCCGTGTATGGGCGTCTTGTGGTCGTGTATGGACGTCTAGTGGCCGGGTATGAACAACTAGTTTCCGTGTATGATCGATTAGTGACCGTGTATGGACGACTAGTGGCCATGTATGGAATACTAGTGGCCATGTATGGGCGTCTGGTAGCCTTGTATCGGTGACTAGTGGCCGTGTCTTGACGACTAGTGGCCATGTATGGGCGTCTGGTGGCCTTGTATCGGTGACTAGTGGCCGTGTCTTGACGACAAGCGGCTGTGTATGGACGACTAGTGGCCGTGTATTGGCGTCTAGTGGTCGTATATGGACAACTAGTGGCCGTATATAGACTACTAGTATCCGTGCATGGACGACTAGTGACCGTGTATGGACGATTAGTTGCCGTGTATGGACGACTAGTGGCCGTGTATGGATGACAAGTGACAGTGTATGGACAACTAGTGGCCGTGTATGGACGACTAATGGCCGTGTATGGTTGTCTAATGGCCGTGTAGGGACGATTAGTGGCCATGTATGGACTACTAGTGGCCATGTATGGGCGTCTAGTGGCCGTGTATGGGTGAATAGTGGCCGTGTCTTGACGACTAGTGGCCGTGTATGGACGACTAGTGGCCGTGTATAGGCATCTAGTGCCCGTGTATGGGCGTCTAGTGGTCGTGTATGGACAACTAGTGGCCGTGTATGGACCAACGTGTATGGACGACCTGTGGTCGTGTATGGGCGTCTACTGGGCGTTTATGGACGTCTATTGACCTTATATGGACGACTAGTGGTCGTGAATTTACGTCTAGTGGCCGTGTAGTGACGACTAGTGGCCGTGTATGGACGACAAGTGGCCGTGTATGGGTGACTAGTGGCAGTGTATGGACTACTAGTAGCCGTGTATGGACGACTAGTGACCGTGTATGGACGACTAGTGGCAGTGTATGGACTACTAGTGACCGTGTATGGATGACTAGTGACAGTGTATGGACAACTAGTGGCCGTGTATAGACGACTAGTGGCCGTGTATGGTTGTCTAGTGGCCGTGTATGGACGATTAGTGGCCGTGTATGGACTACTAGTGGCCGTGTATGGGCGTCTAGGGGCCGTGTATGGGTGACTAGTGGCCGTGTCTTGACGACTAGTGGCCGTGTATGGGCATCTAGTACCCGTGTATGGGCGTCTAGTAGTCGTGTATGGACAACTAGTGGCCGTGTATGGACCAACGTGTATGGACGACCTGTGGTCGTGTATGGGCGTCTACTGGACGTTTATAGACGTCTATTGACCATATATGAACGATTGGTGACCGTGTATTGACGACTAGTGGCCGTGTATGGACGACTAGTGGCCGTGTATGGGTGACTAGTGGCAGTGTATGGACTACTAGTGGCCGTGTATGGACGAATAGTGACCGTGTATGGGTGACTAGTTGCAGTGTATGGAATACTAGTGACCGTGTATGGACGATTAGTGGCCGTGTATGGACAAATAGTGACCGTGTATGGACGACTAGTGACCGTGTATGGACGATTAGTGGCCGTGTATGGGTGACTAGTGGCTGTGTATGGAGTACTAGTGGCCGTTTATGGGCGTCTAGTGACCGTGTATGTACGACTAGTGGTCGTGTATTTACGTCTAGTGGCCGTGTATTGACGATTGGTGGCCGTGTATGGACAAATAGTGGCCGTGTATGGACGACTAGTGACCGTGTATGGACTACTAGTGGCCGTATATGGACGACTAGTGGAAGTGTATGGACGACTAGTGGCCATGTATGGACGACTAGTGGCCGTGTATGGGTCACTGGTGACCGGGTATGGACTACTAGGGCCGTGTATGGGTGACTAGTGGTCGTGTATGGCTAGTAGGGCCATGTATGGACGACTATAGACCGTGTATGGACAAATAGTGGCCGTGTATGAACGACTAGTGGCCGTGTATGGACGACTAGTGACCGTGTATGGACGACTAGTGGCCGTGTATGGACGACTAGTGGCCGTGTCTTGACGACTAGTGGCCGTGTATGGACGACTAGTGGCAGTGTATGGACGACTAGTGGCCGTGTATGGACGACTAGTGGCAGTGTGTGGACTACTAGTGACCGTGTATGGATGACTAGTGACAGTGTATGGACAAATAGTGGCCGTGTATGGACGACTAGTGGCCGTGTATGGTTGTCTAGTGGCCGTGTATGGACGATTAGTGGCCGTGTATGGACTACTAGTGGCCGTGTATGGGTGACTAGTGGCCGTGTCTTGACGACTTGTGGCCGTGTATGGGCGTCTAGTAGTCGTGTATGGACAACAAGTGGCCGTGTATGGACCAACGTGTATGGACGACCTGTGGTGGTGTATGTGCGTCTACTGGGCGTTTATGGACGTCTATTGACCGTATATGGACGACTAGTGGTCGTGAATTTACGTCTAGTGACCGTGTATTGACGACTAGTGGCCGTGTTTGGAAGACTAGTGGCCGTGTATGGGTGACTAGTGGCCGTGTATGGACGACTAGTGGCCTTGTATGGACAAATAGTTGCCGTGTATATGAACAATAAGTGGCCGTGTATGGACGACTAGTGGCCGTGTATGGACGACTAGTGGCCGTGTATGGACGATTAGTGGCAGTGTATGGGTGACTAGTGGCCGTGTATGGTGGACGACTAGTGGCCATGTGTGGACGACTAGTGACCGTGTCTTGACGACTAGTGGCAGTGTATGGACTACTAGTGACCGTGTATGGACGATTATTGGCCGTGTTTGAATTACTAGTGGTCGTGTATGGACTACTAGTGGCCATGCATGGGCGTCTAGTGGCCGTGAATGGACTACTAGTGACCGTGTATGGGCAACTATTGGCCGTGTATGGACGACTAGTGAACGTGTATGGACGAATAGTGGCCGTGTATGGACGACTATTGACCTTGTAAGGACGACTAGTGGCCGTGTATGGACGACTAGTGGCAGTGTATAAACTACCAGTGGCCGTGTCCTGACGACTAGTGGCCGTATATGGGCGTCTAGTGGTCGTGTATGGACGTCTAGTGGCCGTGTATGGACGACTAGTGGCCGTGTATGGACCACCGTGTATGGACGGCCTGTGGTCGTGTATGTGCGTCTAGTGGCCGTTTATGGACATATAATGACCGTGTATGGACGACTAGTGGTCATGTATTTACGTCTATTTGACGTGTGATGTCGACTAGTAGCCGTGTATGAACAATTAGTGGCCGTGTATGGACGACTAGTGGCCGTGTAAGGGTGACTAGTGGCAGTGTATGGACTACTAGCGCCGTGTATGGACGACTAGTGACCGTGTATGGGTGACTAGTTGCCGTATATGGACGACTAGTGGCCGTGTATGGACAAATAGTGGCCGTGTATGGACGACTAGTGGCCGTGTATGGGTGACTAGTGGCAGTGTATGGACTACTAACGCCGTGTATGGACGACTAGTTGCCGTGTATGGACGATTAGTGGCCGTGTATGGACAAATAGTGGCCTTGTATGGACTAGTGGCAGTTTATAGACTACTAGTGATCGTGTATGGACGAATAGTGGCCGTGTATGGACGACTATTGACCTTGTAAGGACGACTAGTGGCCGTGTATGGACGACTAGTGGCAGTGTATAAACTACCAGTGGCCGTGTCCTGACGACTAGTGGCCGTATATGGGCGTCTAGTGGTCGTGTATGGACGTCTAGTGGCCGTGTATGGACGACTAGTGGCCGTGTATGGACCACCGTGTATGGACGGCCTGTGGTCGTGTATGTGCGTCTAGTGGCCGTTTATGGACATATAATGACCGTGTATGGACGACTAGTGGTCATGTATTTACGTCTATTTGACGTGTGATGTCGACTAGTAGCCGTGTATGAACAATTAGTGGCCGGGTATGGACGACTAGTGAACGTGTATGGACGAATAGTGGCCGTGTATGGACGACTATTGACCTTGTAAGGACGACTAGTGGCCGTGTATGGACGACTAGTGGCAGTGTATAAACTACCAGTGGCCGTGTCCTGACGACTAGTGGCCGTATATGGGCGTCTAGTGGTCGTGTATGGACGTCTAGTGGCCGTGTATGGACGACTAGTGGCCGTGTATGGACCACCGTGTATGGACGGCCTGTGGTCGTGTATGTGCGTCTAGTGGCCGTTTATGGACATATAATGACCGTGTATGGACGACTAGTGGTCATGTATTTACGTCTATTTGACGTGTGATGTCGACTAGTAGCCGTGTATGAACAATTAGTGGCCGTGTATGGACGACTAGTGGCCGTGTAAGGGTGACTAGTGGCAGTGTATGGACTACTAGCGCCGTGTATGGACGACTAGTGACCGTGTATGGGTGACTAGTTGCCGTATATGGACGACTAGTGGCCGTGTATGGACAAATAGTGGCCGTGTATGGACGACTAGTGGCCGTGTATGGGTGACTAGTGGCAGTGTATGGACTACTAACGCCGTGTATGGACGACTAGTTGCCGTGTATGGACGATTAGTGGCCGTGTATGGACAAATAGTGGCCTTGTATGGACTAGTGGCAGTTTATAGACTACTAGTGATCGTGTATGGACGATTAGTGGCCGTGTATTGACAAATAGTGGCCGTGATGGACGACTAGTGACCGTGTATGGACGATTAGTGGCCGTGTATGGGTGACTAGTGGCAGTGTATGGACTACTAATTGCCGTTTATGGACGTCTAATGACCGTGTATGGACGACTAGTGGTCGTGTATTTACGTCTCTTGGCCATGTATTGACGATTAGTGGCCGCGTATGGACAAATAGTGGCCGTGTATGGACGACTAGTGGCAGTGTATGGACGATTAGTGCCGTGTTTGACGGCTAGTGACCGTGTTTTGACAACTAGTGACCGTGTATTGGTGACTAGTGGCCGTGTATGGACTACTAGGGCCATGTATGGGCGACTAGTGGCCGTGTATGGACAACTAGTGGCCGTGTATGGACTACTAGGGTCGTGTCCGGACGGTTAGTGACAGTGTATGGACGACTAGTGGCCGTGTCTTGACGACTAGTGGCCGTGTATGGACGAGTAATAGCCGTGTATGGACGATTAGTGGTCGTGTATGGACAAATAGTGGCCGGGTATGGACGACTAGTGACCGTGTATGGACGACTAGTGGCCGTGTCTTGACGACTAGTGGCCGTGTATGGACTACTAGTGACCGTGTATGGACGATTATTGGCCGTGTATGGACTACTAGTGGCCCTGTATAGGCGACTAGTGGCCGTGTATGGACGACTAGTGGCCGTGTATGGACGACTAGTGGCCGTGTATGGACGACTTGTGGCCGTGTATGAACGACTAGTGGCCGTGTATTTACGACTAGTGGCCGTGTATGGACGACTAGTGGCCGTTTATGGACTACTAGTGGCCGTGTATGGACGACTAATGACCGTGTATGGACAAATATTGGCCGTGTATGGACGACGAGTGACTGTGTATTGACGTCTAGTGACCGTGTATGGACGACTAGTGGCCGTGTATGGACAAATAGTGGCCGTGTATGGACTACTAGTGGCCGTGTATGGACGACTAGTGGCCGTGTATGGATGAAACTTGATATTTTAAATATCTCCCCTTTCTCTCCCGACCCCCGTCCACTTGTCTCCATATTCCAACCCCCTTGTCTCCCGGCCCCGCCCCTTGTTCCGTACCTCCGGCCCCCTGGACCTCACCTCCTGATACTGCCACCTGTGACCCGATATATTGTTTTCAGACCAACAGATATTAACTCCATGTCAGACAATCTCTTACACATTTTGAAATCAATTTTCTGTTCTAAGAACGAACTTAATATTGTATAATATACCCATTGTTTAAAGTAGACAGAGTATAGCGTCCGCTCCAGGAACAGCCATTTCTACCGGTGTTTCTTTCGAAGTTTATTCTGATATAAAATCTACTTAACGACAACCTGTTTAATGCACACAACGACTTGTAGTTTGCACAAGACAACGTACAAAATGCACATAAACAACTTACGAAATGCACATGACAACTTTGAAAATGCACATAACAACTGAAAAAATGCTCAAGACAACTGTAAACATGGACATAACAACTTAGAAATTGCACATATGCACCAAACAACTTACGAAATGCACAAGACAACATAGCACAAAAGAACTTACGAAATACACAAGACGACTAACAAAACGTACTGCACAAGACGACTTACAAAGCGTACTGCCCAAAATGCAAAAGGTTAACAGAGGCAGCCGAGGCTTTCCATAGAGAGGTATTTAAATAGGTATGAATTACACTGTTTTAAAAGTATGGACAAAAGTACGACTCGACCATAAAATCTGGGGTATGAATAGAGGATCTGCCTACAAATAGAAACTGGTTTTGTGAATAGCAGTAGTGTGTATGAATAAAAGTACAGTGCGTGAATAGAGAAGGTTGTATGAATATTGACCTAATGTATAAATAGAGGCTGGCATTATATAGGCTACTGTAATAACAGAGATAGGTATATTAAGAATAGAGGCAGTGTGTGTGAAGGGGGACACCATATGTCACGATATGATAGGTATATTAATTATAGAGGCGGTGTGTGTGTGTGTGTGCGTGCGTGCGCGCGTGCGTGCGTGTGTGTGTGTAGGGCGACTACATGTGTCACAAAGAAAGGTTTTGCCACAACGTACGTAACAATACACCATAGTAGAAATCCGCATAGTTGCCTAACAAAACAAAATATCGACATTAGTATCATAGGCAGACACGTATGCAGGTAAACGCTTTAAAATAAATCTATGTGATGTATATTTGATATCATATTAAATTTCGCATTTATCTGGTAGCTCTAATCTAATTAAAGGTAAGAAACGGCTGTAACTTAATCACATACATATCACAATGTCACAAGAGTTTTATTATATTTCTACCTTTATTGTGCTCAGGTACTGGTATTGGGAAAAAAGTGCATTGCTTGCTATTTGTTGGATCATTACATCAGTTATATTATTTGCATTTTGCACACGTTGACACATTTACAGTTGATGATCGTTACTGTACCCTTGCTTGTATTTGATACATGTGTTATAACGATGCCTTTGCTTGAATTGTTACATATATGCTATAAAGATTTTTCTCTTGCATTGGTACATTTATAATAACTGAACCATATCTTGCATTGAAATATACATTATAACTTTACCATCGCTTGCATTGACACATTTGTTATAACGATACGATCGCTTGCTTTGACATATTTGTTATAACGATACGATCGCTTGCTTTGACATATTTGTTATAACGATACCATCGCTTGCATTGACATATTTGTTATAACGATACCATCGCTTGCATTGACATATTTGTTATAACGATACCATCGCTTGCATTGACACATTTGTTATAACGATACCATCGCTTGCATTGACATATTTGTTATAACGATACCATCGCTTGCATTGACACATTTGTTATAACGATACCATCGCTTGCATTGACACATTTGTTATAACGATACCATCGCTTGCATTGGCACATTTGTTATAACAATACCATCGCTTGCATTGACACATTTGTTATAACGGTACGATCGCTTGCATTGGCACATTTGTTATAACGATACGATCGATTGCATTGGCACATTTGTTATAAGGACACCATCGCTTGCATTGACACATTTGTTATAACGACACCATCGCTTGCATTGACACATTTGTTATAACGATACCATCGCTTGCATTGACAAATTTGTTATAACAATACCATCGGTTGCATTGACACATTTGTTATAACGATACCATCGCTTGCATTGACACATCTGTTATAACGATACCATCGCTTGCATTGACACATATGTTATAACTATACCATCCCTTGCATTGACACATTTGTTATAACGATACCATCGCTTGCATTGACACATTTGTTATAACGATACCATCGGTTGCACTGACATATTTGTTATAACGATACCATCGCTTGCATTGACACATTTGTTATAACGATACCATCGCTTGCATTGACACATTTGTTATAACGATACCACCGCTTGCCCTGCTACATTTGTAATAATTAATCCTTCGCTTGCAGTGATACTTTTGTAATTTCTACTAATTACCATCGCTTGCAGTGACACATTTGTAAATTAGTTGAATGGATGAATGGCAACACATAGTTGCCAGTATATAAAACCGTATTGAGAGGTGTACCCAATATAATGTAGCCTTGCAGTGAAATAACGTACAACCCCTCAATATATTTAGAGGGCGATCGTACACAACTCAGAGGAATATAATCGCAGGAAAAGTAACCTGTCACCGAAGCCTCCGTTTACTCGCCTACCCTCTAATATAATGTACTGATCTCCGTTACTCGCCTACCCTCTAATATAATGTACTGATGAATCGCTTTAATTGAATTATTGTAGGTTTTAAGACTTCAAACTGTTGCACGACAGAGGCGCGTAGTGGCCAGGGCAGAGTATATGGGACATCCGAAATTATTTAGTATTCCCACAAGTTATCAAGGGGACATGAGAGTTTTACACACAAACGGAAATTTCTTATTCGATGCAGTTGTAAAACCCTGAACATTGGAACACCTTTCCGGTACTATAGTACCATTACAACTCCTTTCCGATACTAGTTTACCATTACAACTCCTTTCCGACACTAGTTTACCATTACAACTCCTTTCCGGTACTAGTTTACCATTACAACTCCTTTCCGACACTAGTTTACCATTACAACTCCTTTCCGGTACTATAGTTTACCACTACAACTTTTTTCCGATACTAGTTTACTAGTTTACCATTACAACTACTTTCCGGTACTAGTTTACTATTACAACTTTTTTCCGATACTAGTTTACCATTACAACTCCTTTCTGACACTAGTTTACCATTACAACTCCTTTCCGGTACTATATTTTACCATTACAGCTCTTTTCCGGTAGAAGTTTACTATTACAACTCCTTTCCGGTACTAAATGTTACCATTACAACTCCTTTTCGGTACTAGTTTATCATTACAACTCCTTTTCGGTACTATATTTTACCATTACAACTCCTTTCCTATACTAGTTTACCATTACAACTCCTTTCCGATACTATATTTTACCATTACAACTCCTTTCCGGTACTAGTTTACAATTACAACACCTTTCCGGTGATAGTTTACCAGTACAACTATTTTCAGTCTCACAAGGACGTTGCGTAAATGAGCTGTTACAGGCATCCAGGCTACCCATCACGATCAAGCTGACGAAACAATATAAAAAGGCGGGAAAAATCAAGTTGGATAACTCTACAACCATCACCACTGATGACCTCCCTTCTCTCGAGATTATCGAAGAATACGACCAGATCTCCTTTCGTGGCAACTTCTTGACCGATGGTGGTAGGTTACATTTCTGTTGTTAATCTTTATTATTGTTGAGCAGCATGTTTCAACCAACGGTGTTCAGCATTGGCAAGATATTTTTTTTAATATTTACATAACTTTTATACCTTTGGAACTGGAATTTTTAGAAATAAATAAAAATACGTTAATTTTGAAAAATGGATGAGAAAAAAACGTTTACGGGCATAATATTGTTGATGTGTCCAATTTAAACTGAGGACTTTAATATTCGTAATCTTTGTATAACTAAAAGGTTACTCAATCAGGGTTACCGTTACCATAAACTTCGTAAAGCCTTTGCAAAATTTTATTATCGTAACCCTGATCTTCTTTCCAAATATAAAAGTAATTTAAGGATTCTTCTGCGACAAGGACTATCACAACCTGACTTCTATGGTGATGTGATTTATAAACTTCGTAAGACTCTTGGTCATGATCACTTTCATACTATCTTTGTTAAACTTGTTAAAAAGTTTATCAAAAGAGGTTATGACCCTATCATTTTGCAACGTACTGCATGCTTGGTGGTGGACCCTTTTACAGTTCGCCACTATGCTTTCCTCTTTAATTGTACGATGACCGGACAGGTTGTGGACTCTATGATGACGACTACCTAAAGCCCATTGGGACGGTGATGTTTGATGTTTGTCCATGATCTTTCTTGTCGTGACCTTAATGGTTTATTCTCTTACTGCTCTGGCTTCTGCCAAGTCATTGAGTACCTTCATTGTGGCTTTCTAGGCTATTGTATTTTTGGTATTATATTTACACGAGCATATTTGTGTTTTACTTATATTGCCTATTGATGCTGCCTTGTTGGTTAGAGATTAGATCATGGCGGGGATTTCTTTATTTACACTGTCCAGTTTTAATGGGATGACAGTAGGGTAAGTGTGAGGTTTTGTGCACCCTAGAACCGGTTTAAACCCCCAGTGGCCTACTTTGCCACTGACCGTTCCAAGGCGGTAGCCCTATTGTCACCACGTTTGTGTTTGTGATGTCGTTTGCATTTATTATTGCTTTTGCCTTCTTGTTTGTCTGTTTGCATTTTTGTTTCTGTGTTTTGTGGTTGACTGTCCTCCTTGAATGCTACTTTCCCTGTCCGATCTTTTTATATTTCTTTTTTTCTACTTGTTATGACATCAGAAAATAACGAAATCTCATAAAACTTCAGTTTGCCCCTTCAGTTTGCCATAAACAGTTCAGGATATCTTAATTTTAGTTTATCGAACTCTTGGTAAAAACTATTTTCTTTTTGTTCCATTATTTTTTAATGCAGCAGACGTTATCATTGAAAATGAACTTTCGCATATAGATGATATACACATTTTTTAAATTTCTCAACCGAGTTTAAAAAATAAGGTATTTGTATTTACCCTTAAATATGCGCGTTTCACTGATATTTGACTCATTTTAGGTGCTATAATACATTATCTAGCTAAACTGTGTCTGAAAAGTCAAAACCACTTTGGCAGAAAAAAGCGCCCCAAAACAATCGGTTATAACGAGTATATAGAGGATCTGGCATGTGTTGTCATTTCATACAACATTTTATTAAACGAGTTCAGGAATGTGTTATTAAGCGAGCCTCGGGCGAGCTTAATAACATATTCCTGGACGAGTTTAATAAAAAAAAATTATCACATGGAACTGCTTGTATTCCGTATAATATACCCATTACGTATTTCCTTATATTAACCATGTGTAATACAAGGCGACCGAATCAGTCGGTCGTTGAATTGCAGTGTCAGAACGTTCGTCTAGTCCGTTTAGTCCGTGGAGTCCGTGGATATGGCACTGAATCGGCGATGTTGTGAGGGTAACAGTCCGCCGTATGTAGATTCGCCACAAGCAATAATGTGTAGTTTCTTGTCGTTTTTGAGCCATGTGATAAAAAAGATCTGATACTCGTTGTCATTTCATACAAAATTTTATTAAACTCGTCCAGGAATTTGTTATTAAGCTCGCCGGAGGCTCGCTTAATAACAAATTCCTGAACTCGTTTAATAACATGTTGTATGAAATGACAACTCATGTCAGATCCTCTATGTATGAAATGACAACGAGTGTCAGATCTTTTTATCACATGGCTCAAAAACGACAAGAAACTACACATTATTGCTTGTGGTGAATCTACATACGGCGAACTGTTACCCTCACAACATCGCCGATTCAGTGCCATATCGGTCGCCTTGTATTACACATGGTTAATATAAGGAAATACGTAATGGAATTATTATACGAAATACAAGATAAAAATGTAAAATACTTTTCTTTGATAATGCTTTTTCTTTTATCTTTTCTTTGTATTCATCAAAAGCTTTGTGCCATCGGTTATAACGAGTATAAGTGTAAAATACTTTTCTTTGATAATGCATTGCATTCCTAAATTGATAAGTATAAATAAAAACGGAGTCCCTTGGAAACAATAAATAAACAAGAGATAAAAATAGCAGACTCGGTGTTATTGAGTCTGTTAATGAGAGGTAATGTAGATGCAACACCTCTCAAACCCACTAGCAATTCTACTTTAAAGCCACAACAAATGTGCTTGATGATCCCAAAGGAATAACACTACTGATTTATAGTCTAGGAGATTTGTTACGACCGACACAGCACTAAACAAACGCTAGTGTGAATGTCAATAAATACTGAAAAGGTGATCTCTTGGAAACAATAAACACAAACATGAGATAAAAGTGGCAGACTCGGTGTTATTGAGTCTGTTAATGAGAGGTAATGTAAAGTGCAACATCTTTCACGCCTCCTAGCACCGGCTTAAGCGATATTCTACTTTAAAGTAAAAAAGAATGGGCTTGATGATCCCAACGGACCAGTAAGTAATAACACTTATGATTTGTAGACGAGGCAACTGCTTACGGCCCCCACACTGTCAGCACTAAATATAAATGTGTAACAGATGTACGCAGTTTCTAAACCTACTGACGACGAGGTATTTACATTTATAAGTAACATATATTTTGAGAATCCAAACTGTATAGACACAATATAAATGGCTTTAACCACCCAGGCCAAACCCCAAAACTGGAGCGTCGAATTTTGAGTTACCACCTCGTACTTCATTTAAATATTCAATCACGGGTATTTTAAGAACCCGTGAATAAACCTATACATTTAATCGGCACGTATACATTATAATTTGTCCTGTACACCATGATAAATGGTTATGTAGTGAATTTATGCCGTTATTTGGCGGGCTTGTTCTTTACACATTAGATTTGGTTTTATTGGGACAGCAACCTCAGGGAGATTTGATTTTCAAATTTTATACATAAATATATACACATCGAGGACCGCTATTGGTTTTTATCAAAAATAGTTCAAAACGACCCGAATTGCTGGCCACAACTTTGTTGGTAATATGGTCTCTCCTTTTGGTTTTTAAGCGTTGATTAATGACGAAATTGAAGTTTATATCAGATATACCACTTGGTGTCGAAGCTTATATCAGATATTTCACTTGATGTCGAAGATTATATTAGGTATATCACTTGGTGTCGATGTTTATATCAGATATATCACTTGGTGTTGAAGTTTATATCAGCTATATCACTTGGTGTTGAAGTTTACATCAGGTATATCACTTGGTGTCTATCACTTGGTGTTGAAGTTTATATCAGTAAATATCAGATATAGCACTTGGTGTCGAAGTTTATATTATATATATCACTTGGTGTCGAAGTTTATATCAGATATATCACTGGGTGTCGAAGTTTATATCAGATATATCACTTGGTGTCGAAGTTTATATCAGATATATCACTTTGTGTTGAAGTTTATATCAGATATATCACTTGGTGTTGAAGTTTATATCAGATATATCACTTGGTGTCAAAGTTTATATCAGATATATCACTTGGTGTTAAAGTTTATATCAGGTATATCACTTTGTGTCTATCACTTGGTGTTGAAGTCTATATTAGATATGTCACTTTGTGTCTATCAATTGGTGTTGAAGTTTATATCAGATATTTCACTTGGTGTCGAAGATTATATCAGGTATATCACTTGGTGTCGAAGTTTATATAAGATATATCACTTGGTGTTGAAGTTTATATCAGGTATATCACTTTGTGTCGAAGTTTATATCAGATATATCGCTTGGTGTCGAAGTTTATATCAGATATATCACTTAGTGTTGAAGTTTATTTCAGATATATCACTTGGTGTTGAAGTTTATATTAGCTATATCACTTGGTGTTGAAGTTTACATCAGGTATATCACTTGGTGTCTATCACTTGGTGTTGAAGTTTATATCAGTGAATATCAGATATAGCACTTGGTGTCGAAGTTTATATCATATATATCACTTGGTGTCGAAGTTTATATCAGCTATACCACTTGGTGTCGAAGTTTATATCAGTGAATATCAGATATAGCACTTGGTGTCGAAGTTTATATGAGATATATCACTTGGTGTCGAAGTTTATATCAGATATATCACTTGGTGTCGAGGTTTATATCAGATATATCACTTGGTGTCGAAGTTTATATCAGATATATCACTTGGTGTCGAAGTTTATATCAGATATATCACTTGGTGTTGAAGTTTATATCAGCTACTAGTATATCACTTGGTGTCGAAGTTTATATCAGATATATCACTTGGTGTTGAAGTTTATATCAGATATATCACTTGGTGTCGAAGTATATATCAGCTATATCACTTGGTGTTAAAGTTTATATCAGCTATATCACTTGGTGTCGAAGTTTATATCAGATATATCACTTGGTTTCGAAGTTTATATCAGATATATCACTTGGTGTCGAAGTTTATATCAGGTATATCACTTGGTGTTGAAGTTTATATCAGATATATCACTGGGTGTCGAAGTTTATATCAGATATATCACTTGGTGTTGATGTTTACATCAGGTATATCACTTGGTGTCTATCACTTGGTGTTGAAGTTTATATCAGTGAATATCAGATATAGCACTTGGTGTCGAAGTTTATATCATATATATCACTTGGTGTCGAAGTTTATCAGATATACCACTTGGTGTCGAAGTTTATATCAGTGAATATCAGATATAGCACTTGGTGTCGAAGTTTATATCATATCACTTGGTGTCGAAGTTTATATGAGATATATCACTTGGTGTCGAAGTTTATATCAGATATAACACTTGGTGTCGAAGTTTATATCATATCACTTGGTGTTGAAGTTTATATCATATCACTTGGTGTTGAAGTTTAAGCCCTGAAACGAATTCTTTAAAGAAGCTAACCCTCCAAATAACGGCAAATTACACTACGAAACCGTTTATTAAAAATCTATCCAGGTGTTCAGGTCATATGCTAATGTATATTTGCCTATAAAACGTATAGGTTTTTTCACGGTATTTTAAAACACTGATTGAATCAGCGTAAAATAAATTATGAGTTGATAAAAGTGGATATAAAAATCTAACAAGAAATGGATCATTCAAGGACCATAGTCAACCACAAACACGCACAAAAACAAACAATACGACGCTTCCGTTATAAACACGCACAAAAACAAACAATACGACGCTTCCGTTACAAACACGCACAGAAACCAACAATACGACGCTTCCGTTAAAAACACGCACAGAAATAAACAATACGACGCTTCCGTTACAAACACGCACAGAAACAAACAATACGACGCTTCCGTTTTGAGGTTTGGCCTACTGGTTAAAGACGTTTATATTGTGTCTATAGAGTCTGGATTCTCAAGATATGCAGGTTATATAATATAGCTCGTCGTCAGTAGGGTTAGAGACGGTGTACATGTGTTGTAACATGTGTTGTAACATGTGTTGGAACATGTGTTGTTGACGGGATAGCTACTTTAAAATAGCGCGAAACACAAGATATAACAACATAAGATAGAACAAAACAAGATATAACAACACAAGACATAACAACACAAGATATAACAAACAAGACATAACAACACAAGACATAACAACACAATATATAACAACACAAGACATAACAACACAAGACATAACAACACAAGACATATCAACACAATATATATCAACACAAGATATAACAACATAATATATATATCAACACAAGACATAACAACACAAGACATAGCAACACAAGATATAACAACACAAGATATATCAACACAAGATATAACAACACAATATATATATCAACACAAGACATAACAACACAAGACATAACAAAACAAGATATAACAACACAAGACATATCAACACAAGATATAACAACACAAGATATATCAACACAAGATATAACAACACAATATATATATCAACACAAGACATAACAAAACAAGATATAACAACACAAGACATATCAACACAAGATATAACAACACAAGATATATCAACACAAGATATAACAACACAATATATATCAACACAAGATATAACAACACAATATATATATATCAACACAAGAGATAATAACACAAGACATAACAACACAAGATATAACAACACAAGATATATCAACACAAGATATCACAACACAATATATATATCAACACAAGACATAACAACACAAGACATAACAAAACAAGATATAACAACACAAGACATATCAACACAATATATAACAACACAAGATATAACAACACAATATATAACAACACAATATATATCAACACAAGATATAACAACACAAGACATAACAACACAAGACATAACAACACAATATATAACAACACAAGATATAACAACATAAGATATATCAATACAAGATAGAACAGCACAATATATAACAAAACAAGACATAACAACACAATATATAACAACACAAGACATGACAAAACAAGATATAACAACACAAGACATGACAACACAAGATATCACAGCACAAGATATAACAACACAATACATAACAACACAAGACATCACAGCACAAGATATAACAAAACAAGACATAACAACACAAGACATAACAACACAATATATAACAACACAAGACATAACAACACAAGACATAACAACACAAGATATAACAACACAAGATATAGCAACACAAGATATAACAACACAATATATATATCAACACAAGACATAACAACACAAGACATAACAAAACAAGATATAACAACACAAGACATATCAACACAAGATATAACAACACAAGATATATCAACACAAGATATAACAACACAATATATATCAACACAAGATATAACAACACAATATATATATATCAACACAAGAGATAACAACACAAGACATAACAACACAAAATATAACAACACAAGATATATCAACACAAGATATCACAACACAATATATATATCAACACAAGACATAACAACACAAGACATAACAAAACAAGATATAACAACACAAGACATATCAACACAATATATAACAACACAAGATATAACAACACAAGATATAACAACACAATATATATCAACACAAGATATAACAACACAAGACATAACAACACAAGACATAACAACACAATATATAACAACACAAGATATAACAACATAAGATATATCAATACAAGATAGAACAGCACAAGATATAACAAAACAAGACATAACAACACAATATATAACAACACAAGACATGACAAAACAAGATATAACAACACAAGACATGACAACACAAGATATCACAGCACAAGATATAACAACACAATACATAACAACACAATATATAACAACACAAGACATAACAAAACAAGATATAACAACAAAATATTTGTCTTTTAGGTATACTGAGAAGGGAAACTGTGGATGTGCCGCTGTATCTGTCTCACTTGCGACTATCCATAGTAAAAGGGGCTAAAAACAAATCTCCGAAAGAATGGTCGACCTACCTGAAGGAAATGGACCGCGCATGCGCATGTATTGATTACAACCTAGAGTTCGGAAATTCCGGTGTGTATACTTAATTATATTTTATTTAAAAATCAATACTTTGTAAATATAGATATAACAAATCGAACAGGAAAAGCAGCATTCAAGGACGACAGAAAACCACACAGAAACAAAGAATAAAAAATCAAATTTACAGATGAATAAAAGGCCAAAAAGATATCACAAAAACAAAAGGTTTGACAATAGGGCTACCGCCTTGGAACGGTCAGAGACAAAAAAAAAAGAAGAAAAAAGAAGAATATTACAATGATATTTAAAAACAATATTTTGCAATACTACAATGGTATATTTGTAGGAATTATATCATAGTATTCTTTTATATTTTGTATCACATTGTTTTAAAAATAAATGATCATTAATGAAATATATTTACATCAATACATGCATAGAACTTATATTCATGGTAGAGCGTCAGACTCCAGATCGAGAGGTCGTGGGTTTGATCCTCGCCGCGGCCATGTTATTTATCCTTCAGCAAGATAATTAATCCACATTGATAAGTACCGGTTCTAGCCGGGAAACCATCGATAGTGATTAATATAAGTTGCAAGAACTGTTTCTCATCGATGTAAAAGGAATGTGTTTAAACAAACAAATATAATATCATTGTTATTTCCAAATTGTAGATATTGAAATATACAAGCAGGGGATTCCAGAAGCCAACACAATGCATGGCGATCTGGCACTGTACTCCAATACAGCTCACCTGTTTGACCCAGCAAATATGGGTCAACTCATCGGTACCCATTTAGATACGGACATTTATGAAATTCCAGAAGCCATTGTAAAGAATAGCTATACCGATAGGCAAACAGCTCATTCTGATAAAGATATCTATGAAAATGTACAAACTACTCCAAAACACAATACTTCAAAAGAAAATACTCCAAAACAAATTCCTCCGCCTAAAACATTTCAATCGGAACTATCAGCTGCCCTTCAGTTGAAGAGGCGTTCAAAAAATGCTCAACAACCGGAAATTGCCCCAAAACCAGCAAAGACCCAACAAACGGATAATCAAGCAGCAAGTACGAAAACTCCAGAAAAACAAACTGCCCGAAAATCAGAATTGATCCGACGAAAGGGTACAACACATATAATAAATGATACAAAAATAATTGCCGTCCAAATGCAAGCAGAGGACGATGACAGCAGAGCAGAATTCCGCCAATCCGAGGATCAGAATTCTGTACAATCGCAACCAAAAGAAGAGTCGTACGCAAATTTGCTTCCAACTAGACAGGTGATGCCATCTCTACGTCGATCAAACATTGCGAAACCGGAAGTAAAACAGTCGCAATCAACGCCCGAATCGCAATACAACAATATATTAAGCGAACAGTCTGTTTATGAAATTAACGACGTTGATGTCGCTAAACTTACAATAAAGGAACTTGGTGAATTTTTAAAACCACTTAAACTGGACAATTATATATCCGCGTTCAAAAACCATTTGGTTGACGGAAGAATACTAGTTGAGATAGACAAAGCTATTCTCAAAGAAGAATTCGGATTTTCTGCATTGGAGGCTATACGACTCATGAAGTTCGCAAAGGATGGGCATATTCCTAAATGAAGTGATATTCCATATATGACGTCATAGTTCTAAAAATGGCGGCTCCCATATTCGTTTTAGAACAACCTTTAAATGGTCATATCTCTTTTGTCTATCATCCGATTTTGATAATTCTTTCACCTTTTCCTAAGTTTTTCAGAACTCTCAATAATAGAACTGTTTGGCTGTGTCGCTACATTCCCTTTAATTGTGAATATAAAGACTTACCGGATATTACTATAGGCACATGCAGACCTAAACTAAGTCATGTCGAAACAACACCACTAGAAGTCAAATCTTTGCTGCAAACATTTAAACTTGTCAAGGCACCTGGTCCTGACATAATAACAGGATATGCTTCCGTACAAGTAGGACTTGATTAGATTGAAAATCTACAGTGATGATAGAGATTTTGCATTTTCTTGATCATTTGTGCTCATATATTGTTGTAAAAATATATCTGTATGAATCCTACTGCTCTGCCAGCAATGTTGTAAAAATATGTCTATGTTAGGCGCCATATAACCTTTCATGTGTTGGTGCGCCTTAAAACCTCAATTCAAACAAAAGAAAAAAAAGAAAAACATTGCAGAAAAACTATAATATTAATCAAAATTTAAAAATCAAAGCTTTGAATACATATAAACAGCCTTGAAAGAAACTGTCATGCACAATTAATCTTCCATCCTGGCACGAGTATTCACGGGCAGAATCCTTAAGTCGTGACTTCATCGTCCTCTGCGAGTGCGCCCGGGTTAAAGTTTGTATGTAAGCTTGTATTCCTGAAACTACTTTACATTTGAATTGAAACTTCACACATGTATTTAGCATCATTAGACAACATCATGCAGCCAGGTTCTACAACCCATGCTTTTGTTTTAAAAAAGTTATGACCCTTTTTATACTTAGAACATTTTATTAAAGTTGTGTTTATAAGCGTGTATCTCCGAAACTACTTTACATAATTGATTGAAACTTCACACTTTTATATGGCATCATTAGACAACAACTAACAGATAGGTTATAAAACTCATGCTTTTATTTTAACGAAATTATTGCCGCTTTTATACGGAGACAATTTGGTTAAAGTTAGTATACAAAGCGTGTATCTCCAAAACTGCTTTACATAATGGATTTAAACTTCACGCATGTATTCGTAATCTATCTGCTTTTATAGTAACACAATTATGGCCGCATTTATACTTAGACAATTTGGCTAAAGTTTTATATGAACAGAACAGAACAGAACATACTTTTATTGACTTGTACGTTAAGTACATCATCATATTTTTTTTTCTTTTTTTTTTTTTTTTTTTTTTTCTTGTATCTCCGAAATTACTTTACAAAATGTACTGAACAACTTATATATTTACTTTCACACATGTATTCGGTAGGTATTCGGCATCACTAGACAACATCATACAGCCGGGTTCGGTAACTTATGATTTTATTTTAACAAACGTATGACCCCTTTTATACTTAGAAAATTTGGTTAAAATGTGTATGTAAGCTGGTATTTTTGAAACTGAATTAATAATTTGATAACATATTTGTGGCGTGGTTACTCGTGCACTTACCTTCGATATATATATAATGCCCTACATATACAGAATCCACTGATATCTGCTCTGACGCTAAATTATTAGTATTTAAAAGATGGTAGTGGGGCGAATTTTATTTATGTTGTGATGTCCTATGAACATGTATTTTTGCATAAAGAATGTTCGAACATTTAGACTAAATACACAACCCTGTATAGGTATGTACCAGTAATATGGTAAATTGAGATTCTAATGCAACTATTATATAACACGTTACTTCATTGGCTAACGTCTCACGCCCGATTTGCAGCCTGAAAAGTACATGACGTCACATAAGGTTGCAACAAACGTCACCAGTGAATTTGAGTTTTCATAGAAAACCAAATGTGTATGTATGAATTTATTTCATATTTGTGGCATTTAAATGGAAAAGCATTAGAATTAAGATAACCAAGCTTTTCAATCTGGGACGGTATGTGTTTGGTTTTCGCCGTAAAACGAAATTTCAGACAGCAAAACCACTCACATGCCGTCCCAGATTGAAAATGTTAGCATGGTTATCTCTTAAGTGTTCTTATAAACATGATTGTAAAACTTAATGAGTATGTATATAATATTCGTAAAACATTGTGTATAATATGTGTATATAATTTGAAGGAAAAAAAGGCAAATGGTCTACTGGTGTGTGTTACTATTGTGTATTTGTAATGTGTTCAGTACGTGCTTTTCTGTATAAGGCTTAGCTGAAGTGTGCACATACTATGGGAAATAGATCGATGTAATGATTAACTGTTCGTTGTTTCTTGCACGTATTTGAAATACAAATATGTGGTTGGTGCGTGTATATACTGTTTGTCGGTGTGTGTGTGTGTGTGTGTGTGTGTGTGTGTGTGTGTGTGTGTATTGTTTGTCGGTGTGTGTATATACTGTTTGTCGGTGTGTGTGTATATACTGTTTGTCGGTATGTGTATATACTGTTTGTCAGTGTGTGTATATACTGTTTGTTTGTGTGTGTATATACTGTTTGTCGGTGTGTGATATACTGTTTGTTTGTGTGTGTATATACTGTTTGTCGGTGTGTATATACTGTTTGTCGGTATGTGTATATACTGTTTGTCAGTGTGTGTATATACTGTTTGTTTGTGTGTGTATATACTGTTTGTCGGTGTGTGATATACTGTTTGTTTGTGTGTGTATATACTGTTTGTCGGTGTGTATATACTGTTTGTTGGTGTGTGTATATACTGTTTGTCGGTGTATGTATATACCGTTTGTTGGTGTGTGTATATACTGTGTGTCGGTGTGTGTATATACTGTTTGTCGGTGTGTGTATATACTGTTTGTCGGTGTGTGTATATGCTGTTTGTCGGTGTGTGTATATACCGTTTGTCGGTGTATGTATATACCGTTTGTTGGTGTGTGTATATACTGTTTGTCGGTGTGTATATAATGTTTGTCGGTGTGTGTATATGCTGTTTGTCGGTGTGTGTGTGTATATGCTGTTTGTCGGTGTGCGTGTATACTGTTTGTCGGTGTGCGTATATACTGTCTGTCGGTGTGTGTATATACTGTTTGTCGGTGTGTGTATATACTGTTTGTCGGTGTGTATATACTGTTTGTTGGTGTGTATATACTGTTTGCTGGTGTGTGTATATACTGTTTGTTGGTGTGTTTATATACTGTTTGTTGGTGTGTGTGTATATACTGTTTGTTGTTGTGTGTATATACTGTTTGTTTTATGTGTGTATATACTGTTTGTCGGTGTATGTGTGTATATACTGTGTGTCAGTGTGTGTATATACTGTTTGTCGGTGTGTGTATATACTGTTTGTTGGTGTGTGTATATACTGTTTGTTGGTGTATATGACAAATCAAAAAGTACACACCGGATGGAAGACTTGTCCCAATACAGATTGTTACGAAATAAAACAATATCTGAAATACGTAAAGCAAAACAGGAACAACTTGACAAGCTTTCCGATCAGCTTCGATCCGATACTCTTTCTAACTTAGATTGGCGGAAACTTTTAAAACATTTTATAAAACCAATCCAAAATTCTTCAAGTATACCTCCACTTAAAGTTAATAATATTTATTTGATGACAGGTTTGAAAAGGCAAACATTCTGAACAACTTATTTTACATCCCAAACTCACATTAATGATGAAAATAAAGAATTACCGGATATTACTATAGGCACATAAGTCATGTCGAAACACCACCACTAGAATCATTGAAATTTGGCAAGGCGGCTGGTCCTGATATGATAACAGGATACTTAAGGAGCTTTCATCTGCATTATCTGATCCACTATCTAATATAAGTTTTTCGTTACGAATTAGTAAGGTGAGCCTAAAGTGGAAAATTGTACATGTGTGTGTAATATTTAATAAAAATGACCCGTCGGATGCCTCAAATTACCGCCCGATTTCTCTACTTCCAACTATGGAAAGGATAGTCCATAAAACAAAATCTATCACAGCTCCAGTCTGGATTTGTCCCGAAAGAACTGTTGACATATATAACACCTTCTGCATGGCTCTGGATGAAAGTAACAACGTACGTCCAGTCTTTTGTGATATATATCAAAAGCCTTCGACAGAGTCGGGCACAGGGGTCTAATATTGAAACTTGGTACAGTTGGAATAACGGGTTCACTCCTAGCTTGGATTTCACATTATCTCGAAAATAGTAAACAACGCGTTATTGTTCATGGTTTTCTTTCTGATATTTCTTCATTCAATGCTGGTGTGCCCCAAGGTTTCATCGTTGGTTCTCCATGTTTCATAATATACACCAATGACATTGTCTCGTACATTTATGGTAAAATAAAATTATTCCCTGACGATACAAGTCTATACATAATAGTCGAAACGCCTTAAAATGTCGCATCTACATTAAACAACGATTGGCAAACAAGTCATGCATGGGCTCAATACTTTAAATATACAACACAAAAGGCTTGGGAAGAAATCATCATGATGCGCAAACTGAAGTTCAAACTAGATCGAAAAGCATTAGAGATCATATATCTAACATTTATCAATTTGGGTAATTGCACGCATATCAATAGCAAGATTTAGAAAAAAATCCAAATAGAATTTGCTCGAATAGCAATGGGCCGGGTACCACAAGGTAAGTCCCAATAGCAGAACTATGTCGTGAAATAAGCTGGGACACGAAAATCAAAGCGAAAAAAATAATCCATAAACTCACTCTTTTCTATAAAATGACGCACGACCTCGCTCCAAGTCCAATTACTGAACTAGTTCCCGCTAACATCAGCGACACCGTTTTCACAATCTTTGAAACTTAAACGATAATCGAACTATGTTTTGTAGAACACAACGTTATTACCAGTTATTCCTCCCTTCTACTATTAGAGACTGGAATGAACTACCATCAAATACAAACGATTCGGCATCTCTTCCCATTTTCAAAAGTCGACTTAATAATAACCATACCGTAACTCCAAAACACGTTTACACTGAAAATCGAATAGCACAGATACATCACACTGGACTGAGAACTAAATGAAGTCCACTAAACCATCATCGTTATACAAAAAATCTAACAGACAGCCCCAATTGTAACTGTGGAGATATAGAAGACATAACCCACTTCATATTAACTTGAACTTACTTTATTGCCTATTAATGCTGCCTTGTTGGTTAGAGAATAGTTCATGGCGGGGATTTCTTTATTGTCACTGACCCGTTTTAATGGGACGACAATAGGGTAAGTGTGAGGTTTGTTGCACCCTAGAACCTGGTTTAAACCCCAGTGGCCTTTTTTGCCACTGACCGTTCCAAGGCGGTAGCCCTATTGTCAACCCTTGTGTGTGTGTGTGATGTCTTATTTTGCCTTTTATTCATTTTTATATATAGTTGTTTTTTGTTTCTGTGTGTGTTTGTGGTTGACTGTCGTCCTTGAATGCTACTTTCCCTGTTCGATTTTTATATCTATATTTATACACAAAACAGAAAAACCTATATATGCTACATACCTTACACGAGATCAATGTCCAGCCACAAGTGAACTGCCTTATATACGGAGATCAATTACTGCCTTGCGAAACTAACCTAAACGTATTCACAACAGTACAGACATACATACTTTATACAAAGAGATTCAAATAATTAAAGAACCACTTCCTAAAATGATTAATTTAAAAATAGTTTACATGCGACCATGAGTCAAGTATATATTTGTTTTAACTAATAGTAGATATATATAGCTTCCTTCCCTGACAAGCGAGGCAAACGAGGTAAACTATCCTTTCCTACTCTTCTTCGCTCTTCTTTCCTGTAATGGTGTGCTGGTAGTAACTGTAAACTGATGTGTGTGTGTGTAGTTCTAAGGTTTAAAGTCCGTCCGCCAACGAACACGTCGAGGTAAACCTGACGCGATGGGCACAATAGAGTCTGGACTTTCCTGTAAACTGATCAGCTTTTTAATCACGATTAGGGAGAACTTTTGGTGCAGAGTTTATAATTTCTATCAGCAACCATTCTAGCTCAATTCTTCTTTCAATTCGTCTTTATTCACATTATGCAACTTTAATAAAACACGCATGAAAATATAACTTTAATTGTCTACTGGGAGACAGAATTACAAAGGCGAATCACTTTCCTGGTTGTATATTTAGTCTTGATCATCTTCGACGCTTGATTGTAAATACAAACGTCTTGACCGTTTGTGCAGAAATAAATTTGAAACCGGAAGCACGTGACAGTATTTTTTTTATATTTTTTATTAAAGAATTTCTAACCATCCGCATTTAGTTCGTCGATATAATGATGAAGATTCCCTCTTTGTGTATTTATAAATTTATTGTTTTTCTGACTTGATAGCAGGTGTTTCTGTCAAAGCCAATCAGAAACGATACCAGACTCTCGGCAAAAGTCAAACTTTGTTTAGGAGAACTGTTCTAGACGTTTGTCTTGAAAACAAGCAAGCGTCGCAGATGATCTAGACTAATTGTATATTTAGTAAATGTGTAAGTGTATTTATTTTTGAATAAAATATGTTCGCCGAAACTTTATATAATGGATTGAAACTTCACATGTATTCGGCATCATTAGACATCATCATACAACCATGCTCTATAACTATTGCATTTATTTTAACATATTTATGGCCCTTTTTATACTTAGGAAGAAAAGGTTAACGAGTGCAATAATTCTGGTATGCAACTAAGCCAAACTATGCCCTTCAGCATCGTTTCTCAAATTTAGAAACAGGAGAACATTAAAAATGACACAGAAGTAACAGATTATAAGAATATTTAAACAGAAATCAAGGATTATTAAGAAAAGTTATATAAACGAATTGAAACTATAGAATCGATGTGATTTCTTTTTCCAAATGCAAATGTAGAAAAACTTAACGAAGAACAGAAAGCAGACAACATATCCTAAGGGTGATTAAACAATACTGCAGATGTAAAAGGTTTAAAACATAAAGGACTCACACCACTATTATCTCCCTTGAATACTCCTGCCCTACAGATGAAGGAGGTAGATAAAAAAAACAAGTTCGCTTTTCTACATTTTACAGGATACATTGATTTATCTTTACCAGGTTCTAAATCTACAGCATTTTAGGAAGAGATCCCAGAAAAATGCATGTTGATATAAGATTTCTAGCTAATTCTGCCTCATTTTACACATCATGGGTCTAATCTCCACGGGGTTGTATTTTTGTCTAAATTTTGATAGGTATCACGCAAACATGAAATTAAAAAAAGTTCAATCTGGTAAATATTCGTTAAAAGTTAATAGCATGCAGATATTGGATCAATGAAGAATTTAAGCATAAATACTTGTTGCAAAATCTTTTTTATCTCTATGCCACGAACAAAAACATTACAATGGGACCCTATGGAAAATTAATTGTGGTGTGAGACGTTAAGGGAACGGTTCTTACGGAAATAAAAAGTTGGGCAGAGGTAAATTTTAGGACTACATGCAACATTTTCAAGGAGATAATATGGAACAATTCAGCAATGAAAATTAATGGCAAACTAACATATTTAAAAACCTAGGAAAATATATAATAAGTATATGATTATAAAAGATTTTTTACGTTTCCTGAATTCAAACAAATTTGTAATATTAAGGAAGTATATCACTTGACTGGAAAGAAAAAACTCATCATGGAATCAATAAACAATACGAAAAACATACATCAGTCTTTAATAAACAAAGTTCCGGAAAGAAATAAGGTTTAATGCATTAATATATAAAGTACTAGTTGAAAAAAAAAGAAGCCATTTTTGTTTTAAAAAACCTCAGAGTAAATGGGAAGAAATATTTGAAAATATAGAGTGGAGACACATTTATTTAATACCTTTTCGATGAACAATATATACGAAATTAAGAGCAGTTCAGTATAATATAAATAGCTTACACGACTTTTACCTTACAATAAACTATTACACAAATGCAAGCTAATAAATTCAAGTCTTTGTGATTAGTGCAACAATCACAACAAATTATACAAAGCAACGGATTTCAAATTACTTTTGATTTAAAGAATGTATCATTTGGTATTATATGTAAAAATAACAGAAATACTTGTACTTTGAACTTTATTATTATTATTATCATTTCAAATATTTTCTGTACAGAAATAAGTATTATGAAGTCATCCCTGTTATTGAATGGTTTATGAGTTACTTGTATTTTAGAAATACTTGTACTTTGAACTTTATTATTATTATTAGTAGTATTATTATAATTATTTCAAAATATTTTCTATACAGAAATAAGTATTAAAAAAACATCCTTGATATTGAATGTTTTATGAGATATTTGTATTATAGGAAAGATATTGAAGAAATTATTGCGTTCTCTTACAACAAACGTGACATATATATAATCTTCTCGACTTACAAACATATAATTAATGATGATGATTATAATGCTATTGCTACTGCTGCTGCTGCTGACGATGATCATGATGGTTGAAGATGAAGGTTGAAGAAGATATATAGATAGATAAATAGAAGAAGAAAAAGAAGAAAAAGAAGAAGAAGAAGAAGATGATGATGATGATGATGATGATGATGATGATGATGATGATGATGATGATGATGATGATGATTGTAATATTGATCAGTAATATTGATCAGTAATATTAGACCGTCTCATTAAAATTGCAAATGGCGACAAAACAACTTCCTCTGTTTGCATTCAGAGGTTTTCGAAGGTTAAATCACGGGAAACAGTTCACAAAATGTGCTGACAACTTCGCTAAGAGCTACGCACAAGTAGCTGTAAGTGTCACCTGACAGGCCACATAGCAGAACCATGTAAAGTATTCTAGAAAGCATACCATCATCACTGACATCAGATCCAACTTCTGAGTCCGTCTTCTTTCTTCTTTTTTTCTTTCTTTCTACTCGTAACTGATACATAGTTACTGATACTGAAAACAATCAAATCTGGTTATCTCGACAGTCTGGGTTGCGGGGGAGGGTTCAAGGTTTTTTATGAAACCAATCAACACAATACCAGACACTGTGGCTGGCGAAGGGGTTCCATTCGGGAATGGCAGTGTTCGACACTAACGCTAGCCCGATAGCCCAGGGCTAGTAAAAGTGACCGTCGGGCTAGCACGTACGATCGTCTAGCTAGCCCGATTGGCTAGTAGATTATAGAACAAACACGTACCCAATTTGCGTTGGCATTATATAAATAAAATCTCAAGCACTGTTAATCATTAATGTTCCGCAGATTCTCGCTTAAAACTGCTGCTCTTTTAGTCCGCGTAAAACGACATTTGTTTTCTTTTTGCTTTCGTTTACCGCGTGATACCAGCCCGATACCGAATCACACAAACGCTTGTAACTACGCCTTATAAACTACACAGCTTTTCTCAAGCGTTTTTATGACCACGATTTCAGCAGTTGTTTCCGCTTCCGTCGGTAAACGCGGCGAATTATGAACGTGCTATAAACGGTGCAAACATAGAACGATTTTTGGGGCTTTCTCCACCAGCCAAAAAACAAAAAACTCTTATCATAATAATTTCTAATTTCTGTGTTTCTCATGTACATTGTTCAGAAATACTATAATAAATTAAAATAATAATCATCACAGTATGTTACTTTTCTTAACAGAGGTGCAGACTGCCACGAGATCAGGTTATTGTGACGGAGGGTGCTGTCAGCGATATCACAAATTTTGAATCTGATTTGTGTTGTTATTTTATAACCAACCCCGTCAAATCAATATACAATGAGGATTTGGTACCGTTGGTAGCATGGCTAGTAGAAATTAAGAGGGGCTAGTGAAATTCCAAACCAACTAGCCCCCGGGGCTAGTAGGTCCAAAAAGTTAGTGTCGAACACTGAATGGTGTCTTTTTTTTAGTCCTTCAAGACTCAATTGTCCACACTCTTTATCTGAACCTCCTTAAGTGCATTATTCTTTTTTAACTTATCACTGTACATATTTCCACCTTTTTATTTCAAACTCTTCTCTTTGTCTTACGATGTAAAGCGTTTCTCCACTGGCAATAACTTCAACTTGAAGGTGGCCAGTTATGTGGTAGAAGAAGTAGAAGATGGCGGGAGGTGTACATTACTGGTTCTACCCAGGAAAAAGTGTGTTGTCTGCCTCCGCCACAAAAAATCTTAACGTCGTATATAACGTTACATGTGTTGAAAATGACGTAAAACACCAACAAACCATGTGGGATTCAAACCGGCAGCACAGAAGATCAGCAAGATCTTTCTATATCAATACGTTGAGAAATGGTGTTGCATTTGATCATGATAATGTTTCTGTCAGTGGTAAAAAAAAGAAGCATAGACTGAGTGAAGTCAGAAGAAATGTTAAGTTTACTAACTGTGTTTTCACAGGGAATAAGTATACAGGAAGGAGACATGGGTTCATAACCGCTTTAGTTTATCGATTTATGTTGTCGCGTTAGAACGCCACCATTTACTATTTTAACGATACAGATAAATGTATCATAAGCGCGTTAAGTTGAAAAGTTAAAATTTCAGCCAACATCTCAAAATAGTCAGTTTTTACATTCTCTTTTTTACGGTTTTCTGCAATAATCAACATCAGAAAATTACCTTCTTGACAAAGATAATTATGTCTACTATTCACTTTTTGTTATTATTAATGACTAATTTAACCCGTAGTCTTGTATCTCGTTTGCAAAAGCTATACACTGTTAACCATGTCAGAGGATCCATCATTTTTGGATTTTTCTGTCTGTCTCAATACAAACTAGGTCAAGTTTAAAAACCAATATATCAGCTCACAATTTCTTTAAAAATATCAGAATAATGTCATATTGTCAATTAAAGTCAATTAAAGTTATATTTACAATTTTGTTGTGTTAACTATAATTTTTATAGCCAGAATCGTAGAAGAATTTTTTTCTGAAAATGTCATGTAGCGGATTTGGGTGAACCTGCCCGCTATTTTTAGCTCCTGTCAGAAAAGGTGCTTGTGATGTAATGGTGTTTTCTTTAGATAACCAATCAAATTCATTATTCAAATTAGATGCTAATGTTAGATGGTACTATGGGTAACAGGGCTTCTAAAATCGCCGGTTTGTCAGTCCGCAGACCGAATTCTGTTTCTCCGGACCGATTTTCTTTTCAAAATCTCTGTTAAAATCGGTCCCAGATATTTTATCTATCGGTCGTTAAAAAATCTACAATTACCTTACACACTCCTTGAAATATGCCTTGCGGCAATATTCTTTGATCCATAACACGATTGTTTGTCACTCGCTGTGCGAAAGTAGGTCAATTTGGTCAATTTGGACTAAACCATTACCGATAGTAGGGAGTTTTCCGGAAGAGTCTATAGCCATGTAGCACGCCTTTGATGTGTGATCAGTGAAAGTATATCACGCGTTCTGTCGGTTCACTAAAGCGAGTGTTACCGTCCGTGATTTCTTTGATATACCGTTAGTCGTAAGGTGTTAGCCTGTTTGCTTGTGTCGGTTTGTTTTTTTAAGTGGCCAAAGCTGGGACTAAAATTTGTTTGCGTCATTAAAATACCGAGATGTGTTAATTGTTTGTTTGATTTTTTTTTTACAATAACTTTAAGTATAATATTAAGGAAAGTGATCAAACCCGACACCGTTTTTTTTTTAAGTCGGACCGAAATTGTTTGCGTTAGTCGTAACATTTGGTATTAATTAAGCTAATTGATGAAAAACGATATTACTCAAATTTATGTAAAATCGTATATACTCCGCTAGTCCGCGTTTTATACCTACCCGGTTTATTAGACATTTCCGGTTCAATTCCTCAAATGATCAACAAATTTAATATTGAGTGAAAATTATTCATTCAGTAAAGCGAAGACATGATGTCAGTCATTAAAATGTACAAATTGTGATAAAGTAAGTTAGAAATAATACAAATATAATACAAACATACATTTTAAATAGTTCTCTATATCAATGACTGAACGGAAAAAAATCATAGTGTAGCTGACATGGCGATTTTAGTGATTTTTTCAAAATAAGCGCGATTCTTACGGCAGTTAAAAACCTGGACCGATTTGCATTTTAAAATTTTAGAAGCCCTTATGGGTAATATAAAAATACAAAATTTGATGGACAATTTTGATAATTTCTATTTTTAAATCTAGGTCAGCTTTGGAGCTGGGTTTTACCAAGAAATAATTTGATATTCATCAGCGTTCATACACCAATTGGTTTTCTTTAATTTGTATCTCTTAGTGTATTTAAGATTCAGGGCATTTAAGTGCCAGGTCAACAAATAAAGCATGAATTTTCACATAACTGATTGAAAATAGTAGAGCGCAATACACCGTCAGCTGATGACGCGCGTGTTGTGTATACGCAGGTAAATTCACCAAATCTGGTAGATAAAGACCCAACATGTTAAAAGTTCAAACTCCTATAAAGGAAGTAGTTATATTCACGCAGTAGTGAAACACATGCGCTACAACATACAACGGCAAAACAATCCGTGTCTCCTCCCTGTTTACTTACTCCCTGGTTTTCATCACCTTCAAATCTGAACCACTCTGGCTATCGTAACGACAAAGGGTTTGAAACCCAACCAACACAACCCCAGACTGTCAGGAGGCTCCTTGTTATAGTTTGGGCCCTTACCATCTTAATGTGGACGTTGCACTATTCTGGAACAAGTTTCATTTAAAAGGGATAAGCTGTACAATTTATCAAAATATCTTAACAAATATATTTATCAAAATAAATATAAGAGATATGACTGTTTGAAAATATGCAAAAATACTGCAATGAGGCCATCCGCGAAGGTTTACAGCACAATCTACTCACTATAAAGAGCTCTACTCAAAACTTTTTATTGCAATTCTTTTAACTTTTTTGTTGCTATTTTTAGAATATTTTTCATTTAATTTCTTATGTTTTTTACTGGAAGAAAAATCAAGTTCACCTACCCAACCTAAAACTTTTTGGACAGCAAACCAAATCATTTTTAAGGATGGCCTGGAGGCAGCCATCTTTGAAAGATGACATCATCGCGCCTTTTAAAAGTTTTCCATCGATGGAAAATAGAAAATAAATAGTGTTTAAAGCAAATAAATATATTAAATTATAAATACAATCTAAAATATTTATACTGTATATGCTCTTTTTACGATTTACATTATTCTTTGTTTTAAATGATAATTATCAATATGCAATAAATGGTGAAAAGGCGCGACGATGTTACCAATCCAAGATGGCTGCCTCCGTTTGAGAATTTTTGCAATATCTCCTGTATTTTTTATAATATTTTGATAATTCTTTCAGATTTTTCCATGGTTTTTAAAGCCCTTTTAAATGAAGCTAGTTCCAAATTAAAATTTAAGAACGATAACTCCCGCATGAAGGATACCAAGTCGAGAGCCTCACCCACTGTGACTGGCATATATATTATTTCATTTCAAAATAATTTAATGACACTCCATTCTTCTTTTAATACCATTGTGCCCATTTAATAAGTAATACATTTATTGTTGCAGATTGCAGGATTACCTCCTTTTGTGGAGGTTGGGCCTCGCGATGGTTCCATATTATATATTCCCATAATGTAATTAATACATCTATTGTCGCAGATTTCAGGATTATCTCCCTTTGTAAAGGTAGTGGCGGTAGGGCCTCACTATGGTTCCATATTATATATTCCCATATTATAATTAATACATTTATTGTTGCAGATTGCAGGATTACCTCCCTTTGTAAAGGTGGTGGAGGTAGGGCCACGCGATGGGTTACAGAATGAAAAGGAGATGGTGCCAACCCAGGCAAAGGTAGAGTTGATCAATAGACTGTCCATGGCCGGCCTACCCAACATAGAGGTCACAAGTTTTGTGTCGCCGAAGTGGATACCACAGGTCAGGGACGACACTTTGTATTGGTTAAAAAATTTTTTGTTTGTTCAGTAGTTTTCACCATTTAATATATATACTGACCGGATGATAATGAAAGCAAAATGCTGATATAATTCTTCTCATTAGAAATATGGAATACATAATCATGACAATTATAGTTTTATAAGGTGATAACTTCATCCATAGTATGAGTAGCAATAAATAACAGACATACATAAACACAAGTAGCAAGATTGTTATAACAGACACACATAAACATGAGTAGCAAGATATAACAGACACATAAACACAAGTAGCAAGATATAACAGACACAAATAAACAGTACGATTAGCAAAATATAACGGACACACATAAACAGTATGAGTAGCAAGATATAACGGACACACATAAACAGTATGAGTAGCAAGATATAACAGACACACATAAACTTTTCAGAAGAAAATGCTCGGACTTAAAATAAGCTACCGGTAATATAATTTAGACTAAAACAATAGCAAATTTGATTTATATGAAACAATGAGAACCTATAAAATAAAAAGAGAATAATTTTGGAATTTCATGTAATGAAGTCTGTTCAAAACATCTTAGTGCTTATATTGTATTGTTATATGTCTTTCTGACTTTAAATAATTTAAACTTATCTTATTAAAGGGACAGTGTCAAAGGAGAGGGGCATTGAGCGCATACTTTGTAATATGTCATCTTTATAGGCAGAAACAAACAAAATACACCGAGAAATAATCCTGAATTTCTGAATTTCCACAATAAATCTAGCATGCGTACGATTTCAGCCATTTTGTTTTTTGTGTGTATTGGCGGTACACGGCTGCATTGGGAGCATACATACATCACCAGTATAAAATCTTTTTTATATTGGATAGAATTTAGAAACTATGTCATTGAATTTTAAAGCTTCCATTCAGTTTTTACTGCTTCTGGTTTAAATTGCCAATGATGTTTCTGGTTATATTTGTAAATGGATGTAAAACTTGTGTCCACCAAAGGTAAAATGTTTTTCATTTTAGATGGCCGACCATACAGAAGTATTAAAAAGTATAAACAGAAGTCCAGATGTTGTGTATTCTGCACTGACTCCAAACTTGAAGGGATTTGGAGCTGCGGTAAGAGTTTTACCATTTGTGCATATCAGTTATACATATCAGTATTGTATTTATTTATTTTGACTCTGGATTGGTTGACTTTCTTATCTGCTCACTGGTTTCTTCTATTCCACTTATGGTTTGCATCTGACCTGACTGGTTTCTTTTATTCTGGTTTTAGTTCGCATCAGACCTGACTGGTTTCTTCTATTGCACTTTTGGTTTGCATCAGATCTGACTGGGTTTTTTCCATGCACTTGTGGTTTGTATCAGATCTGACTGGTTTCTTCTATTGCACTTGTGGTTTGTATCTGACCTGACTGGTTTCTTCTATGGCACTTGTGGTTTGTATCTGACCTGACTGGTTTCTTCTATTCCACTTGTGGTTTGTATCAGACCTGACTGGTTTCTTCTATGGAACTTGTGGTTTGTATCTGACCGGACTGGTTTCTTTTATTGCACTTGTGGTTTGTATCAGACCTAACTGGTTTCTCTATTGCACTTGTGGTTTGTATCTGACCTGACTGGTTTCTTCTATTCCACTTGTGGTTTGTATCAGACCTGACTGGTTTCTTTTATTGCACTTGTGGTTTGTATAAGACCTGACTGGTTTCTTTTATTGCACTTGTGGTTTGTATCAGACCTGACTGGTTTCTTCTATTCCACTTGTGGTTTGTATCTGACCTGACTGGTTTCTTCTATGGCACTTGTGATTTGTATCTGACCTGACTGGTTTCTTTTATTGCACTTGTGGTTTGTATCTGACCTGACTGGTTTCTTCTATGGCACTTCTGGTTTGTATCTGACCTGACTGGTTTCTTCTATTGTACTTGTGGTTTGTATCTGACTTGACTGGTTTCTTCTTTTCTGCTTTTAGTTTGCATCAGACCTGGGTTTTTTCACGATAAATCCCTCTTCCAAAACAAACAACACACCTGATGTGGCAGGTATAATGAGGCATGAAACTGGCTTAATACGTCTGAGGGTTTGCAAGCGAAATTAGAGCAGAGAGGCGTAATAAAACCTTAAAAATGTTGCTTCTATACTGATTTTGGTAAATAATGAAAACTGTTTCTTTCTGGAATAATGTGTAATGAAATGATATTACATTATCAACTAAATCAGGCATCATTAATTGCAAGTTATTTAATAATGACAAATTAGTATTAAATACAGACCCAGTTGCGTTAAAGTACCCCACAAATGCATTCCATTTGCCTTCAGTTTGCTCCGTGTGCGTTCCATTTGCACTCCGTTTTATAAATGCATTTTCTTTAAATCCATTCATTGCAATCTTGAATTAATAATGCCTGTCTTAGTTGATAATGCAATATTTTTTATTTTTTTTTCTTCTATCATATAACTTGCGATGCGGGAGTGTAATAAAGCCATGATAAATTTATCATATTACACTAGTGAAATAAATATGCAAATGAAGGCAGAATTATCGTTTGGTCTTTTCCGTTTAGCTTGGTGTGCATCGGAAATGCCGCCTCGATTTCTGTAACGTTTAAAGTACCGGATAACGAAAATCAACGAGGTAGTTCCTTTGCTCGATGTCGTACCAAGAAGACAGAGTCACCTTGACGTCATCATAAAAACATACGATGTCGTCATATGACAGCATTATATATCGGCAGCTACAATAATACATTTTGGAGTTGTGTGATAAATTGAATCTCACATTCATGTCTGTTGAAGATTGAACTCATTAAACTCGTTGAATAAAATTGATATATGCTCGAAACATCCTCGCCTTAGGTAATTTTATCCAAGTTGTTTAATAATTCAATGTTAAACGGACACTTATGTAAGATCCTCTATACATGTATATATATGTTTGTTATATTGATTAAAAAAACATTTAATTTCATTTCTTAAATGATTATGAGGAAAATGTATATAAGGTCAGCGGAAACAGGCATTTTTAGGAGCCCACCTTGACATTATTTGTTTTCCCTGCAGTTAGAAGCGGGAGCCAATGAGGTGGCCATCTTTGGCGCAGCATCAGAAAGCTTCAGCAAGTGAGTAACTATACAAGTATCAGTCACCTCATCTTTCAATATGAAACTTAACTTTCCTCCACCTTGAAAGTTTTCCTTATTATGCCCGGCCACGAAAAGGGTGTGGGCATATAGTGTTGTCCGTCTGGACATACGTCACGTCGTCCGTACGTCGCGTTGTCCGTACGACCCGTTTTTATATTCAAGGTTTTAAGTCAATTTCTCAGATACCAAAAGCCGTACAGTTTTCAAACTTCATACACACTACATCTATATGGCAGAAATATTTTCCTACCTGAATCAGGTCAATACAAATAACCTTGACATACTTTTTACACTTTGTTAATTTACAAATTTTTCATTCAAGTTGTTTACATCAAAGTTTTTTGTTAAGTCCATTTCTCCAACACCAGATGCCTTAGAGCTTACAAACTTTACAAATGTTGATAACTACATGACAGCGATATGTTCCAATGAAACATGGGTCAATATGAATTACCTTTGGCACTTTGTTAATTTACATTGACATTTTACACTCAAGGTTTTAGATCACCCAAGGTGATCTATTGGGATCACTCTTTGTCCGTCGTCGTTAAGTTTTGCTGCAAACGACTTCTCCTCAGAAACCACTTGGCCAATTTAGATGAATGCTTTTTAGATTTGTTAAAATTAGGTCAGCACGACATCCAAGATGGCCGCCATTACCATACGTGGTTTAAACCTTAAAAATCATCTTCTCAAGAACCGCTGGACAGATTTCGACAGTTTTTTTTAAAATGATCGTCAATGAATAGACTACTAAGTTTGTTCAAATGAAGTCCCCAGGGTCAAAAATTGTCGTATCCCGGAGGGTCCAAAGTTTGTATATTGAGATTTTGCATGTTTTTCATAGCCTTATGATGGAAAAAACTTTAAAACATCTTCTTTCCTGAAACCACAAGGCACAGTGCTCTCATATATTACAAGTAGCAACAGCTTATGGTCCTCTACCAAATTTGTTCAAATGGTGATCTTTATCAAACTGTGTCTTTATATCAATGTTGTTAACACAACAGAGGCCACATTTCTTGAACAATCTTAACCAAACTTGCACAGATTGTATATGACCATAAGATTTCGAAGAAGTTCGATAATGATCGATTTAGGACCATCTTGGCCCTCTTGTTTTTTAAGTACCAAAAACCTTACAGTATTTAAACTGCATACACGCTTACATCTATATGGCACCATTATGTTCCTACCCAAATCAGGTCCATATAACTTGCCTTTTATTATTACACTTAACATTTTGTTACTCCATTTTGTAAGCAACCGATAACCTTTAACGGGGCATTCGGGTCCCTTGGACACATTTTCTAGTTTTTTTCCAGTTTTACCTTCAACAATTATGCCAAATACAATTATATGCGTTGTTCCTATTAGGATAGGTAGGAAGGGAAAATATTTTATTAAATATATTTTGTCTTTTTTTTCACTCAATACTTTTAAAACCTAATAAACTAACTTAAATATATACTAATATATACTTGTTAATAGCAGGTACAGAAAACATAATTTAATAAATTGCATTTTTTTTTTGTATAAAATGTTTAGGGTTGGCCCTTAAAAATGGGATCAGTCGAGAAACTGGAGGGGCAAATATAATTTTATTTGGCCTCAACAAAACGATAAAAACATAAATGTTTGCCCACTTCATAACTTGTCATTAGTCGTGTATTTAGATGGTTGATTACATCAATTCAATTTAATAATTATATCCCCGCTTTCACAAAGTGAAGTGGGGGCTATATAGGAATCACGCTGTCCTTTGAAGTTTTCAATGTGTTGTTCCCAACGTATATACTCATAACAACTGATGACCTTATGTCCCCTACATCACCCATTGTTGATTATTTATTACAGAATGTGGCCCTTTGTTTGGCTAAGAATAAAAAAACGGGGGTATTCATCACCTTCAGTGATAGTTCTAGTTTTATTAGGCGGAACATAAGCATTGCCTTACACAAGGTGGATTACAAACAATGATGCAAACAAACATAGAGTACAAGCACAAATGGGTGGAGTCAGCCCATCCTATTTTTTGTATTGTTTTTTTTAAGGAAATATTGTTGCAAGCCTTTCCATCAGTTACATTAAATTTGTTGTTTGTCATTTTCAGAAAAAATATCAACTGTACAATTGCAGAAAGTTTACGAAGGTTTGAAGTGGTCATGGACGCTGCCAAGAAATCAAATATTCAAGTTAGAGGGTAAGCTTACGTTGGTGAGACACACAGATCTTCCTTTATTTGCTTTTATCACATAACGTCCCACTGGCGAACACCTATTCTATATTCTATTGTATGTACCCTGGAATGAGCTTGATTGAGCATGAAATACATGAAATGTGTAACACTATGAAAATTTGTTAATTGAAACTATTTTAATATACCCCGCTTTCACAAAGTGAAGCGCGGTTTATATAGGTCTATATAGGAATCAAGTCTGTAACATCGCGTCACCTTTAGTGATAGTTCTCATTTATTTAACTTCATACAGATCTAAGTAATGAACTTATTATTATTTTCCAACAACTTATTGGCCTACGCGCCATGTCAGACACTTAGGGATCACTTTGTCTGTCGTCGTCCGTCACACTTTTACATTTTGGCAGAGTTATGCCTATAACCAAGCTCATAAGTGGCCATTACTTACCACACAGACTATTGTTACCCATGACCAGTAACTCTTACTTGTATTTGGCAGAGTTATGCCCCTTTTCATAAAGTTTAATTTGCAACCAAACCTAGGTCATAACTTGGCAACATATTGACCTATGGTCATGAAACGTTAAATATAGTTAAATACAGTTCTTTGAAGCTGTAAGCCCCTTTTCATCAACTTTACACCTAAAAACAAATCCATAATTCACGAAGTGTTGCTACCCATCTTCAAACTTAATAGCTTGATTGTACTTGCTGAAATAAGCACATGGCAGAAGACACAAGGCCAGTAATTAATAATTTACGTTTTACAGATCAGTTTGTAATTTTTTTCAGGTTGGCATAATATGGCCTTTTGGAAAGATATTAAACATGAACTCTTTTGATACATTTTTTATTTGATATTATGAGTTATGTGATAAAAAGGATCTTAAACTCGTCTCCATTCCATATAAGATTTATGAAATTCTTTATATGAATCGTTCCATAAATCTTATATGAAATGGGGACTCGTTTAAGATCCTATATATTTATCGACATTATTTTGATAGTCATCTTTCCATACTGATTTCCTCAAAGATCAGCAGAGCCTATGCTGAGGTGCATTGTCCGTCCGTCCGTCTGTAAACTGTTTTTGTGGCGACTACTCCTCTGAAACTACTCCACAGATTTTCATGAAACTTCACAGGAAAGTTGCTGTTGATGTCTAGTTGATCCTAGCAAAAAATCAGGTCAGCCGGAAATTCAAGATGGCCGCCACGGCTGTAAATAGATTTTAAAAATGTGATTTTGTGGCTACTACTCAAAAAACATAAGTGATATTGATTTAGATCTTTTTCCAAAATGACTACCATGACATGTAGTTTGTCCTAACCAAAGTTCATTTTGATTGCATGTCAAACATGGCTGCCAGCGACCATCTTTGTTTACATAGAGTTATATAAGAAAAAAGGACTACTCCTCTGAAACTACTTGACAGATTTTCATGAAACTTCACAGGAATGTTGCTCTTGATGTCTAGTTGATCCTAGCAAAAGTTCAGGTCAGACAGAAATTTGCCACTGCTAAAAATAGATTTAAAAATACGACATTGTGGCATTACTTTTCAAAAACCTTAAGTAATATTTGGTTTGAACTTTACCAAAAATTTAATGTTTGGCACGACATCTTGCAGGCTGATCAGAGTTGACACTGCTATACTTATGAATATGGATCATTGATATAATAGCTTTATAATTAACATTTGTGATAGCATTATGACATTTTTATAAGCTGAACAAATATATATTCTTTAGACTAGGATAAAATTGAATGAGATTATAATGTTGCATAGGTAATGTTGCATAATAAATCATAATATTTAGGAAAAAAAGAATGTTGCTCTTGATGTCTAGTTGGTCCTAAGTAAAAAATCAGGTTGGCCTTAAATTCAAAATGGCTGCCATGTTTAAAAATAGATTTTAAATACAATTTTGTGTCGACTACTTCTCTAAAACCATAAATGGTATCGGTTTGGTACCATTTTCCAAAAAATGACTTTCATAAAACTTTACAGGAATGTTGGACTTGATGTTCAGTTAGTCCCAAGTAAAAATCGGGTTGGCCAGAAATTCAAGATGGCTGTCACAGCTTAAATACAAGTTTGAGGCAACTACTTCTCAAAAACCATTAGTGGTATTGATTTGGAACCTTTACTAAATTGATTGACATGACATGTAGTTGGTCCTAAACAAAATTCATTTTGATTCTATATCAAACATGGCCACCAGCGGCCATTTTTGTTTACATAGAGTGATATAAAAAAAACTTGTGGCGACTACTTCTTTGAAAGTGTTGGTCTTATTTCCATAAAACTTCAAAAGTTCCCATGGCTGATCTGGCTATCAAAATCTATCAGTAAAGCTTCAAGGTCATTGACCATTAGGATTTTGTTGTCGCGCCATAACGTTTTATCACATGGGTAAAATACAGGGTAAAAATGTAATTTCATGGAAATATAAACCGAATGTTCATCTCGATTCTATTACTGTAATGATATTGAAACTACCGATTATTTGCAATTGTATATGATTTGCCACGCGTATGGTTTCAATGGTTTGTCGTCTGCATTTCATTAGTTACTTCCACCCTGTTTTCATGCCAGATTATTGGCTGTAGAATCATTAGTTACTTCCATCCTGTTTCATGCCAGATAATTGGCTGTAGAATCATTATCATTAGTTACTTCCATCCTGTTTTCATGCCAGATAATTGGCTGTAGAATCATTATCATTAGTTACTTCCATCCTGTTTTCATGCCAGATTATTGGCTGTAGAATCATTAGTTACTTCCATCCTGTTTCATGCCAGATAATTGGCTGTAGAATCATTATCATTAGTTACTTCCATCCTGTTTTCATGCCAGATAATTGGCTGTAGAATCATTATTATTAGTTACTTCCATCCTGTTTTCATGCCAGATTATTGGCTGTAGAATCATTAGTTACTTCCATCCTGTTTCATGCCAGATAATTGGCTGTAGAATCATTATCATTAGTTACTTCCATCCTGTTTTCATGCCAGATTATTGGCTATAGAATCATTAGTTACTTCCATCCTGTTTCATGCCAGATTATTGGCTATAGAATCATTAGTTACTTCCATCCTGTTTCATGCCAGATTATTGGCTATAGAATCATTAGTTACTTCCATCCTGTTTTCATGCCAGATTATTGGCTATAGAATCATTAGTTACTTCCATCCTGTTTTCGTGCCAGATTATTGGCTATAGAATCATTAGTTACTTCCATCCTGTTTTCATGCCAGATTATTGGCTATAGAATCATTAGTTACTTCCATCCTGTTTTCATGCCAGATTATTGGCTATAGAATCATTAGGTACTTCCATCCTGTTTTCATGCCAGATTATTGGCTATAGAATCATTAGTTACTTCCATCCTGTTTTCATGCCAGATTATTGGCTATAGAATCATTAGTTACTTCCATCCTGTTTTCATGCCAGATTATTGGCTATAGAATCATTAGTTACTTCCATCCTGTTTTCATGCCAGATAATTGGCTGTAGAATCATTATCATTAGTTACTTCCATCCTGTTTTCATGCCAGATAATTGGCTATAGAATCATTAGTTACTTCCATCCTGTTTTCATGCCAGATAATTGGCTGTAGAATCATTAGTTACTTCCATCCTGTTTTCATGCCAGATTATTGGCTATAGAATCATTAGTTACTTCCATCCTGTTTTCATGCCAGATTATTGGCTATAGAATCATTAGTTACTTCCATCCTGTTTTCATGCCAGATTATTGGCTATAGAATCATTAGTTACTTCCATCCTGTTTTCATGCCAGATTATTGGCTATAGAATCATTAGTTACTTCCATCCTGTTTTCATGCCAGATTATTGGCTATAGAATCATTAGTTACTTCCATCCTGTTTTCATGCCAGATAATTGGCTGTAGAATCATTATCCTTGGATGAAATAACCACTTACGACAATTCAATTTCTTGATTAGAAAATTTCAAATTCAGTGATATTCATTTTTAACCATGTTTCGGGAAAAAATAAATGCTGTGTGCCACTTACACAACAAACATGAAAAAATAAAAATTGACTAAATCTGTTAATAACATTAATGAGCTGAAGTTGACATTCCAGCAAAGCAGAAGTATATGATAAATATAATAAAAAATGTGTATGTTCATATCACACCCTATATGAGGCCCTGGACTCAGCCCTCGACTCGTATAAGCCCTCGAGCTAAAACTCTCAGGCTGATATGGCGTCTCATGCCTAATGTAGGGTGTGATAAGAAAATACTAATTTATTTTTCTCTATATATCCCCATCATATTTCCATATAGAAAGTAGAGCGATACAGGCCCCTCTTGTTCTCTATGTATCCTGCTGCTGGGGAAATATAAATTATTATTTGTATATACAATTATAAATCTTCCAGGTATGTGTCCTGTGTATTGGGTTGTCCTTATGAAGGTGATGTACCTGTAGAAAAAGTGGCAGAGGTATGATGTATGCTATCTGTTGCTTGGAAGCTTTGGCTGTGAATTTGTTTCTTTAAAAACGACTAAAACACTGATTTTTCTTTTTCATAGGGAAAACAAGGATAATGTGTTTTTTTGTAGACGCATTTGGAAACTATGTGTTTCTATAAATTTACTAACTAATGCAAAATGGCATCATTTATGCTGACCTGAAATTCAAGATGGTTGCCACAGCTAAAAGTAGATTTTCAAAAATAAAATTTTGTGACGACTACTTCTAAAATACCATATGTTATATTGATTTGATACCTTTACATAAATGACTGGATTTAATACATGTTGTTAGTCCCATACACAATTTATTTTGATTTCATGTGTTCCGAATTTTAGGTAACCAAGGCATTGTATGACATGGGTTGCTATGAGGTATCCCTGGGCGACACAATTGGTGTAGGCACACCCGGAGGTATGCGCCATCTAATATCAGAGGTAGCGAAAGTTGTACCGGTCGGCAAGTTGGCAGTCCATTGTCACGATACGTACGGACAGGCCCTGGCAAATATCCTGGCAGCTCTTCTGGTATGTATTACTCTGGTTCAAGCCTCGCCGGCGCCACTGCGTTGGTGTGTCATGTATTTATTTCTCGGGTTCAAACATCACCGGCGCCACTGAGTTGGTATGTTCTTGGGCATGACACTTTCCCTAAGCCTCGTCCGTTGGATGGGGACGTAATCCGGGCGGTCCCATGTATCGGTATATCCTCCAAGCAAGTTAAAGAATGATAGGAATCTATTCGATAATAAGAGTAGGGCACGGTTTCTGGATTCCTATGTATCCTTCCCCTCTCTCTGGGGCGGCTCTAAATAACCTATACTGTGTTGATGAGCCGTTAAACAACATTCAACTTCAACTTTGCTTTAGCCTTGTCCATCGGATGGAGACACAAACTGGGTGGTCTAGTGTATGTGAATCTATCTTCCAAGCATGTATACGAATCATAGGAGTATATTTAATAATTGATTTAGAATTTTTCGGTTTTTGAACGTGGGTAGTTAGTGGAAATTCCATGCATGCACAGTTAGCTCTGCCTACCAAATTATGAGGTTTATTCGAACTAAGACGCAAATTCTTTTCAGCAGAAAGCATGATTCCTGGATTGCTTGGTGTCTCTGGGGCAGCAGAAAGTATTCAGTGAATGTAAATAAAACAACGTATTGATGAGCCATGAAACAACAATTTTTTTAGTTCAAATGAAGGTTTGAGGAAAGATGAACGAAACTTGAGCTAATATCGAATCAAAGAAGCATTCCAATAAACCCTTTAAATGGTATGACTGATACATATTGGGAATAAAAATATATATTGTTGAATGGATGGATTTGTAAATGTGTCATTTGTTTTCGCGGCTGGACAAATATTGATTTTTTTTTAAATAAACCTAGGGTGTACACCCTGATATAAGAGCATGCAGTAGATTTCATAGAAACATAATGTTGAATAGAAGCTTATTTAGCTGTAGGCCGTTTTAATTTCAATTTTTAGCTCTACTGGCCAAGGGCCAGCAGAGCTTATGGGATGGTGTGTTGTCCGTCTTCCGTCGTCCATCGTCCGTTAACTTTTCTTCAAACGACTTCTCCTCAGAAACCGCTTGGCTAATTTTGACCAAACTTCACATGGATGATCCTTAGATGAATGCTTTTTAGATTTGTTAAAATTAGGTCAGCGCTACATTCAAGATGGCTGCCATTACCATATATGGTCGAAACCTTAAAAAATCTTCTTCTCCAGAACCGCTGGACAGATTTCAACAGTTTTTCTTTTAAAATGATCGCCAACGCCTAGACTATCAAGATTGTTCAAATAAAGTCCTCGGGGTCAAAAATGGCCGTGCCCCGGGGGTACAAAGTTTGTATATTGAGGTTTTGCATGTTTTTCATATAGACATATTGGAAAAAACTTTAAAAAATCTTCTCTGAAACCACAAGGCACAGAGCTCTCATGTATAACATGTAGCATCAGCTTATGGTCCTCTACTAAGTTTATTCAAATGGTGACCCTGGGGTCAAATTTGTCCCCGCCACGGGGGTCACAGTTTTATATAGACTTATATAGGTGTTTTTTTTTTTAAATCTTCTTCTCGGAAACTACAACAGCCAGAGGTTTGATATTTTGCATTTACTATAAGCTTATGGTCCTTAACCAAGTTTGTTCAAATGGTGACCATCTGGCCCCGCCCCGGGGGTCACAGTTTTACATCAATGCTTGTTTTAAATGTTTTAATTTCTTTATTTGTTTTTATTTCTTTATTATTTTTTTTATATATATTTTTTTTAAATTTTTTATTTTTATTTTTTTTTAATTTTTTTATTATTTTTTTTTATTTTTTAATATTTTTTTTTTCAAATTTTTTTTCAAATTTTTTTTTTTTCAAATTTTTTTTTATTCAATTTTTTTTTTTAATTTTTAATTTTTTTAATTTTTTTTATTTTTTATTTATTTTATTTTTTTTCTCTCTCTACTGGCCAACTTGGAAAACCAGCCAGATCGGACCAGTAATGGTGGAGTTATGGCTCTTGATATAGTTAAAAATGCTATATTTTGCCTCTTTAAGACGATAGTCACCCGCTTCATTGATGTCATAAGAGCCATATTAGCCAGTAGAGCGTCCACAGGCCCTCTTGGGCCTCTTGTTAGTGGGTTCTCATACTACCGGTTGCCTGCAGGTAATATGGTGTTGTTCACCTTGGCTCCTAATCAATCAAAAACGAAGTATTTTTAAGAAATGGTGATAATGTTTCATGCATTTTCATAACCATTTACTTTTAAATTCATAACATGATTATATGATAACTGTGAAGGTTCATATTATTGCACCTTTGATCTGTTCAGTTTCTTTTCATGGTCACTTGATATGATGGCAGAGGCCTTTCTTTCTAATTTCAGTTACCCATGGATACAATTGGTTTAAACGTATTTTATTTCAAAGATAACGCATTATACAAATGTTTCATACAATAGGTAAATGGACTGGAACGAAGGAAAACTGCTTATAGAGATCCTCTCCATGATACAATTGGAACATTCAAGTAATTAAATTATTTAAAAAAAATGAAGATAACAAATATTGATTTCATTTTAATACGGGAATTGAGTTTCCGTGCGATTCTTTATGAATGCATTCATGCGTTTTTAGCTCTACTGGTCAAAGGCCAACAGGGCTTATGCTATAGAGTTTTGTCTGGCGACAAGGGTATTGACATCGGCATTGGTGTTTGCTAGCAGCAAGTTCTCTGAAATAGCAGCTGTTTCGATGAAACTGCTCTGCCAAGTTTGATCAAATGTTCCATGGATGCTCCTGAGTGGGCGGGGACCTCACAAAATAATTTTTTGTCTATCCGACATTTAAGATGACCACTCTCGGACGACCAACACACTCTAAATAGTCAAATGCTTACACAATTGTTTTATTATTTTCACTATATGAATCTATTTGAAACATGTGACCCTGGGATATTCATATAGACATTCAAGATGGCCACTGTTGCTGAAAGATAGCCAACTGCTTACACAATGTTCTATCCAGAATTGCAAGATAGATTTTGACAATTGTTTTTTAAAATTAATCGCTTCCTAAACATGCTAAATGGCTGTGCCACGGGGGTCGAAAGTTCGTTTCTGGAGATTGTGTACGTTTTACAGAGTTATATAGGGAAGAAACTTGAGAAATCATCTTCTCCCAAACCACAAGGCTTAGAATTCACATATATTGCATGTTACATCAGCTTAAGGATCTCTACCAAGTTTGTGGAAATAGTGACGGTCCTGTGGTTCAGTTTGGTCTGGCCCCTGGGGGTAACAGTTTCACATAGAGTTATATAGGAGAATCAACTATCAGGGGTCCATCCTCACCCATGGGGAAATAGCACCTGGGTCATAACTTGGAAAGCGATTCCAATCCTACAGCCATATACAGATACACTCATCCAACCAGCATTGACCCTAGTGTCCATCTCCAGTCCTTGGGACATAGCCCTTGGGGCATATTTTCGAAACCATTGAGATCCCCACCCTATAACCATATATACACTTACTAGGCCTGCATACTTGAAGGCGGTAGCGGGAATTTGCGATGGCGCACCATCGACTGCATGACCTCACTTCGTTATGAAATTATAAGCTTGTTTGACAATGTTTTCACCTTTTTGAAGATCATCAGGTGAGCAATTTAGTGCCATTTTGACCTCTTTTGTTTAGAACATGGAATGTTGATTTTTCACTTGCATTCCACCAAACGTTAGAGCCAGTATGCAAATGTTGTATCGTTCCTCATTCCATATATTAGTACAGAAACAATTCTTCTGACTTTTTCATATATTATTAATTATTATTTCAGATGGGTGTTAGTGTAGTGGACAGTTCCGTAGCTGGTCTAGGGGGTTGTCCGTATGCCAAGGGAGCCAGTGGCAATGTTTCTACTGAAGATGTTGTCTACATGCTTCATGGTCTTAATATTAAAACGGTGAGTTACCATGGTTACAGAATAATTGCTTTACAGTGTATATGTAGTTTGACAGGGCTTATAATAAAAACATTTACACAAATTAGAAAATCGCTCTGGCACAAGTGTCAGTAATGTAGAAAGATGGTGAAAGGGAACTTGAGAATTATAGTCTAAGGTGTTCAAAAATATTTTACTACTACTACATCATTTCCATTGCTGAACAGGGTGTGTGTCTATTTATAATTCATGTATTAGCTTTACATGGTGCTGTCACATGTGAGTTCACTCCCTGGCTGAGGCATATCCAATGGAAGACTATGTTTTTCATCACATCTCCATCTAAGATTGCTGTCCCAATATAACCTAATATGATGTGTTAATGGGGTGTAATAAACCCATTTCATTTCATTACGTGTAGGTGGTATATTTGCACAGAGTATACTGACTTTAAGTGGTATATTTGCACAGAGTATACTGCCTTTAAGTGGTATATTTGCACAGAGCATACTGCCTTTAAGTGGTATATTTGCACAGAGTATACTGCCTTTAAGTGGTATATTTGCACAGAGTATACTGCCTTTAAGTGGTATATTTGTACAGAATATACTGCCTTTAAATGGTATATTTGTACAGAGTATACTGCCTTTTAGGTGGTAGATTTGCACAGAGTATGCTGCCTTTAAGTGGTATATTTGTACAGAATATACTGCCTTTAAATGGTATATTTGTACAGAGTATACTGCCTTTAAGTGATATATTTGTACAGAGTATAGTGCTTTAAAGTGGTATATTTGTCTAGTTATGCTGCCTTTAAGTGGTATATTTGTACAAAGTTTACTGCCTTTAAGTGGTATATTTGTCCAATTATGCTGCCTTTAAGTGGTATATTTGTACAGAGTATACTGCCTTTAAGTGGTATATTTGTCCAATTATGCTGCCTTTAAGTGGTATATTTGTACAGAGTATACTGCCTTTAAGTGGTATATTTGCCCAATTATGCTGCCTTTAAGTGGTATATTTGTACAGAGTATACTGCCTTTAAGTGGTATATTTGTACAGAGTATACTGCCTTTAAGTGGTATATTTGTCCAATTATGCTGCCTTTAAGTCCTTTAAGTGGTATATAGAGTATACTGCCTTTAATAGTGTTTCCCCTAATGCGGAATGGCGGGGCGAGTCGGCACGCCCTTTTTTCGCCCCGCCATGCAGTCTTCACATACCGCCACGCATTAATTACATGCCGCCCCGCAGTGCCCTTTCTAAAACTGCTCGCGACTGCAGTCTCTTGAAATACACACACGCACTTTGACACGTTGTGTGACCTTTAAACCGACATCACCAGATTTAGCCATGGCGTATTTCCAGTGTGTAACGTTACAGGTAACTGATCACGCGTGACTCTTGTGATAAGCATTGGTTCCCGTGAATACACACTCCCCAAATAACAAGTTTCTCGCTTCAGGGGTAGTGGGAAATCAAGTCGGCGGCCACCCAATCATCACTTTGCCGAATATCTAGGTCAAATGCACGGCCCTGGAATGTTTTGCGAGAAGAATGCGAACTTTATTTAATAATCTCAAAGCACTCGTTTATTAATGCGATTCAATGAGGTATTCAGTGTATTTCATTGACAAGGTATGAAATTAAACTTATATAGATGTGCATCTTTCCCCTAAAAGCGTGATATGCTTTTTTTTTCCACAAACAATCGTAAATTATAATAATGAGCGGCCCTGTAAGAACTCGTTTATTATGGATGAGGGATTCAGTGTTTTTCATTGACAACCCTTCGAAGTGTGCTGTCTGTGCCAGCGCCTGAAAAAAATTCTGGGGAGAACCTGATTGTTAGTATAATCGTCGTTGCGGTAACCAACGACTTTGTCGTATTTGGGACACGTTTGTGTTTCGTACTTGGGACATGTTTGTTTTCATAGTAGATGTAATTATCGGATCACGAACAATTATCTGCGGCATTATAATCGGCTCTTTGATGAGTTGATGAGATGATACAAGATAGGTACTCCCCATCGAAGATTGGCAATTAATGACTGAAGTAATTATATTGTTGTACCGTTGTTGTTTTCTTTTGTACGCTAATTTTCGCGATCTGCAGACTATAGAATAAATATTGTCTGTTTTTTTAATGAACAGAATATTTGATGTTTGTAAAAGTTTGTGAAACTTACAAATGAGTAAATTATGGTTTATTGACTTCTGTTTGGTAAGTTTTGAATCAGGAGTCACAAATCATATTTTACTACAAATTATTAATGTAATAATACCATATCAAACTAAATACTTTTTTTTTTTTTTATTTGTATTCACGCAATACACAGAAGCACAGGTATATTCGGGGCGTAATTTGGTCACTACTATTCCCCACCCCTCCCAAAAAAACTTCATCCAAAAAGTCATTTATAACATTTTTAAACTTAACTAAAAAAAAAAAAAAAAATCATATATTATATTATGTACATTTAAAAACATTTTAAAACTTTTCAACAATTTTTTTTTTTTTTTTTTTAGAAAACGTTTAAAATGTTATTAAATGACTTTTTGGATGTTGTTTTTTGTAGGTGTGGGGTGGGTGGGTGTGTGTGGTAATAGTGACCAAATTATGCGCCGAATACCTGTGCAGAGAAGTAGATATAGAATATTGATGAAAACTCGTACTCATATCATAAAAGCGACGTTAAATTACAAAGATTTTTTTACTAAGTATACTGCCTTTAAGTGGTATATTTGTATAGAGTATACTGCCTTTAAGTGGTATATTTGTACAGAGCATACTGCCTTTAAGTGGTATATTTGTACAGAGCATACTGCCTTTAAGTGTAATATTTGTACAGAGCATACTGCCTTTAAGTGGTATATTTGTATAGAGTATACTGCCTTTAAGTGGTATATTTGTACAGAGTATACTGCCTTTAAGTGGTATACAGAGTATACTGCCTTTAAGTGGTATATTTGTACAGAGTATACTGCCTTTAAGTGGTATATTTGTATAGAGTATACTGCCTTTAAGTGGTATATTTGTACAGAGTATACTGCCTTTAAGTGGTATACAGAGTATACTGCCTTTAAGTGGTATATTTGTACAGAGTATACTGCCTTTAAGTGGTATATTTGTACAGGGTATACTGCCTCTAAGTGGTATATTTGTATAGAGTATACTGCCTCTAAGTGGTATATTTGTACAGAGTATACTGCCTTTAAGTGGTATATTTGTACAGAGCATACTGCCTTTAAGTGGTATATTTGTACAGAGTATACTGCCTTTAAGTGGTATATTTGTACAGAGCATACTGCCTTTAAGCTTCTCCTCTGAAACTACTGAATGGATTTTCATGAAACTTTACAGATATGTTGCCCATGAAGTCTAGTTGATCCTAGCAAAAATTCATGTTGATGTGAAATCCAAGATGGCCGCCAGATCTAAAAATAGGTTTTTAAAAAACAAGTTTGTAGCGACTTCTTCATGAAAACTATAAGTGATATTGATATGGGACTTTTTCTAAAATGATCAGCATGACATGATGTTGGTCCTTGTCGAAAATCGTTTTAATTCGACGTTAAACATGGCTGCCAGTGGCCATCTTTGTTTACATAGAGTTATATAATGAAAACTTGTAGCAACTACTCCTCTGAAACTACTTATCGGGTTTTTCATGAAACTTCACAGGAATGTTGCTCTTAATGTCTAATTGATCCTAGCAAAATTTCAGGTCGGCCGGAAATTCAAGATGGCCACCACGTCTAAAAATAAATTTTCAAAATACAAGTTTGTAGCGACTTCTTCTTGAAAACTATAAGTGATATTGATATGGGACTTTTTGTAAAATGATCAGCATGACATGATGGTTATAAGAGTCAAACATTATTTTGATTCGACGTTAAACATGGCTGTCAGCGGCCATCTTTGTTTACATAGAGTTATATAATGAAAACTTGTAGCGACTATTCCTGTGAAACTACTTGACGGATTTTCATGAAACTTCACAGGAATGTTGCTCTTGATGTCTAATTGATCCTAGCAACATTTCAGGTCGGCCGGAAATTCAAGATGGCCGCCATGGCTAAAAATAATTTTTCAAAAAACAAGTCTGTAGCGACTACTTCCTGAAATCAAAATCAGTCAGTAGAGCTTCAAGGTCATTGACCTCTTGTTGTATAGAGTATACTGCCTTTAAGGTGGTATATTTGTACAGAGTATATTGCCTTTAAGTGGTATATTTGTACAAAGTTTACTGCCTTTAAGTTGTATATTTGTCCAATTATGCTGCCTTTAAGTGGTATATTTGTACAGAGTATACTGCCTTTAAGTGGTATATTTGTACAGAGTATACTGCCTTTAAGTGGTATATTTGTACAGAGCATACTGCCTTTAAGTGGTATATTTGTACAGAGTATACTGCCTTTAAGTGGTATATTTGTACAGAGTATACTGCCTCTAAGTGGTATATTTGTATAGAGTATACTGCCTTTAAGTGGTATATTTGTACAGAGTATACTGCCTTTAAGTGGTATATTTGTACAGAGTATACTGCCTTTAAGTGGTATATTTGTACAGAGCATACTACCTTTAAGTGGTATATTTGTACAGAGTATACTGCCTTTAAGTGGTATATTTTTACAGAGCATACTGCCTTTAAGTGGTATATTTGTACAGACTATACTGCCTTTAAGTGGTATATTTGTACAGAGTATATTGCCTTTAAGTGGTATATTTGTACAAAGTTTACTGCCTTTAAGTTGTATATTTGTCCAATTATGCTGCCTTTAAGTGGTATATTTGTACAGAGTATACTGCCTTTAAGTGGTATATTTGTACAGAGTATACTGCCTTTAAGTGGTATATTTGTACAGAGCATACTGCCTTTAAGTGGTATATTTGTACAGAGTATACTGCCTTTAAGTGGTATATTTGTACAGAGTATACTGCCTCTAAGTGGTATATTTGTATAGAGTATACTGCCTTTAAGTGGTATATTTGTACAGAGTATACTGCCTTTAAGTTGTATATTTGTCCAATTATGCTGCTTTTAAGTGGTATATTTGTACAGAGTATACTGCCTTTAAGTGGTATATTTGTACAGAGTATACTGCCTTTAAGTGGTATATTTGTACAGAGCATACTGCCTTTAAGTGGTATATTTGTACAGAGTATACTGCCTTTAAGTGGTATATTTGTACAGAGTATTCTGCCTTTAAGTGGTATACAGAGTATACAGCCTTTAAGTGGTATATTTGTATAGAGTATACTGCCTTGAAGTGGTATATTTGTACAAAGTTTACTGCCTTTAAGTTGTATATTTGTCCAATTATGCTGCCTTTAAGTGGTATATTTGTACAGAGTATACTGCCTTTAAATGGTATATTTGTACAGAGTATACTGCCTTTAAGTGGTATATTTGTACAGAGCATACTGCCTTTAAGTGGTCTATTTGTACATACTATACTGCCTTTAAGTGGTATAATTGTATAGAGTATACTGCCTTTAAGTGGTATATTTGTACAGAGCATACTGCCTTTAAGTGATATATTTGTACATACTATACTGCCTTTAAGTGGTATATTTGTACAGAGTATACTGCCTTTAAGTGGTATATTTGTATAGAGTATACTGCCTTTAAGTGGTATATTTGTACAGAGTATACTGCCTTTGAGTGGTATATTTGTTCAAAGTTGACTGCCTTTAAGTGGTATATTTGTCCAATTATGCTGCCTTTAAGTGGTATATTTGTATAGAGTATACTGCCTTTAAGTGGTATATTTGTACAGAGTATACTGCCTTTAAGTGGTATATTTGTACAAAGTTTACTGCCTTTAAGTGGTATATTTGTCCAATTATGCTGCCTTTAAGTGGTATATTTGTACAGAGTATACTGCCTTTAAGTGGTATACAGAGTATACTGCCTTTAAGTGTATATTTGTACAGAGTAAACTGCCTTTAAGTGGTAAATAGAGTTTATAAATAGAGAAGTAGATATAGAATATTGATGAAAACTCGTACTCATACTCATATCATAAAAGCGACGTTAAATTACAAAGATTTTTTTTACTAATATTGCGCGTTAAAAATGCCCTTTTTTTTTATTTACCCTGCCCTTTTTCAAAGCTGGGGGAAACGCTACTTTAAGTGGTATATTTGTCCGATTATGCTGCCTGTAAGTGGTATATTTGTACAGAGTATACTGCCTTTAAGTGATATACAGAGTATACTGCCTTTAAGTGGTATACAGGGTATACTGCCTTTAAGTGTATATTTGTACAGACTATACTGCCTTTAAGTGGTTTATTTGTACAGAGCATACTGCCTTTAAGTGGTATATTTGTACAGAGTATACTGCCTTTAAGTGGTATATTTGTACAGAGTATACTGCCTTTAAGTGGTATACAGAGTATACTGCCTTTAAGTGGTATATTTGTATAGAGTATACTGCCTTTAAGTGGTCTATTTGTACAGACTATACTGCCTTTAAGTGGTATATTTGTACAGAGTATACTGCCTTTAAGTGGTATACAGAGTATACTGCCTTTAAGTGGTATATTTGTACAGAGTATACTGTCTTTAAGTGGTATATTTGTACAGAGTATACTGCCGTTAAGTGGTATATTTGTACAGAGTATACTGCCTTTAAGTGGTATATTTGTACAGAGTATACTGCCTTTAAGTGGTATATTTGTACAGAGTATACTGCCTTTAAGTGGTATATTTGTATAGAGCATACTGCCTTTAAGTGGTATATTTGTACAGAGCATACTGCCTTTAAGTGGTATATTTGTACAGAGCATACTGCCTTTAAGTGGTATATTTGTACAGAGTATACTGCCTTTAAGTGGTATACAGAGTATACTGCCTTTAAGTGGTATATTTGTACAGAGTATACTGCCTTTAAGTGGTATATTTGTACAGAGTATACTGCCTCTAAGTGGTATATTTGTATAGAGTATACTGCCTTTAAGTGTTATATTTGTACAGAGTATACTGCCTTTAAGTGGTATATTTGTACAGAGCATACTGCCTTTAAGTGGTATATTTGTACAGAGTATACTGCCTTTAAGTGGTATACAGAGTATAATGCCTTTAAATGGTATATTTAGCTCTACTGATCAGAGATCAGCAGAGCTTATGCCGTGGTGCGGCGTCCGTCGTCCGTCTGTCTGTCCGTAAACTTTTTTTTGTAGCGACTTATCCTCTGAAACTACTGAATGGATTTTCATGAAACTTTACAGATATGTTGCCCATGAAGTCTAGTTGATCCTAGCAAAATTGATGTTGATGTGAAATCCAAGATGGCCCCAGATCTAAAAATAGGTTTTAAAAAACAAGTTTGTAGCGACTTCTTCATGAAAACTATAAGTGATATTGATATGGACTTTTCTAAATGATCAGCATGACATGATGTTGGTCCTTGTCGAAAATCGTTTTAATTCAACGTTAAACATGGCTGCCAGCGGCCATCTTGTTACATAGAGTTATATAATGAAAACTTGTAGCAACTACTCCTCTGAAACTACTTATCGGATTTTTATGAAACTTCACAGGAATGTTGCTCTTAATGTCTAATTGATCCTAGCAACATTTCAGGTCGGCCGGAAATTCAAGATGGCCGCCACGTCTAAAAATATGGGACTTTTTCTAAAATGATCAGCATGACATGATGTTGGTCCTTGTCAAAATCGTTTTGATTCAACGTTAAACATGGCTGCCAGAGGCCATCTTTGTTACATACAGTTATATAGTAAAAACTTGTAGCGACTACTCCTTTGAAACTACTGGACAGATTTTCATGAAACTTTACAGGAATATTGTTCTTAATGTCTAATTGATCCTAGCAAAATTTCAGATCGGCCAGAAATTCAAGATGGCCGCCACAGCTAAAAATAGATTTTTAAAAAAGAAGTTTGTAGCGACTACGTCTTGAAAACTATAAGTGATATTGATATGGGACTTTTTGTAAAATTATCAGCATGACATGATGGTTATAAGAGTCAAACATTATTTTGATTCGACGTTAAACATGGCTGCCAGTGGCCATCTTTGTTTACATAGAGTTATATATAAAGAAAACTTGTAGCGACTACTCCTCTGAAACTACTTGACGGATTTTCATGAAACTTCACAGGAATGTTGCTCTTGATGTCTAATTGATCCTAGCAAAATTTCAGGTCGTCCGGAAATTCAAGATGGCTGCCATGGCTAAAAATATATTTTCAAAATACAAGTTTGTAGCGACTACTACTTGAAAACTATAAGTGATATTGATATTGGACTTTTTGTAAAATGATCAGCATGACATGATGTTGGTCTTTGTCAAAAATTGTTTTGATTCAACGTTAAACATGGCTGCCAGCAGCCATCTTTGTTTACATAGAGTTATATAGTAAAAACTTGTAGCGACTAATCCTTTGAAACTACTTGGCAGATTTTCATGAAACTTTACAGGAATGTTGCTCTTAATATTTAATTGATCATAGCAAAATTTCAGATTGGCCAGAAATTCAAGATGGCCGCCACAGCTAAAATTAGATTTTTTTAAAAAGAAGTTTGTAGCGACTACGTCTTGAAAACTATAAGTGATATTGATATGGGACTTTTTGTAAAATGATCAGCATGACATGATGGTTATCAGAGTCAAAAATTATTTTGATTCGACGTTAAACATGGCTGTCAGCGGCCATCTTTGTTTACATAGAGTTATATAATGAAAACTTGTAGCGACTATTCCTGTGAAACTACTTGACGGATTTTCATGAAACTTCACAGGAATGTTGCTCTTGATGTCTAATTGATCCTAGCAACATTTCAGGTCGGCCGGAAATTCAAGATGGCCGCCATGGCTAAAAATAATTTTTCAAAAAACAAGTCTGTAGCGACTACTTCCTGAAATCAAAATCAATCAGTAGAGCTTCAAGGTCATTGACCTCTTGTTGTATAGAGTATACTGCCTTTAAGTGGTATATTTGTACAGAGTATACTGCCTTTAAGTGGTATATTTGTACAAAGTTTACTGCCTTTAAGTGGTATATTTGTCCAATTATGCTGCCTTTAAGTGGTATATTTGTACAGAGTATACTGCCTTTAAGTGGTATATTTGTACAGAGTATACTGCCTTTAAGTGGTATATTTGTACAGAGCATACTGCCTTTAAGTGGTATATTTGTATACTGCCTTTAAGTGGTATATTTGTACAGAGTATACTGCCTTTAAGTACAGAGTATACAGCCTTTAAGTGGTATATTTGTATAGAGTATACTGCCTTTAAGTGGTATATTTGTACAGAGTATACTGCCTTTAAGTGGTGTATTTGTACATAGTATACTGCCTTTAACTGTATATTTGTACAGAGTATACTGCCTTTAAGTGGTATTTTTGTACAGAGTATACTGCCTTTAAGTACAGAGTATACAGCCTTTAAGTGGTATATTTGTATAGAGTATACTGCCTTTAAGTGGTATATTTGTACAGAGTATACTGCCTTTAAGTGGTGTATTTGTACAAAGTTTACTGCCTTTAAGTTGTATATATGTCCAATTATGCTGCCTTTAAGTGGTATATTTGTACAGAGTATACTGCCTTTAACTGGTATATTTGTACAGAGTATACTGCCTTTAAGTGGTATATTTGTACAGAGTATACTGCCTTTAAGTGGTGTATTTGTACAAAGTTTACTGCCTTTAAGTTGTATATTTGTCCAATTATGCTGCCTTTAAGTGGTATATTTGTACAGAGTATACTGCCTTTAACTGGTATATTTGTACAGAGTATACTGCCTTTAAGTGGTATATTTGTACAGAGCATACTGCCTTTAAGTGGTCTATTTGTACATACTATACTGCCTTTAAGTGGTATAATTGTATAGAGTATACTGCCTTTAAGTGGTATATTTGTACAGAGCATACTGCCTTTAAGTGATATATTTGTACATACTATACTGCCTTTAAGTGGTATATTTGTACAGAGTATACTGCCTTTAAGTGGTATATTTGTATAGAGTATACTGCCTTTAAGTGGTATATTTGTACAAAGTTTACTGCCTTTAAGTGGTATATTTGTCCAATTATGCTGCCTTTAAGTGGTATATTTGTATAGAGTAAACTGCCTTTAAGTGGTATATTTGTACAGAGTATACTGCCTTTAAGTGGTATATTTGTACAAAGTTTACTGCCTTTAAGTGGTATATTTGTCCAATTATGCTGCCTTTAAGTGGTATATTTGTACAGAGTATACTGCCTTTAAGTGGTATACAGAGTATACTGCCTTTAAGTGGTATATTTGTACAGAGTAAACTGCCTTTAAGTGGTAAATAGAGTATACTGCCTTTAAGTGGTATATTTGTACAGAGTATACTGCCTTTAAGTGGTATATTTGTACAACGTTTACTACCTTTAAGTGGTATATTTGTCCAATTATGCTGCCTTTAAGTGGTATATTTGTACAGAGTATACTGCCTTTAAGTGGTATACAGAGTATACTGCCTTTAAGTGGTCTATTTGTACAGACTATACGTCCTTTAAGTGGTTTATTTGTACAGAGTATACTGCCTTTAAGTGGTATACAGAGTATACTGCCTTTAAGTGGTATATATATACAGACTATACTGCCTTTAAGTGGTATATTTGTACAGAGTATACTGCCTTTAAGTGGTCTATTTGTACAGAGTATAATGCCTTTAAGTGGTATATTTGTCCAATTATGCTGCCTGTAAGTGGTATACAGAGTATACTGCCTTTAAGTGGTATATTTGTACCGACTATACTGCCTTTAAGTGGTTTATTTGTACAGAGCATACTGCCTTTAAGTGGTATATTTGTACAGACTATACTGCCTTTAAGTGGTATATTTGTACAGACTATACTGCCTTTAAGTGGTATATTTGTACAGAGTACAGACTATACTGCCTTTAAGTGGTATATTTGTACAGACTATACTGCCTTTAAGTGGTATATTTGTACAGAGTATACTGCCTTTAAGTGGTATATTTGTACAGAGTAGACTGACTTTAAGTGGTATATTGTACAGAGTATACTGCCTTTAAGTAGTGCTATCGTAAAACGGCTTCATCTACATTTCAGGGAATTGATATACAGAAATTGATAGAAGCGGGCCAGTTTATATCAAAGACTCTCGGACGACCAACACACTCTAAAGTAGCACAGGCTACAAAGTCATCGTTGTAGAATAAGTAGGACAGTTTATAACAGAGACTTTTGAGAGGCCTACGTACTCTAAAGTAAGACAGGCTACAAAGTCATTGTTGTAGGAACGTGTATACCAGAGACTCTTGGAAACCTACACTTTCTGAAGTAGCACAGGCGACACATTTATCTGTAAAGGACTCTTGTTCTAGACTGTTTCTGTGTATATTTGTTACTGTGTACATTTGTTACTGTGTATATTTATAACTGTAGATTTGTGAGACAGTTACTGTGTATATTTGTTACTGTGTATATTTATAACTGTGTAGATTTGTCATTAATAACTATTGACTTATTTTGACTGTTTTATTCGGTGTACAATAAACAAAATACAATTCAGTTAATAGTGTAACCGAATTATATGCAAAGTGTAATATTCAATTCAAACTTTATTTATTGTCGGATAAGCATTTATCAAAATAACATCAGCTATGAATAGCTATTTACCGATCAATATGTATGATCCAGTGCAGTGTTATGCATCTTTTCGTAAACATATTAACAATTAAAAACAAATCTTCTCCATAATTTATGAAGGATTAGCTTTATCTTTAGTTAGCCTGTTTCGGTAAGCTCATATCTCACAAACTGCCTTCCAGAAGTCCCTAAAACTTCACACATGTATTTGCACAAATCATTTTACTCTGCAACCTATTTTCATAAAGTTCTGCGCCTTTTATATTTTGTCAGTTTCATTGTTAACTGTTTTCGGTAAGGCCATAAAAAAATAATTACCTGGTTCTCAGGCCCGCCCGCATGTCTTTTTTTGGTGCCGCATTGCCGATTTTATCTCAAAAGTAATAAAATAAAAATTGGAAATGCGCTACCGAAATTTCGAAAAAAAAGTTCCGCATCCAAGTTCGCTCCGGTTTTTACATGCAACTACCTTAGGGGAATCCCCTTGTGGGTAGACTGGTGCGCGGCCGACTATCTGCCGCTCAGCTTCGTTAGCTTGTGAGTGTTGCAGTCGTACGGGTACCAATCTAGGAGAGTCAGATGCTTAATACGTTTGGAACTAGTAGGTGCTACAGAACAGGCGATTTATTCAAGCGTCTAATTGACAGAGTCTCACAACAACATGCAATATGAGTGATCTAATACAAATATATGGACTTATTGTGATTGAAAGAAGCATAAGTCGGGAAGAAATGATAAGGTAATGATCGACAATAGAGATGAGCTGATCCAACTGGTTATTGCACATGTATTTCGACATATTTTGCATCAATACATGTATTGGAATTAAAAGTTTGGATAAAAAAAAAATCGCCCGCGTGTCTGTTGACCACTGTAAAATTGTTAAAAAAAATGCGCCCGCCCACATCTCTTCTCAGAAAAAGTGGCCTGAGAACCAGGATATTAATTTGTTGTGGCCTAAATGACTATCTCAGTAATCTCCAGGCAGAACTCAATACAATTTCAAACAAGTATTCAGTATACAACGATAAAATGCCACATCACATGACGCTGTATCCTATTTAACGCTGTATCCTATTTTGACTAGAGGGCTGGCGTGGCGCAGTCGTTAGCGCGGCGGATTTGTAACCGGAGGCCCCGGATTCAATCCTCCGTGGTGCCACTTAGTTCCGTTGGTGTGACAAAATTCAAACCTCACAGGTAGCGAGTATTGTCTAATAGGAAGTGATTGTAAACTAGACAGTTTTGCGCATGCGCGGCAGGATTTTCCCTGCCGATATATATAGATAGTGTATATATAGATAGTTGCTTGTCGCAACACGTTGTCACGGTTGCTTGGGATCCCTGTATTTGAGGTTTTATTCTCCCGATTTTGGATGACAAAAAGCATTCCTTATGTTGTGAAAATATTGTTAATAAAATACAACAAAAGCAAGTTGTTTAATTATACGCTAATCATAAATTTTACGAAATAAAAATCGCTTGAACATTTTGCGATAATCACATACGACCGCTTTGCGGATTGTGTACATGTATCACGCTTCATCGGATCGCAATCTCTGAATAGAAATGCTTTATTTTACATGTTTTAATGTCTTTACAGTAAACAATTGACAAGTTTATTATAGGTCAGGACAATTGGATTTCTGAAGACATTTGTTCGACAGGACAAGTGGATCCAAAAGTTAATGTAGAGGCCTGCATAAGAGGAATTGTACAAACAAGTGGCGTAACTCGGTTATAAATTTTACAGAATTATGCCCCTTTTGGTCTCGCCCACGATAGTGGGTAGGAAGACATATTAGTCGCATTTCGGGCGGCGGCAGAGGTGGATTTTTATGATAACTTTAATTTCTTTGTTTGATACTTGGTCATATCTATTGCTGGCATTGGTGGACATAATTACCAAGGTCAAGGTCATATGTTGCGTTATTTTCCCCAAACTTAACCTTGGTTTATAGGTAACTTAACCTCAGTTAACTTTATGTGATTGTGTCACGTTATGTCTTTGTTTCTTGGTCATATATATTGTTGACATTGGTGGACATGCTGGATGACAAAAACTACCAAGGTCAAGGTCATATTTTGAGTTATTTTCCCCAAACTTAACCTTAGTTAGGTAGCGTAACCTTGGTTAGTTAACTTAACCTCAGTTAACTTTATGTGATTGTCTCACGTTATGTCTTTGTTTCTTGGTCATATATATTGTTGACATTGGTGGACATGCTGGATGACAAAAACTACCAAGGTCAAGGTCATATTTTGAGTTATTTTCCCCAAACTTAACCTTAGTTAGGTAACGTAACCTTGGTTAGTTAACTTAACCTAAGTTAACTTTATGTGATTGTCTCACGTTATGTCTTTGTTTGGTCATATATATTGTTGACATTGGTGGACATGCTGGATGACAAAAACTACCAAGGTCAAGGTCATATTTTGAGTTATTTTCCCCAAACTTACCCTTAGTTAGGTAACGTAACCTTGGTTAGTTAACTTAACCTCAGTTAACTTTATGTGATTGTCTCACGTTATGTCTTTGTTTCTTGGTCATATATATTGTTGACATTGGTGGACATGCTGGATGACAAAAACTTCCAAGGTCAAGGTCATATTTTGAGTTATTTTCCCCAAACTTAACCTTAGTTAGGTAACGTAACCTCGGTTAGTTAACTTAACCTAAGTTAACTTTGTGTGATTGTCTCACGTTATGTCTTTGTTTCTTGGTCATATATATTGTTGACATTGGTGGACATGCTGGATGACAAAAACTACCAAGGTCAAGGTAATATTTTGCGTTATTTTCCCCAAAGTTAACCTTAGTTAGGTAACTTTACCTTGGTTAGTTAACTTAACCGCAGTTAACTTTAAGTGATTGCCTCTCTTTATGTCTTTGATACTTGGTCATATGTATTGTTGACATTGGTGGACATGCTGGATGACAAAAACTACCAAGGTCAAGGTAATATTTTGCGTTATTTTCCCCAAACTTAACCTTAGTTAGGTAACTTAACCGCAGTTAACTTTAAGTGATTGCCTCTCTTTATGTCTTTGATACTTGGTCATATGTATTGTTGGCATTGGTGGACATTGCTGAAAGCAAAAATACCAAGGTCAAGGTCATATTTTGTGATATTTTCCCAAAACTACACCCTGGTTAAACCACTTAACCTCAGTAACTTACTTAAACAATTCTTATGATTATTATTTTATGTGTGTGATACTTGGTCATATGAAGTGTTTTCTTTGCTGGACATCATTTAAGCACAATTCGAATAAAATATTTCGTATGCAGTTTGCCGCGGTGGGCGAGACCCCTCAGACCGCGGTCTTGTTCAACTTAGTTGCCAAATAGACAAGGCCTCGAAATGTCTAGTGTGCTGTCATCAGACAGCAGTGAAAGGTAATCGCTTCCAAAATGATTTAGGGTGAAAAAAAGCAAGATTGTCCATTTTAAATCCCTTTAGAAATTCGAAGTACACACAACCTCAGTTTTTTTAGAGATTTATTTTACCAGCTAGTTTTGAATTGAAATAGTAAGGTTAAATGCAGTATTCATGCTTTGCATTTGTTTGCATGATTTACACAACAGCCACACAGGTGTGTTACAACTAAGAGGGAGTTGTGTGTTGTAATTAAGAGAATTTACTGTTTTGTATTTTAGGGAGAAGGTGTTGTAATGATGAAACACAATGGGTTTTAAAGTAGAAGTTTGTGTTGTAATTTACTGAAGTTGATGTTGTAATTTACTGAAGTTTGTGTTGTAATTCACTGAAGTTTGTGTTGTAATTTACTGAAGTTTGTGTTGTAATTTACTGAAGTTTGTGTTGTAATTTGTTGTAATTTACTGAAGTTTGTGTTGTAATTCACTGAAGTTTGTGTTGTAATTTACTGAAGTTTGTGTTGTAATTCACTGAAGTTTGTGTTGTAATTTACTGAAGTTTGTGTTGTAATTTACTGAAGTTTGTGTTGTAATTTAGAGCCACGTTTACAAGAGTGTAATAAACCATGTCCGGTGTATATGTATATGTCTATATATATGTATTATTTGAAGCATTTAAACACATTTAACTAGAGACGTGTGTGTGTGTTATAATTGGGACAAGAATGTTATCTTACAATTATATGAAGTACGTTATAGTCATTTAGACATAATTTTTATTTGTGTGGGGGCATCCGTGGCCGAGTGGTTAAGAGTCTCTGACTTGAGATCACTTGCCCCTCACCGCTGTAGGTTCGATACCTCAGGGCCTAGGAATTTTTATATAAGCTATCCAGCTGGCTTGTGAAACGTCGGTGGTTTTACTCAAGTGACTGCATGCTGCATGAAATGAAATCTTTACAGATCACAATTACTTTAAGGTGTGCATTTATTATCACGAATGATATATTTCATCAGAATGTATTGTCAATTAAACTGCATCAGTTTAGTATTCTCGGCGGCACATTGTACGACTTCGACATAGCTGTGTGGCACTAATGTATAATGTAGAGGTATCATGGCACATTGTACGCCTTCGACATAGCTGTGTGGCACTAATGTATAATGTAGAGGTATCATGGTGCATTGTAAGCCTTCGACATAGCTGTGTGGCACTAATGTATAATGTAGAGGTATCATGGCACATTGTACGCCTTCGACATAGCTGTGTGGCACTAATGTATAATGTAGAGGTATCATGGTGCATTGTACGCCTTCGACATAGCTGTGTGGCACTAATGTATAATGTAGAGGTATCATGGCACATTGTACGCCTTCGACATAGCTGTGTGGCACTAATGTATAATGTAGAGGTATCATGGCACATTGTACGCCTTCGACATAGCTGTGTGGCACTAATGTATAATGTAGAGGTATCATGGCACATTGTACGCCTTCGACATAGCTGTGTGGCACTAATGTATAATGTAGAGGTATCATGGCACATTGTACGCCTTCGACATAGCTGTGCAAACGTCGCATGGCTACCTGGCATATTGTACACCTTTGACATAGTTGTGGGGTACTAATGTATACGTAAACGTTGCATGAAATCCTCTGTAAATTACCTATTATTTTAGAAATACAGGTCGCATGAGGTCCTCTATACATTACCTACTAATTTACAAATATGTTATATATGATCTTCTGTACATTATAAACTATTTTACAAATCTAGGTCACATGTGGTCTTCAATTCAGTACCTATTATTTTACAAATACAGGTCACATGCGGTGTTCTGTTCATGACCTATTTTTTTTACAGATATAGGTCACATGTAAAAACGGAAATTAACAAATAATCATTTATTCGTAATATATTGTTTACATATTATTTTTTCTATGTAAACGATGTAATGAGTATAACGATGTAATACTACTTATTAAACAGAATGTTTACACTTTGTTTTTTAATCTGACAATAGATTCATACATATTACAGTATGTCCATGTATGGCCTTAATTATGATGCCACTCTGTGTTATACACAATGAGCGGACATTGCAGCTTATGACAGCAACTCAAGCACTCTCTGATTACACAGTGGTGCAGGGTTTCTTCCTAGTGCACGCATCTCTCGCCATTCTGGTACTACAAGGTTATAATACATGAAATTAATACGACAATATTCTTCATTATGGCATACTACTGATTTGAACTGAAGATGGCTCAATATAACGCCATTCTCAAAGAATGCTTTGTATGTCTTAAATTGTATTAAATGGATAATAAACCATAAGCATTCAACAACGTCTCGCTTTCTTGCGTATCTAATTGAATCTTCCGGCGTTATAAACCTCGCTATCATAAACACCCTTAGCTTCTCACATCGCAGTAGAATAGTTCCTCCTGTCTGTATACAATCAGACAATATTGTTGATAATTGCTGCCTTTCACGAAACGTCAACTTCCTGGCCAGTAGGTTCCTTTCTGGTATCATGTAACTGGGTAGGACGTTTCTTTCTACACATTGTCTTAGGAAGCACAGGGACTGTATAACCATGTCGATGAGAGACTCCTCCCGGAAAATTTCTTGTGGGTTAGATTCTGCCATCCATAGAACAATGTTTTTCATGATATATGATGTAATTTCTTTGTAAACTGGCTGAATAATGTGCTTGGCAACCATTTTCAACAAAACATACAGTTTAGTTTGAGTATCATTCAGATTGTGAATTAAATTTAGTTCTGCTGTTGTGAAACATATTCTCCACTCCTTGTGTTGGTTATCACTTCCTTTGAAACCAACTGGCACAACATATCCAGAGTCTGTTCTATAGATGTTCTGAATTAAATCCTGTGCAGGCCAGTTATTATTGCGTTGGCGTCTGGCCCAAGAATTCAATATTTTTTGACATGAACAAGTGATAGAAAGAACTTGATCAGCATCAACTACGGAATTTAATGCGACTATTGTGAATGGCCCTGATGGACCAGCTCGAGTATTTAATATACCAACTGCTCTATTATTAAAAGTGTCCATAACGTCACTCATAGTAGCTTGTTGCGATGATTTTTCAACTCTACCACATATATCACTTGATAGATACCATTGTCTGTTTTCAGACTTAATTAATGCATTGTATATTAATCGACGTCCACCATATTTCACCAATTTCAGTTGAGTATATCCAGGAGGTGTGTTCAGACTATCTATCGCAAACACTGTGGTATCTGGGAAGTTTGTATACTGTAGAGGGTCATCTGCACAAATGGCATCTGGAATAACGTACATAAAATCCAAGTCACTATGAAATGGTGCTGCAAGTCCTTCCCCCTTACTCCCAGTAGTGATTGCCCGACACGATCTAGGACCAGCAGACGTTATGTTTGATTGTTCTCTATAACAGTCCACTCTACACTGAACCATGTCCTTGTTATACCCCATACAGTCTAATGTCTGTGACACAAGCCGTGAATACTCGTGATTGGATGCCATAGTTTAAATAAAATCGCCTCTTTTAGGTTATCAATTTTGAGGTTTATGTTGGTGTGTTTTTGTTTCTATGTTTCATTTGTTTATTTGCTGTTTTAATATACAGTATACGACTTTTACTGCTTTATTGTATTTACGTTATAGTCAATATACGTTGCTTATTCTTTTCCATGGTTACAGACATCTCCTAAAATAAATAATGTACTAATGTAATCAACTTATTAAACTATCAATATTGCTGTATGGTTATATTGTATGGCTATAATGTATTTACTGATATATTTTCAGTTTATTCTAACGCTTATTTACTGTTCAACCATATAAATATACATCCTCTTGGTGTTGAAATTGCGGGTATAGAAATATACATCCACTTGATGTTGACAGTGGAGGGTACAGAAACATACATCCACTTGATGTTGACATTGTCGGATATATATAAACATATATTAACTTGAAGTAGACAATGGAGGGTATAAAAACATGCATCCACCTGATGTTGATATTGGATGGTATATACACATACATCCACTTGATGTTGATATTGGATGGTATAGAAACATACATCCACTTTATGTTGACATTGGAGGGTATAGAAACATACATCGACTTGATGTTGACAATGGAGGGTGTAGAATCAAACATTCACTTGATTTTGACAACGGAGGGTAAAGAAACATACATCCACTTGATGTTGATATTGGAGAGTATAGAAACATACATCCACTTGATGATGACATTGGAAGGTATAGAAACATACGTCCACTTGATATTGACATTGGAGGGTATAGAAACATACATCCACTTGATGATGACATTGGAGGGTATAGAAACAAACATCCACTTGATGATGATATTGGAGGGTATAGAAACATACATCCACTTGATGTTGACATTGGAGGGTATAGAAACATACATCCACTTGATCTTAACAGTGGACGGTATAGAAACATACATCCACTTGATGTAGACAATGGAGGGTATAGAAACGTACATCCACTTGATGTTGACATTGGAGGGTATAGAAACGTACATCCAATTGATGTTGACATTGGAGGGTATAGAAACATACATCCACTTGATGATGACATTGGAGGGTGTAGAAACATACTTCCGCTTGATCTTGACAATGGAGGGTATAGAAACATACATCCACTTGATATTGACTTTGGAGCGTATAGAAACTTACATCGACTTGATGTTGGCATTGGCGAGTACAGAAAAAACATACATCCACTTGATGTTGACATTGGAAAGTATAGAAACATACATCCACTTTATATTGACATTGGAGGGTATAGAAACATACATCCACTTGATATTGACATTGGAGTGTATAGAAATAAACATCCACTTGATATTGGCATTTGAGAGTATAAACATACATTCACTTGATTTTGACAATGGAGGGTAAAGAAACATACATCCACTTGATGTTGACATTGGAGAGTATAAACATACATCCACTTGATGTTGACATTGGAGGGTATAGAAATATACAACCACTTTATACTGACATTGGATGGTATAGAAACATACATCCACTTGATATTGACATTGGAGTGTATAGAAATAAACATCCACTTGATATTGGCATTGGAGGGTATAGAAACTTACATCCACTTGATGTTGACATTGGAGGGTATAGAAACATACATCCACTTGATGATGACATTGGAGAGTATAGAAACATACATCCACATGATGACGACAATGGAGGGTATAGAAACATACATCCACTTGATGATGACATTGGAGAGTATAGAAACATACATCCACATGATGATGGCAATGGATGGTATAAAAACATACATCCACATGTTGACATTGGAGAGTATAGAAACATATATCCACTTGATGATGACAATGGAGAGCATAAATCCACTTGATATTGACATTGGAGGGTATAGAAAACATACACCCATTTGATGATGACATTAGGTGGTATAGAAACATACATCCACTTGATGATGACAATGGAGAGTATAGAAACATACATCCACTTGATGATGACATTGGAGGGTATAGAAACATACATCCACTTGATGATGACATTGGAGGGTATAGAAACATACACCCACTTGATATTGACATTGGAGGGTATAAAAACATACATCCACTTGATGTTGACAATGGAGGGTATAGAAACAAACATCCACTTGATATTGACATTGGAGGGTATAGAAACATACATCCACTTGATATTGACATTGGAGGGTATAGAAACATACATCCACTTGATATTGACATTGGAGAGTATAGAAACATACATCCACTTGATGATGACAATGGAGGGTATATAAACATACATCCACTTGATGTTGACATTGGAGAGTATAGAAACATACATAAACTTGATGATGACAATGGAGGGTATAGAAACATACATCCACTTGATGATGACATTGGAGGGTATAGAAACATACAACCACTTGATATTGACATTGGAAGGTATAAAAACATACATCCACTTGATGATGACATTGGAGGGTATAGAAACATACACCTACTTGATATTGACATTGGAGAGTATAGAAACATACATAAACTTGATGATGACAATGGAGGGTATAGAAACATACATCCACTTGATGATGACATTGGAGGGTATAGAAACATACAACCACTTGATGATGACATTGGAGAGTATAGAAACATACATAAACTTGATGATGACAATGGAGGGTATAGAAACATACATCCACTTGATATTGACAATGGAGGGTATATAAACATACATCCACTTGATATTGACATTGGAGAGTATAGAAACATACATAAACTTGATGATGACAATGGAGGGTATAGAAACATACATCCACTTGATGATGACATTGGAGGGTATAGAAACATACAACCACTTGATATTGACATTGGAAGGTATAAAAACATACATCCACTTGATGATGACATTGGAGGGTATAGAAACATACACCCACTTGATATTGACATTGGAGGCTATAGAAACATACATCCACTTGATGTTGAAAATGGAGGGTATAGAAACATACATCCACTTGATATTGACATTGGAGGGTATAGAAACATACATCCACTTGATGATGACATTGAAGGGTATAGAAACATACATCCACTTGATATTGACATTGGAGGGTATAGAAACATACATCCACTTAATGATGACATTGGAGGGTATAGAAACATACACCCACTTGATATTGACATTGGAGGGTATAGAAACATACATCCACATGATGACGACAATGGAGGGTATAGAAACAAACATCCACTTGATATTGACATTTGAGAGTATAGAAACATACATCCACTTGATGTTGACCATGGAGGGTATAGAAACATACATCCACTTGATATTGACAATGGAGGGTATAGAAACATACATCCACTTGATGATGACATTGGAGAGTATAGAAACATACATCCACTTGATGATGACAATGGAGGGTTTAGAAACATAAATCCACTTGATATTGACATTGGAGGGTATAGAAACATACATCCACTTGATGATGACAATGGAGGGTATAGAAACATACATCCACTTGATGATGACAATGGAGGGTATAGAAACATACATCCACTTGATGATGACAATGGAGGGTATATAAACATACATCCACTTGATGATGACGATGGAGGATATAGAAACATACATCCACTTGATGATGACAATGGAGGGTATAGAAACATTCATCCACTTGATTCTGACAATGGAGGGTATAGAAACATACATCCACTTGATGATGACAATGGAGGATATAGAAACATACATCCACTTGATGATGACAATGGAGGGTATAGAAACATTCATCCACTTGATTCTGACAATGGAGGGTATAGAAACATACATCCACTTGATGATTAAATTGGAGGGTATAAAAACATACATCCACTTGATGTTGACTTTGGGTGGTATAGAAACATACATCCACTTGATGTTGACAATGGATGGTATAGAAACATAATCCACTTGATTTTGACATTGGAGCGTATAGAAACATACATCCACTTGATGTCGACATTGGAGAGTATAGAAAATTTCATCAATTTGATGTTGACATTGGAGCATATAGAAACTTACATCCACTTGATGTTGAAATTGATGGGTTTAGAAACAGACATTCACTGATGTTGACATTGGAGAATATAGAAACATACATTCACTGATGTTGACATTGGTGAGTGTAGAAACATACATCTTCTGATGTTGACAATAGTGGTATAGAAATATACATTCACTTGATATTGACAGTGGATGGTATATAAACATACATCCACTGATGTTGACAATGGTGGTATAGAACATACATTCACTTGATGTTGACATTGGAGAATATAGAAACATACATTCACTGATGTTGACATTGGTGAGTGTAGAAACATACATCCACTGATGTTGACAATGGTGGTATAGAAACATACATTCACTTTATATTGACAGTGGAGGGTTTTATAAACATACATCCACTGATGTTGGCATTGGTGGTATAGAAACATATATTCACTTGATGTTGATATATGAGAGTATAGAAACATACATCCACTTTATGTTGACATTCGAGAGTATAGAAACATACATCCACTGATGTTGACAGTGGTGGGTGTATAAACATACATCCACTGATGTTGACAATGGTGTTATAGAATCATACTTTCACTTGATGTAGACATTGGAGATTATAGAAACATACATCCACTTATGTTGACATTCGAGCGTATAGAAACATACACTTGATGTTGACAATGGAGAGTATAGAAACGTACATCCAGTTGATGTTGACAATGGAGCGTATAGAAACATTAATTTCTTCCAGGTTTACCTGGTTGATGTTATTTTCATCAACAATGTAACATACATGACACTATATAACAATATAAAGTATCGATTTAAAAAGTGTTTTTTTCAGTATTATAATATAATACAGTGTAAATGGTGTTTTAGAATCGCTGAAACACGATTACACATTTACTTTCATTTTTATTGATTCCAAATAGAAACTATTATATTTATTGATCAGCACAAACCTTATATTATTTCAATATAAAACTAAAATAATGATGATAGAAAAGCGGGTATATTGTTATATAGTGTCTTTTATTTTATGATAATCAATGAAATACTGTGTTTTATCTGTGGAATAAAAGTGTTATTCCACACTGTGGAATATAGCGTTTTATTGCAACAGTAGCTGCCGGGACTACTTTTTTAATGTACAACCAACACAAATGCACGCACAGTAACATGGATCACAGGATATTCCTGCTTTATACTGTTAAATCCACTGTTTAGTTAATTACCTCTTTCTGTGACGTTAATCATTTAATGGTTTCATAAAACGTGACGTCATGTAACGTTTCGTTACGTTATCGTGGCTAGGAAAGAAGCTTGTGTAAAACGGTTTAGTTACTGAAATTGCTTAAACCGATAAAACACAGGTACATATTTATTATTTCTTAATTAGACTATGTCTAGACAAAAAAATTTGCGTAATACTAACTGTTGATTATATTGTATATTTAACCATATGGAAGAATAACAAAGAAAAAATAATAGGTGATGGGTGGGAGACTGTGGAGTGGAGGGATCAGATTATGTGTGGGAGTGGGGGAGGGGAGTTATTCCAGGGTGGTATCCAGGATATGCGATTAGAGTGGGAGAGGGGATGTCTCCCAGGGTCGTATCAAGGATATCAGATTTGGGGCGTACATTTTGGGGAGAGGGGATGTCTATCAGGGTCGTAACAAGGATATCATATTGGGGGCGTACGTTTTGGGTTCCAAAATGACCGTTGACATTAGCCCCTATTTTGTTAAACAAGCACCCCATTAGATCAGGGCATATGTACATTTTGAACCATGGGAGGCCCCTCTCCCCTTGGGTGAACCTGACCGAGTAAGCCAACGTCTAATAATTTCCTGACAACAACAAAACAACCTAGACAAACAAACCCACCAAAATAGAAATTTGGTTGTAATCAAATGTCAGCATTCCTGATCCCAATACCCAATGATGTCCTGACCCGTTTTTTAATAAGAAGTTGCTTTAATAAAGTTGTGTGTACCATGCGGTTGCCCTCCTACCACCCAAACACCCCGATCCCCAATAATCTAAGAAAGAGTCTAGAGTATGTTTTGCCCTGGCCACCCCAATCTTGTTGATCTCCTGCACCAAACCCAATGCACAAACATCTACCCACCCAAAATATATTTCCTAAAATGTTTATGATAAAGCGTAAAAAAACCCTAATAGATCTAGATCAATGTCAATGACTTTATTACTTATTGTGTTGTTCACAGACACTTATTTAGGGGGTATACTGATGCCCCCCACCCCACCATGACGTCCATGGCTGCTATGCTCCTTATTATCTACAATTCGAGTTTGACGTCATTAAGGCAGAGTGTGACGCAATTATAACGGCGCGTGCAGGAATAACCTCGACGATAAAATAGAACGCAGCCATCAACAAGTAAGACTGTTATTTCACATGCCATTTCACACACCGGGGTCCGGCTCATGTGCGTTGTCGCTAAATACCAGCTGAAATCGAACAAAAGAGACCTACATGAGTTGTGAAGACATCTGAGTCCAGCAGCCATATCATAGAATATAACATAATGTTCTATTCTATGACATGGCTGCTGGACTCAGGTGTCTTGCAAACTCATGTAGGATACTGTACTTTTGTTCGATTGCAGCTGGTATTTAGCGACAAAACTGGACCCATGTGATTTTACATGGATACATCTTATCACTTTTATAGAAGTAAGCATTGTATTTTCTTTCCTAACTACACTTGACACAGTTATTATTCATGCAACTAATTTGTACCATGCATTGCCGAAATATCATCCTTAGTTTTCGCGAACGTTTTTTTTTGTATTTACAAACATTTGTTCAGGGCGCTTGTTTCAGCAAAATGTGTTTTGGACGTTTAAGATAAAGTTTAACTGGGCCTACCTAAATAAGATGTATATCAGCGAAGCAAACATTGTTAGTGGTAAATAAAAAAAACTTTTCGAAATCGATTAAGATAAATATTTATATCTAGATCGAGAAAAAAATTACATGTTTGTCTGTTTTGAATTTGTATCCAAAATGGGTTCATTGTGTTGGATAAATATATTGCGGCTAACATATATCCACCTGATGTTGACAATGGAGGGTATAGAAACATACATCCATTTGATGTTGACAATGAAGGGTATAGAATATACATCCAATAGATTTTGCCAATGGAGGGTATTGAAGCATACATGCACTTGACGTTGACAATGGAGGATATAGACACATACATCTACTTGATTTTGACAATGGGGGGTATAGAAACATACATGCATTCACTTGATGTTGACAATGTAGGCTATAAACCACAAATCAACTTGATGCTGACATTGAAGGGTATAGAAACATAAATCCACTTGATGTTGACATTGGAGGGTATAGAAACATACATCCACTGACAATGGAGGTATAGAAACATACATACACTTAAGAGGTGCAGTTGTTGCAATTATTTATCTTGCAAGTCCACCATTAAATCAGCTGTTAATGGTATATTGTTTAATGTATGTCTAGCTTCAAATGTTGATTGACGTACTTCTCACGTCATTTATGTTCTGACTTGAAATGCACCAAGTTGCGGTATACAATATGTTGGACAAACAGGTCGATCCTTAAAAGTTCGATTTCGTGAACACAAATATAATGCAAGTAATCCTAAAAAGTTAAAAAATTACTTGTACCAACACTTTCGTCAGTCAGGTCATAATTTTAATAACGTAACTGTTCAACCGGTTGAATATATATATTTTGATAATGATGCTACTTAAAGCTTTAAAATAAAAGCTAGACATATTGCAGAACTTAAGTGGATGAAAAACTTACAGACACCTTATCCACTTGGCCTTAATGACAAGATTTATCGAGACGGAAATATTTCTAAAGATCCTAATATTGATATTTTTTCTATATTTTCTATTCGTAAGCGTAAATCTAGGTCTCATGGTATTATGCGTAATGGTAACATCAAACGTAAATCGCGTGTAATTATTTCTGTCGCTGATTTAAATACTATTTTTTATTTCAGAAATGCTGGGATTCAAGGACAGAGGATGGTCGAAAGGTACTTATATTGAAAAACAATCAATTGATTTAGCTCCTTATAAACAGCTATATGTTCATCTGGAACAAGTTAATACGAGTAGTAATTATTTCAATGGTGTGCCAAGCACTATTATAGGGGTTATAGCTGTGGTAAATAAGCAGTTTGGGGATATTGTATATACACGTTTTTATCCTGAAGAATATCGCTGTCTTTCAAATGGTACATTTATTGAATTGAAAATAGAAGTCAGAGATGAGCATGGCAACACGACAGATAATCACGGCTTACCTATGAGTTGCGTTTCAGAATTTATTTAAAATTATAATGAGTATTTTTGGGGCAAGTGAAATAAAACTGAGAGGGTTGTGCCTATTGCTAACCAAGTCAAACAAATGACAATAGAGAATCGTGTAATGAGAGGTAAAGTTGATAATCTTAAATATGGGATTTTTTACAATATTTGCGGAGACTAAGAGTCCACTTACTTTGGGTAAAGTACTCTCATTTGGTAATGGTGAAAAAGAAACTGATGTGGGATATGTAATGACACGCCGTGGGCGTATTGTGGGTATACACTTCTCAAAACTGCTAACTACACCGCTCACGTTTTGGGTTATATATATCGATGGGTTGAATGTTTTTCAATAAAATAAAAAGGAAATACTAATTCAATCATTTTTACATCATTTCATTTTATTTTTTTCATGGGCAATGCTAGAACTAAACCACAATAAGCAATTACAAACGACCCATGTAAACACTAACGTCACACTTTTCCCATATCTACATGTAGATATGGGAAAAGTGTGACTTTAGTGTTTACATGGGTCGTTTGTAATATGGGAAAAGTGTGACTTTAGTGTTTACATGGGTCGTTTGTAATTGCTTATTGTGGTTTAGTTCTAGCATTGCAGATATGGGAAAAGTGTGACTTTAGTGTTTACATGGGTCGTTTGTAATTGCTTATTGTGGTTTGGTTCTAGCATTGCCCATGAAAAAAATAAAATGAAATGATGTAAAAATGATTGAATTGGTATTTCCTTTTTATTTTATTGAAAAACATTCAACCCATCGATATATATAACCCAAAACGTGAGCGGTGTAGTTAGCAGTTTTGAGAAGTGTAGGTTTAGCAAGTGAACGAATAAAGGGTGATGTGTCTGTAGTGGTCTCTGTCAATGGTGTTGAAGAACCAAATTATAGTATAACGCTTAACATCACCCCACGCAAACACGATAACTTTGATATACCTTTTGATATTAGTGCTGGTTATATCATTAACTTTGTATGCAAGGTTGTCAACGCTAACGTTGTGAATACGGTGGCGACATTATTAATTGAATTTATTTAATTTATGTGTTCTTACAAACAATGAATCAACCGACAGCAGCAAGTTTATATCCTGAGTTGCCAGTGGAAGACGGACAGAATTATAGATTACAGAAGATTTCAGAGATTGAAGTTAATTAGAGAGCGAGATATACGCAAGTCCCTTTATAAAAAATATAAACGTGATACCTTTGGAAATAACAGCAATACTGTGCGGTACTACTGGCGTTTGTGTTAAATTTGTTAGACGTAAGATTAATTTAAAGCTCAAAAACATTATGAAGTAAAAACGTTGGCAGAATCCAAGTTGAATAGTATAAAACATGTCATGAGTATTGCACAGATATCAGAACAAGAGTTCAAGATGGTTCTGGATGAACTGGAGAGATACTATAATTTGAAACAGAGCATTAAGCAAAAGAAAGCTGCAATAAATGAAGTTCAAAAAAAGAAACTGGTAGAGCAGGGGAAAAGAGAAGCCATGGCCACCTTGCAAAAAAGTCTAAAAAGTGTGTGATTTATTGTTTTAGCAATGTTTTTGAATACGAGTCCTCACCACCCTATATAGTGGAACATAATGAACGCCCCTCACATGTTAACATAGCCAAACAGGTACACAGTGATACAGTCATCACATTGTTTATCATTGATAAATCAGTAGACAATACAAATTGTGAAATATTATCTATCGAAGTATAGATATACTAATATCACTTATCATAAACGTATGTGTTTGTACCCTATGTGTAATGCTCTAATCAGTCATTTTTATTAATAACACGCCAACCCACATGCCGTTAAGCTGTAAATAAGTTTGCCCTTTCGATTGCTTCATTACACACTGTTGAACCATGGCTAACTACATTAAGGAGCTTTCAAAGCATTCAGAAGAGGCCATCGACCTTGCTATAGATTTGTCAGATTTTTTACACTGTGAGCAAGATTAAATCTGAAATATCGCAGTCTGTCTGGCAGTTTTTGACACAAAACTTCACCTATTTCTAATAACAGAGGTATACATCCGCTCATATCCACATCTAATCAAGAAATGACAGGTAGGACTGGTACGGGGTACACGTCTCATATGATAACTGATTGGGCTTGTGCTCGTGGAGCTAGAGTTGTTCACAATAGATAAGATAACCTGTAATTTTATTCAAATTGAGATCACCAGTTTTTGGTGTATTGGCTGATTTTTGGGTAGATTCTTAATAATATATAAGTAGCTTCTCGTCAACCATGTGATAATAAACCGACTAAAAAGTCAGAATATTGCGGTCGTCATAATTACTTGATGAAAACAAGTAAAGTTAAACCTTGTCTTGTGTGTAATCACGGGACATTTGCTAGGCATCAAATATGTAATCTATGCGGGGCAGCGAAAATGAGAGCATTAACAAGGTATTATGCTGTAGTTAAACATTTTAGAGCAGAGTCTAGTAGACTGAGACATATAGAATATGCGAATATGCGGAGAATGAGACTATATGATTCTCTCCTATCGGTGGAATATATATGAGAAATGAGGGTTCTGACCTCAAACCGAGGCAAAGCATAGACGTACAATGTTGTAAACTATAACTGCCATTTTCAGTGGTGGTCTAGATCGAGCGCGAGTTTATATACGATCAAATATAGAAAATAAACCAAAGTGTATTATTGCATTTGAATAATTATGTAATTATGTTCGATTTTGAAGATTATAATCTAAGCATTGATTCAGTGCTGCCATAGCAAAAAATCATTAACATACAGGAGCGAATTTTAATTCACGTTGCAGCGTTTATCAACTAAAATTAAAAAAAACAACAAAAAAAACCAACGTATTATATAACCGTTCTTCACAAATGTACATATCGCGGTAAGTCCTCATATATATAAAATGGACACGCTTTATGACATCATCAAGTGATATACAATTTGTCTCTGATAAGTTGCTATTTGATACGTGTTGAGCGTATTACATGTATAGGTTTAATACAATTTACACACCTACAGTGGGGATCACCATGTTATCTTAATAGTTTTTTGTGTCCTACGAGTACCAGGAAGAGGCTCAAATGAGCAGGATGGTCTCATCTTATAGTAATTGCACCTGTTAAATTTTTGAATGGTACTCGTATATTCATTGTATAGATGGTTTACAGTATACTTTCCATTGGGGGTCTAGAGCCCGACTAAAAATGTGACACATACTGATAGTTCCAAATGGTCTAAAGTAATGAAGGAGACAGAAATTCATTTTCACCACAAACCCAAACAGCAAAACACGCTACAACTCAGCCCACAACGACCCCAACAGCCAGCAAGAAGCAGTTATATGTGCAATCATTGGTTTACCTACCAGGGTTAATTTAAGACAAGATATGAAATCAGATTTTAAATCTGGAAAAAAAGGTGTTATCACCATTATATAGACTAATATTCCATTTGTATCATTGTAAAATTTAAGATGTTTCTAGGAAATGCCACATGTCACGCTTTAGTGTACATTTCAGTTGCTTCGTGTTGCTCTAATGGTATGTAGTTGTTAGTATGCTTGCTGCAGTTTCAATGCACCAGCGAAAACGCCTAAGGAGACTTGAGCACACGCGGTTACTTCATAGAAATTCAAATTTCAAGGGAAATAGTGTCTGGTAAATAATAAGCATTCAAACGTCATTGCAGTAGACACATCTTCAGTTTGTAGTGTGATATGTATGGTGATATGTATGATGCAATGTATGATGATAATACGTATGGTGATGTGTATGGTGGTATGTATGGTGATATGGTATGGTGATATGATTATGATATGTATGGTGGTATGTATGGTGGTATGTATGGTGGTATTGTTTGTTGATATGTAATGGTGGTATGTATGGTGATAAATACGAATGGTGATACCTACGGTGATATGTACGGTAATATGAATTATGATATGTATGGTGATATGTATGTTGATATGTATGGTGGTATGTATGTTGGTATGTATGGTGATATGTATGGTGATATGTATGTTGATATGTATGGTGGTATGTATTGTTGGTATGTATGGTGATATGTACTGTGGTGGTATGTATGTTGATATGTATGGTGGTATGTATGGTGATAAATACGATGGTGATACATACGGTGATATGTACGGTAATATGGTATGGTGATATGTATGGTGATATGTATGGTGGTATGTATGGTGGTATGCATGGTGATATGCATGGTGATATGTATGGTGATATGTATGGTGATATGTATGTTGCTATGTATGTTGCTATGTATGTTGCTATGTATGGTGAATATGTATGGTGGTATGTATGTTGCTATGTATAGTGATATGTATAGTGATATGTATGTTGCTATGTATGGTGATATGTATGGTGGTATGTATGTTGCTATGTATGGTGGTATGTATGGTGGTATGTATGGTGATGTGTATGGTGATATGTATGGTGATATGTATGGGTGATATGTATGGTGGTATGGATGTTGCTATGTATGTTGCTATGTATGTTGCTATGTATTGTGATATGTATGGTGGTATGTATGTGCTATGTGTGTGATATGTATGGTGATATGTATGGTGATATGTATGACGATATGGTGGTATGTATGGTGATATGCATTGTGGCATGTTGGATGATATGTATGGTGGTATGTATGGTGATATGTATGTTGATATGCATGTTGATATGCATGGTGGTATGTATGGTGATAATTTTTTTTGCTATGTATGTTGCTATGTATGATGTTATGTATTGTGGTATGTATAGTGTACGTATGTGATAAATACGAATGGTGATACATACGGTGATATGTACGGTAATATGGTATGGTGATATGAATGGTGATGTGTCTGGTGACTGTGTATGGTGAAAACGTATGGTGATATGTATGGTGATGTGTATGGTGATACGTATGGTGATGTGTATGGTGATACGTATGGCGATACGTACGGTGATATGTTACGGTGATAATGGTATGGTGATACGTATGGTGATATGTATGGTGGTATATATGGCGTTATGTATGGTGATATGTATGGGGATATGTATTGTGATATGTATGTGTGCTATGTTTGGCAGTAATGTATGCGATATGCATGGTGATATGTATGGTGATACGTATGGCGATACGTACGGTGATATGTACGGTGATATGGTATGGTGCTATGTATGGTGATATGTATGGTGATATGTATGGCGGTATGTATTGCGATATGCATGGTGATGTGTATGGGTGATTACTATGGTGATGTGTATGGTGATACGTATGGCGATACGTACGTGATATGTAGGTGATATGGTATGGTTCTATGTACGGCGATATGTACGGTGATATGTATGGTGATGTGTCTGGTGATGTGTATGGTGAAACGTATGGTGATGTGTATGGTGATACGTATGGCGATACGTACGGTGATATGTACGGTGATATGGTATGGTGATACGTATGGTGATATGTATGGTGGTATATATGGCGGTATGTATGGTGATATGTATGGTGAATATGTATTGTGATATGTATGGCGGTATGTATTGCGATATGCATGGTGATATGCATGTTGATATGCATCGGTGGTATGTATTGTGGTATGTATGGCGATATGCATGGTGGTATGCATGTTGATATGCATGGTGGTATGTACGGTGGTATGTATGGCGATATGTATGGTGATATGTATGACGATATGGTGGTATGTATGGTGATATGCATGGTGATGTGTATGGTGATGTGTATGGTGATATGTTTGGCGCTATGTATGTTGCTATGTGTTGTGATAAGTATGGTTATATGTATGATGATATGTATGGTGATATGTATTGTGATATGTATGTTACTGTGTATGGTGATATGTATGGTGATATGTATGGATATGTATGGTGATATGTATGGTGATATGTATGGTGCTAGTATGGTGATATGTATGGTGATATGTATGGTGATATGTATGGCGGTAATGTATTGCGATATGCATGGTGATATGTATGGCGATTTGCATGGTGATATGTATGGCGATATGTATGCCGATATGTATGGTGATATGATGGTGATATGCATGGTGGTATGCATGGTGATATGTATGATGATATGTATGGTGATATGTATGGTGATATGTATTGCGATATATATGGCGATATGTATGGTGATATGTATGGTGATATGTATGCCGATATGTATGCCGATATGTATGGTGATATGTATGGTGATATGCATGGTGATATGTATGGTGATATGTATGGCGATATGTATGGCGATATGTATGGCGATATATATATGGCGATATGTATGGGCGATATATATGGCGATATGTATGGTGATATGTATGGTGATGTGTATGGCGCTATGTATGGCGATATGTTATGGCGTTATATATGGCGATATGTATGGGTGTTATGTATGGTGATATGCATGGATATGCATGGTGATGTGTATGGTGGTATGTATTGTGGTATGTATGGCGAATAATGTATGGCGATAGTATGTGGTATGCAATGATGAATATTGCATGGTGATATGATGGTGATATGTATTGTGATATGCATGGTTGATTATGCATGGTGATGTGTAGGCGATATTGTATGGCGATGTGATGTGTTGGTGATATTATATGTGAGATATATATGGTGATATGTATGGTGGTATGTATGGTGGTTTGTATGGTGATATGTTTGTGATATGTATGGCGATATGCATGATGATATGCAGGTGATGTGTATGTTGGTGTGTATAGGTTATATGTATGGTGATATGCATGGTGATAGTGCATGGGTGATGTGTATGGTGGTATGTATTGGTGCTATGTATGGTGATATGCATGGTGATATGCATGGTGCTATTGTATGGTGGTATGTATGGTGGTATGTATGGCGATATATAGGCGATATGTATGGTGGTATGTCTGATGGATATGCTATGGTGATGTGTATGGTGGTGTGTATGGTGATTATGTATGGTGTTATGCTATGGGTGATATGCATGGTGATGTGTATGGTGGATATGGTGAATGTATGGTGGTATGTATGATGATATGCATGGTGATGTGTGTATGGTGGTATGTATGATGATATGCATGGTGATGTGTATGGTGGTATGTATGGTGCTATGTATGGTGATATGCATGGTGATATGCCAAGGTGCATATGTATGGTGGTATGATGGTGGTATGTATGGTGATACGTATGGCGATATGTATGGTGGTATGTATGATGATATGCATGGTGATGTGTATGGTGGTGTGTATGGCGATTATGTATGGCGATATGGTATGGTGAATGTATGGTGATATGTATGGTGATATGTATGGCGATATGTATGGTGGTATGCATGATAGATATGCAATGTATGGTGATATGTATGGTGGTAGTATGGGATATGTATGGTGGTATGTATGGTGATATGTATGGTGATATGTATGGGTGATATGTAGGTAGTATGTTAGGTGGTATGTATGGTGATATGCATGGCGATTTGTATGGGATATGCATGGTGGTATGCATGTGATATGCATGGTGATGTGTATGGTGATGTGTATGGTGTATGTATGGTGATATGTATGGTGATTGTATGGTAGTATGTATGGTCGTATGATGCGATATGTAATGGTGATATGTATAGGCGATATGCATGGTGGTATGCATGGTGATATGTATGGTGATATTGTATGGCGATATGTATGGCAGATATGTATGGTGGTATGCATGATGATATGCATGGTATGGTGATATGTATGGTGGTATGGTATGGTGATATGTATGGTGGTATGTATGGTGGATATGTATGGTGATATGTATGTGATACGTATGGTGGATATGGGTAATGTTTGGATAATTTTTGATTATGATATTATGGCGATTTGCATGTTGGTATGTATGATGATTATGCATGGTGATGTGTATGGCGATATGAAATGGCGAATATGTATGGCGATATGTATGGTGGTATGTATGGTGATACGTATGGTGATACGTATGGTGATACGTATGGTGATATGTATCGGAGATATGTATTATGATATGTATGGGCGGATTTGCATGGTCGTATGTATGATGATATGCATGGTGATATGTATGGCGATGTTTATGGCTGATGTGGTATAGGCGATATGTATGGCGATATGTACGGTGGTATGTACGGTGGTATAGTATTATGTCGGTGGTATGTACGTGATATGTACGGTGATATGTCATGTTGATATGTATGTTGATATGTATGTTGATATAGTATGGCGATATGTATGGCGATATGTATGGCGGTATGTATGGCGATATGTATGGCGATATTGTATGGTGGTATGCATGATGAATCATGGTGATGTGTATGGTGGTATGTATGGTGGTAATGTATGGCGATATGTATGGCGATATGTATGGCGATTATGTAGGTGGTATGTATGATGATATGTATGGTGATATGTATGGCGATATGTATGGCGATATGTATGGTAGGTATGTATGATGATATGCATGGTGATAGGCTTATGTGAATGTATGGCGATATGTATGGTGATATGTATGGTGATATGTATGGGTGATTGTATGTGATGTATGGCGATATGTATGGGCTATATGTATGGCGATATGTATTAGCGATATGTGTCATGAAATGTGGTACTATGCGTGGTAACATATCTGATTATATGTATTGGGACATGCATGGTGCTATGCTGACCATGCATAGCACCACGCATAGTACCAAACAATTTCATGAACACTATCACTACACAAATCACCAAACATTAGCACCGATACATATCACCATGATTCTCACCATGCATAGAACCCACGCGATAAGACCTCACCATGGTGATAAGTATTGTGGTATGTATTGTAATATGTATGGTGATATGTATTGGGGATACGTATGGTGATTTGTTGGTGCTATTGTATGGTGATATATATGGTGATGTATCGGGATATTATGGCGATATGTATGGTCATATGTATGGCGATAAACATGGTGATTTATATGGT
>JAWPHD010002646.1:0-247461 GCA_037043455.1 Cyrtodaria siliqua
TTTCAAGTTTGCATTCTGTTCAAATTGCCACGCATAGCTCTATGGCGCTGTACACGAGAAAGTAGCACGGTAACATTTGCAACTGCTACATGTACGGTTTCTTTTCTTACAACCACATTGCCGAAATGCTTGACATATAGCTGTAACGCGGAAAAGAGTTGTCCAATACGGTGCTAGTGGTCACCAGCATAAGTACAGACGCATTAAGGTCTCACTACACAGTTAGCTTCCTTGAAAGCCACGGTAGGATAAAACTTGCGCCATAAAAAGTAGTAGTGTGTTGTTCGGCTTTAAATATTTTTAATAATTGCTGACAGATATATGTATTGCTGTTGCAGGTGAGATGAACACAGTCTGAAATTGGATGTGCAGCTATTAGACGACACTGGCACCAGAATATGGTGGGGGCGGCAGGACATTCCCCGGGGATTAGATAAAAAAAAACTATTCCCCGTGTAGGAAATCATACACAAACATGGAGAGTTTGATATTAAGCCCTACCCTGCGAACTGATACATAAATCTTACCCCTAGTGATGGGAATTAGACAACAAATGTGTACATTTGTTTAATAACCCCTTGGTTTGCCCGTCACACCACCTCCCCCTCCCTAGGACCACCACACAGGTGCATACCTGAATGAGACCATTCACATCCTGCTTGATAGCCAGATGGATTAATGTAGCTTGTTGGTGGAATTGCGTAATTTCAAGAGTTGCTTCATTTACCATCCGTATACTGCTTGATTTATTGTACATAACACATGAAATTTCACCTAAAGCATCATAATCTGAGTCATCATTACCGCTAGGCATGTTGCTGAGGTTTACAACATTTTCTGTTGCAGTTTCAAGTGTATATTCCAAGTTTGCTTGTATGTTGGCTCTTAGAAACTTGGACCATACGCCGCTGGCCATGGAATGATGTGAAAATACCTCATTGAAAGTTCCATGTTCATCGTCATATGCATACCATCTTCGGGATGGCTGAAATTGTGTGCTATAGACATCTTAAATACTGAGTTCTGCTCAAATCGGGAGCTAGAGGGCGTGAACGGTAGCAAACACTTTTCACCACCGTTTATGAACAGTCTAAAACAAACCGAGACTGCAATATTTTTGTGCTTATCAAGTTCGGCGATTTCCAAATTTCTCCTTTCATAATTGTTTTTGGAAATCCCTATCTGAACCGGATACCCATGGAAGATTATTTTTCTTGAATACCATTTACATTCTGTGCGTTGAAGCCGCCGACTACTAACGTTTTGCATGTTAGTTACATAATGACGTCATGCAACTGTCGTTGTTTATATCAGCGTGCGACTTTTATCTTCCCACATGTGCAAGATCAGGCTTTTCAAGACCATGACGGTATCGGGTATGAAAAGTTGTTGCTTCAACTAGATAGAATACCCACTAAGTAAATAAGAAATCCGTGGATTCACATGTCTCGCCTAACGGGAGCTGGACTTAAAAATAAAAAGGTCAATGAAAGTTCGTAAACATTTTAGTAACTGAAAACAATCGAGTTTGCCATTTGCTGAGATGACATTTAAGTGCATTTGTTTAAAAACAAAATGCCATTCTATTAAAAAACAAGAGGCCCAAGAAGGCCTGTGGATGCTCTTCTGGCTAAAACGGCTCTTATATCAAGGAATGTCGACATAAAATTCCCATCAGTAGTTTTTTTAAAACATTGCAAAAACAACAGGGATAGGATTGCCTTAGATCGCTCACCTGGTAATCATGGGCAATAAGTCTAGTGTCTAGTCTGGCATGGGCATTTTTTAATTTGTCCCACTTTCTTCTTTGAATGATTTCAAGGGGCCGTAACTCCATCAAAAATCAACGAATCGGAAAAAATGCAATAGGCACAGCAATGCTTCCTGCTAACAAGGCGTTTTATCTATTAAAAAAAATAACAAAAAAATATAAATACTAAAGATCAGATGAAAAATGAAAGCCCAAGTGTATTAACGAGGCAAAATGTAGCATTTTTAACTTAATCAAGGGCCATAACTCCGCTGTTAATGGTCCGATCTGGCTGGTTTTCGAACTTGTGCGAGCTTTCATTGATATTAACAATATGGTAAGTTTGGTAAAGATCGGATGAAAAATGAAGGCCTTTGGCCAGTAGAGCTTAAAATCATCAGCTCCAAAAAGTAGGTCAAGGTCATATATGAAATCCAGGCATCCAAAAAAAAGATGCACTGCTGAAGACAAAACTATGTCAAAATAAAATATGTTTTCTTCCAAAGATTAAGCTATAAATTATGTTTAAAACATCAAGTGCATAATTCTAGTTCATGAGAAAGGGATGTAAATGTAACAATTAAAGTTATCTGCCCTTTGCTTGGATGGTGAAGGTCACATCCACATTTGCTTTGTCACGTTGATATGTACCACTCAAGATACAACTATAAGCAAAGTTTGAAAGGTCTAGTGCATACAGTTTGTGAAAAAGTGACCTAAACGCAAAAGTTGAACCTAAAAATGATTAAGTTATCTGCCGTATGCTTGGAGGTTCAAGGTCACTTCCACATTTGCTTGACACGTTGCGATTTACCACCCATGATACAACTATAAGCAAAGTTTGAAAGGTCTAGTGCATACAGTTTGTGAGAAAAGGACCTAAATGCAAAACTTGAATGCCGCCGCCGCCTGAAAAGCAACACCTATGTTTCTTGTTTTCTTCGAAAAGGCGAGACAAAAAATAAGTACATATCAGCAGAACGGAGTACCAGGTTCGTCATACTTTGGGCTAAATGCTCTTAAACTGCTTCGAAACTCCAATGCCCTAAGACGTTGGGTTCAGACACAAATGGATCACATTTTTGGAGTACACGAGCTGAGGCATCAAAAGGCATCAAAAGGATAACATGAACTTATTCGGTGTAAAATAGACTGCTTTAGTCGTTGTAGGTGCTTGAAGGCCAACCTCCACTGCTATGCGTCTACAATGGCCAGTGTGAATGTCAGTTGACATTAAAGAACAGGCATTATCACTTACATATTTGTTATACCAAGGCAACCATGATGACTATCGCATAAGGTTAAATACATTTAGCAAAGAATTGGCGCAACATTAATATAGAGCAAAGCAGCCATCAAAGTAAAATCTTATCAAGTGAAACAGTGTTCTGAAAATAATATAACAATATAGTAAAACAAAAGATATAACAAGAGCTGACGGGAAAATGGACATATTTTGAGCCTATTGTATTTGGGGTGGGGGTGGGGAATATTCATAACAGATTAAGGACATATTTTGAGCCTATTGTATTTGGTGATGGGGTGGGTGGGTATAGGTAACTCTAAATCACTGAATCACTGTTAGCCATGCAATTTTCATGAGAACATTGTGATATTCAATTTTGATTGAGATTATGATTATTTAATGCTTTGCTATCATTCTTGTTCTAGAAACAATAAAGAAATATTAGACAAGTTTTGCATTTAAACTAGCTAAAATATGAATATGTTTTTCTAAATTACAAAGTCGTTTATAGCTTTTCTTATCCAAGACAATATTTAATATAGCAATGTAACATAAAGAAAAAACTACAAGCGGACCTCAATTTATATACCTGAGTTGATCGGACATGGAGCATGCAGTCAGTAAATAAACAAGATTCCCATGCTTTTTCAATGACCTAGTAGCGATGGGAAATATACTCGGTAGAAAATGTTTTGGACCAGGGTATATAAAGTCATATAAAAATAAAACTAGTGGACAGAATTTAAGTATCGTTTTTTAGTAACCAAGGTTTACCCTACCCGGTTAATTTGGTACCAGAAACATTAAATTCCAAACAAGATTTGATTTTTAAAAAATATCACGAACACACAAAGGGTCTGTAAAAAATGTTGCAAAGTCCATACAAAGTAACAGTTACGGACACATTCGAGTAACCAATAAAAAGATTATTATTATTTTCGCAAACTTTCATTGTAAACGGTAATTATTGTTGACTGTTGATCTATTGTGAATTATCAACTGAGATAATAAGAGATATGGTCGAATGTCATGGTTCAGCGATCATTTTACGGGTTTGAACACTGCCATGGTCCAAAACTTTTTTTACAGAGTATATTAGGAAATATGTCCTTTACCAAGCAAATACATGCGTAAAGTCCTTTAAACGAAGTGAGCTTAACCTAAAAGGTTAACCGACCCTGACGGCGGGTCGAGTAGAATAGCTTGCATTTACTTCGAAAAGCCGAGCTAATAATGTTAACCTTTTAAACTATAACTGTATTGATTTCTCATAATACATCACATTAAGTTCGTGAATACAATGTAATTTCACAAAAACATTGTAATATGTACCATTTTGTTTCTTATAGATTTATATTGATTTAAATATTATTAGGACAAACAAAATCCTTTAACTGAATTGCACAGTAAATACCCCAAAACACAATAATTTGTATACACAGAGCTACTTGAAAAAATTGGTACATATTAGCAGGACGGAGTACCAGGTTCGTCATATTGTGGACTAAATGCTCTTAAACTGTGCCGAAACTCCAATGCCCGACGACGTTGTGTTCAGACACAAATGGATCACATTTTTAGAGTACACTAGCTGAGGCGTCAAGAGGCATCAAAATGATATCATGAACTTATTCGGTGTAAAATAGACTGCTCTAGTTGTTGTAGGTGCTTGAAGGATACGTTTTTATCGTTCAATGGTGTTTAAAGAATAAATCATCCCTCTTGAGCCCCAATGTCATACTGTTGATGCTATGGTGACACGTATATATTTGAAATGACAGTACGATTATTTAATGGTTCTTACAGTGTTATAAATGTACACAATTATCCATTACTTTGATAAGAAACCCAGGAAAAGCAGTATATTCTTTTTTTATCTGAAAAACTTCAGATACCCCTTTTTGGGCCTCATTGTACTGGTATAGAGGGGTCTTCACGCCTGTCTCCTGTATTTTGTTAGAAGTACACATCCTAAGATATAATCATGCAACGTTTCATGCTCTCTTCCGGAAGTCCACAATTTGACCCCTATATGGCTTATACATACCACACTAGTATTAAAATGTGGACTTTTGCGACAGTATATCAGTCGTTTAACCGCAGGAATTCCTGTTTGAGGAATCCGCCAACGCGTCGCCATTAAACAAAATGTGCGACCGCTAAACGACGGACATACCGTCACAAAATTCAAAATGTCAACACAGTTTACCCTATAATTCTTCCCAATTCGCAGTAGACACCATCATTTGTATAACCAAGTACGTTTTGATTTATTTACAAACACTTAGATATTACCAGTCACTATAAGATATGCCCAGAAAGCCACAAAAGGGATTATTTGAGCTGAACGTAATATGTATATATATATATATATATATATATATGGCATTAGCAAGTCCTGAGGTGGCATAATCTGTCTATGGTATACATTAATATTACAATTCTGCCTGTGATTCTGAGGGAATTAAAAGTTGTAATTCTCTTGGGAAATAGATCCCTAGGGAAATTATAAGATTTTGTCGGAACTACTTTTTAATTACATTGTTATGACAGTTGTGGTGTATTCTTGCGCGAAGTTCGAAAATAAGGCACAGTAGACCACTAGTGAATCCAGAAATATTTATTGAATTAAAGGCACATTCTTGTAAATAAATGTATTATATAAGTTAATCAACACTGTTTTCGTATTACGGGATATAATTCCCTCGGCCAGTTCACATATCTAGTAAAATGGCTACAACACTAGGTTTTTTACTAGATATGTGAACTGGCCTCGGGAATTATATCCCGTAATAAGAAGACAATGTTGATTAACCTCTATTTAATGTCGAGCCACATCATGCCGCCAATTATGGGGGGACAATTTCTGCAACGAAAGACTAGTCCTTTATACGTTTTATTCGTTCTTTGCAGATTCTGAGTTGACTATGGCATGCTTACCAGACGTGAACGTTCTTGTTTACATCATGATCATTCTGTGTGGAATGGGCTCATGGCCGGCTGTAAATGGGTTGTGGGTAGAACTACCCATCCTTGTTAACCACGCCCCCGAACAATGGAACCTCCCATCGTACATAACAATCATCATAGAGATAGCTAACCTAGGAACAATGCTATACACGATCATCAGCAGATTTTTTCCAAGAAAGTTTTACGAAAAGCATGGCGTATTTATTATAGCCGTCCTTGGCGCTACTGGTTCCTTGCTTTTAGTGTTCCTTTTGGAAGGAAAACCAGCTATATTGGTGGTGTCAAACACAGCATTGGTCTGCTCTGTTCAGTGTTTTTGTTATCAGTAGCAGACTGCACCTCATCGGTGGTATTCTTGCCATACATGTCCATATTCAAGCCACATTATGTGTCTGAGTTGTATATAGGAGAAGGTTTAAGTGGACTGGTACCCAGTATTGTGGCTCTCCGGCAAGGCGTGGATAAAACGGTGTGCGTGAATAAAAACGGTGAACCAAACTACAAACGAAACAATCATTGTACCAGAATATCTTCCTCCGAATTTCCCCACGAAAGATTTCTTTTATTTTTAGCTCTACTGGCCATGGGTCAGCAGAGCTTATGGGATGGCGAGTTGTCCGTCGTCCGTCGTCCGTCCGTCGTCCGTCGTCTGTAGTCCGTCTGTTAACTTTTACCTCGTTAAGACGATAGGGCCTTCATTTTTCATCTGATCTTTGCCAAACTTTACCAGATTTTATGACTGTCTTTTTTTTTATTTATTCTTTTTTTTTTTATATATATATATATTTGTTTCGTGAAGATTTTTACACCATTTCCACATTTATGTTGCATATCCAGCAGACTATGAGCTCTACTGGCCATTTTGAGCTCTAATGGCCAAGGTCTGTCGTCCGTCTGTTAACCTTTTCCTCGTTAAGACGATAGGGAAGTCGTTTTTCATCCGATCTTTACCAACCTTCATGAGATTGTTAATATGGATGAAAGCTCGGACAAGTTCAAAAACCGGGTAGATCGGACAAGTAAAAGGGGAGTTATGGCCCTTGATTTAGTTAAAAGTGGTATATTTTAGCCTCGTTAAGTCAATAGGGCCTTCATTTTTCATCCGATCTTTACCAAACTTTATGAGATTGTTAATATCGATGAAAGCTCGGACAAGTTTGAAACCATCTGGATCGAACGAGTAACAACGGAGTTATGGCCCTTAGTTAAAAATGCTATATACGAGGGGTATTCCGTAAATAATGCGACTTCTGTATTATTTCGCGGAACTCATGCAATATTTACATGAAACCACTTCGTATCGCTAGAGTGATCACTGACGCGTGTCAAAGGTAAAAATCTCATTCATACATTCACTGACCTTGGTGCAATGTACATTGCTTTATAGCGTATTCGTTACACTATATGTAAAATGACTGACAAACGAGCAGAAAATATGCTTGAAATTAGGGCCTATATTGGAGGTAGGTCATTACTTGGGTTGAAGCCGAAAGATATTCTCCAAGAGGTGTGTGACATTTACGGGGGTGGTGAAATGTCGTATAGTACTGTTTGTAGGTGGTTGGCCAAATTTAAATCCGGGCAACAGCGCTTGAAAGATACTGCTCGCATTGGTCGTCCTCTAACGTCAACGACCAAGAAAAACGTTGAAAAAATCCGTGAAATCCTGAAAACTGACCCTCGATACACAGTAAGACAATTAGCTCGGATAACAAACTTGTCGTTAGCACGAGTTCATCTAATTTTGAAAAAGCATCTGAAAGTTAAGAAAATACATGCAAGATGGATACCGCGTTTGCTGACAGAGGACCAAAAGAAGTTAAGGGTTACAACAGCGAAACAACTTCTGAAAATGTATCCGAAATACAGTAAAAAATCGTTTGACAATTTAGTTACGGGTGATGAAACGTGGGTCCATTAGTATGAGCCAAAAAGAAAAGTATATAACCGAATCTGGGCCACGAAAAATATGAAACGACCAATTATTGCCAAACGAATGAATGAATGAATGGTGTTTTACGGCACGTCGACACATAAATAGGTCATATTGTGCGCAAAAATGGATGAAAATGAAGAAATGAAGTATTAATTAAAATTAATGTAAATATATAAAGATAAAACTATTAAAAAAATAAGGGATGATAAGGTGTAATATAAGCTATGTATGTAAATCAACGAATGGTTTTATAAACAAGTAAATATATATAAAAATACATTAGAATGATTTATATAGTCTGATCTCTTTTGGGAAATCTAAAACAAGACTAAAATCTACAGTATCAAATAACTCTTTCATAGTATTAACATTGTAGTACCTTTGACGCATAGGATCAAAGTCTACACATTCCAATAAGATGTGTTTGACCGTTTACGGTGCAAAGCAGGGTATACATTCTGGTAATTGCTCACCTTGTAATAAATATGAATGAGTATAACGTGTATGCCCTATCCTGCACCGGGCTAAGATAACTTCCTCTCGACGAACGGGTCTACTAGAAGAACGCCATTCTCCGAGTAACGGTTTAATTGCCAAACGAACGCGAACTGTTAAGAAGGTTCGGTATGCATTTTTTTTCACTACCAACGGTCCCGCCATGCAGAAGGCGGTGCCAAAAGGCAGAACTGTCACAGGACGGTTTTATAAAAACGTCGTATTGAAACAATTGAAGAAGTACTACAAACAGCGTCGCCCTATAACAGGTCTGAAGTATGTTCGTCTTCTGCAGGACAGCGCGCCCGCCCACAAAGCCCGTATTGTAACGGACTTTTTGGAGTCAGAGAAGATCACCGTTCGCCCGCACTCCCCTTACTCGCCAGACCTGGCCCCATGCGACTATTTTCTCTTCCCAAGACTAAAACATCACTTATCTGGGAAGAGATATTACTCGAGGAATGCCCTGGGATCTGCTGTTTACCAGTGTCTTAAGGGTGAACATGTTCATGAATACGAAAAAAAAAAATCAAAAGTGGATTGCGCGGCTCAACATATGTGTTTCGGCTAAGGGGGAGTACTTTGAAGGAAATCGCAAAAACAATTGATCAAAAATGATTATAGTATTCTAGTATCAATACCAATCGCATTATTTACGGAACACCCCTCGTATTGCCTCAAGACGATAGGGCATTCATTTTTCATCCGATCTTTACCAAACGTTATAAGATTGTTAATATCAATGAAAGCTCGGACAAGTTCGAACACCAGCTAGATCAGACCAGTAACAGCAGAGTTATGGCCCTTGATTTAGTTAAAAATGCTGTATTTTGCCTCGTTAAAACGATAGGACCTTCATTTTTCATCTGATCTTTACCGAACTATATCAGATTGTTAATATCAATAAAAACTCGAATGAGTTTGAAAAGCATCTAGATCGGACCAGTAACAGCGGAGTTATGGCCCTTGATTTAATTAAAAATGCTGTATTTTGCCTCGTTAAGACGATAGGGCTTTCATTTTTATCCGATCTTTACCAAACTTTATCAGATTGTTAATATCAATGAAAGCTCGGACAAGTTTGAACACCAGCTAGATCAGACCAGTAACAGCAGAGTTATGGCCCTTGATTTAGTTAAAAATGCTGTATTTTGTCTCGTTAAAACGATAGGACCTTCATTTTTCATCCGATCTTTACCGAACTATATCAGATTGTTAATATCAATGAAAACTCGAATGAGTTTGAAAAGCATCTAGATCGGACCAGTAACAGCGGAGTTATGGCCCTTGATTTAATTAAAAATGCTGTATTTCGCCTCGTTAAGACGATAGGGCTTTCATTTTTATCCGATCTTTACCAAACTTTATCAGATTGTTAATATCAATGAAAGCTCAGATAAACACGAAAACGAGCCAGATCGGACCAATAACAGGGAAGTTATGGCCCTCGATTTAGTTGAAAATGCTATATTTTGCCTTGTTAAGATGATAGTGCGTTCGTTTTTCATCCGATCTTCACCAAACTTTACCAGCATACTAATTAATATTAACGAAAGCTTAGACAAGTTCGGAAAACAGCCCAATTGGATCAGTAAAATCGGAGTTATGGCCCTTGATTTAGTTAAAAATGCTGTATTTTGCCTCGTTAAGACGATAGGGCCTTCATTTTTCATCCGATCTTGACCAAACTTTACCGGATTGTTATTATTAATTCAAGCTCTGACAAATTCAAAAACTTTCCAGATCGGACAAGTAAGAGTGGAGTTATGGCCCTTCATTTAGTTAAAAATATTATATTTCGTCTCATTAAGATGATAGGGCCTTCATTCAGATGGGGAAGTATACCGGGCGATCCCGTGTATCGGTCTATACTCCGAGCACGTTAAAGAACCATACGAATTTATTTGATAATAAGAGTAGGGCAGGTTCCCGGATTCCTATGTATCCTTCCCCTCTCTCGGGGGCGGCTATAAATAACATATACTGTGTTGATGAGCCATTCAACAACATTCAATTCATTTTTTATCCGAATTTTAGCTCTACCAGTCAGGACGCACGGGAACGTAAACACGTGCATAGACCTAAGTATTCTACTCATTTCACCACAGTAGTTTGACGCAAAATAGTCCCATTATCGGGTCACGTGCTGTTTAATTGAAATGTGTATGACCTTATAAAACACACTATAAATCGAAAGTGACTGTATAAAAAACGTCAAAAGTGTGCAACATTTCAGGTTGGTTGGAAATTCAAGATGGCCACCACAGCTAAAAATAGATTTTCAAAAAACAAGTTTGTAGCGAGTACTTCTTGAAAACTATTAAGTGATATTGATATGGGACTTTTTCTAAAACGATCAGTATGGAATGATGTTGTCTGGTGGACATCATTTAAGCACAAATTAAAAAAAAAAATCATATGCGGTTTGCCGCGGTTGGCGAGAAACCCTCAGACCGAGGTTTTGTTTTAAGGTGGATAGTTTTTATACGCCCGTTTGAAAAACGTGACATATTATGGTATGGGGTTGTCTGTCTGTCCGTCCATAAACAATTGCGTATTCTGGACGAAACCATTACACCTATACTCATGAAACTTCATAGGTACATTGCCCTAGGTGAGAGAGGATTCCTATTGTTTTTGGGGTCAGTAGGTCAAGGTCACCATGACTTTATAGACACACGCTTTCTGGATGATAACTTCAAAACCAAGGAGAGGGTCCCTATTGTTTTTGGGATCAGTAGGTCAAAGGTACAGGTCACCATGACCTTATATAGAACAACGCATTCCGGACGATAACTTCGACAAAACTCTTACACTCATGAAACTTCATAGATAAATTGCCCAACATGAGAGGAGGATCACCGTGACCTTATATAGAAAGACGCATTCTGGATGATAACTTCGAAACCATAACACCTAAACTCATGAAACTTACATTGCCCTAAGTAAGAGAAGGATCCCTATTGTATTTGAGGCCAAAGGTCAAGGTCACCATGACCTTATATTGAAAGATGCATTCCTGACGATAACTTCCAACCCTTTACAGTTTCACTCATGAAACTTCATAGGTACATTGAACTAGGTGAGAGGAGGATACCTATTGTTTTGGGTTCAAAGGTCAAGGTCACCGTGACATTATATAGAAAAAAGCATTCTGGACGGTAACTTCGATAGCACCTACACTCCTGAAACTTGATAGGTACATTGCGCAAGTGACGGGAGGATTCCTGTAGTTTTTGGGATCAGTAGGTCAAAGTCACCATGACATTATATAGAAAGATGCATTCTGGATGATAACCTCGAAACCATAACACCTACACTAATACGTTGCCCTAAGTGAGAGAAGATCACTATTGTTTTTGAGGTCAAGGTCACCATGACCTTGTATGGAAAGACGCATTCCTAATGATAACTTCGAAACCTTTACACCTACACTCCTGAAACTTCATAGGTACATTGCCCTAGGTGAGAGGAGGAATCTTATTGCTTGTGGGGTCAGTAGGTCAAAGGTTAAGGTAACAATCATCTTGTATGGAAACATGAATTCTGCATAATAACTTCAAACTGTAACACCTACACCACCTACACTCATAAAATTGCATAAGTTTATCATGGTGAGTGGAGAAACCCTGATGTGTTTGGGATCAGTAGGTGAAAGGTCAAGGTCAACAGCACCTTATATGGAAATATTTGAATTCTACATGATAACTTCAAAACCGTAACACCTGCACTCATGAAATTTCGAAGGCAGTAACCCTATTGCTTTTAGGGTCAAAGGTCAAGGTCACTGACCTTATATGGAAATTCGAATTACGCATGGTAACTTCAAAACCGTAACATCTACACTCTTGAAACTTTTTAGGTTCATTGCTCTTGTTGAATTTCTTTTGGGGTCATAGGTGAAATATGCATTCCACACAATTTACTTCAAAATCGTAACACCTAGACTCATAAACCTTCATAGGTACATTGCCCTAGTTGAGAGGAGAAACCCTATTGTTTAAGATCAAATGTTAAGGTCACAGTGACCTTATATGGAAATATGCACTCCGCACAATAACTGCAAAACCATAACACCTACACTCATAAAACTTGATAGGTACATTGCCCTAGGTTAGAGAAGGAAACATTTGGGGCCAGTAGGTCAAAGATCAAGGTCACAGTGACCTTATATGTAAATATGCATTCTGCACAATAGCTTCAAAACAGTAACACTTACACTCATAAAACTTCATAGGTACATTGCCCTAGGGAAAAGGAGAAGCCCTATTGTTTTTGTGGCCAGTAGATTTAAGGTCAAGGTCACACTGACCTTATATGGAAATACACCTTCCACACAATGAATTCAAAACATGCACTGTAATTTGTAACTATTAGGCCTACAGTTTTGAAACTTTACAGAAACAGTACCCATGTTAAAACAACCCCTATTGATTTTAAGCTTAGTAGGTCAAATTTCAAGGTCACAACCTCCCCTATCAGTTCTTTTTTGTTAGAAGGTCAAAGGTAAGGGTTATATTGTCGGACAGCTCGACATAGTTGACTCATGGCGGTTCGGTGTATTTGCGTGCCTCCGTCCGATCTTGTCCGGGCTATAACTGCCATGCGTAGAGGCATTTTGAAATAACTTGGCACACACGATCACCATAAGAGGATGATGTGTCGCGCGCAACACCCAGGACTCCAGCTCAAAAGTCAAGGTCACACTTAGAGGTCATTCAGTTCGATCTTGTATGGGCTGTAACTTTGTCATGCATAAATGGAATTACTTCGGCAGAAATGATCACAATACCCAGGTCCCAGATCCAATGTCACACTTAGAGGTCATGCAGTCCGATCTTGTCCGGGCTGTAACTTTGTCATGCATGAAGGGATTTTGCAATTAGTCGAGCAGAAAGGATCACAATACCCAGGCCTCCAGCTTACACAGTGTTCAGGGATATCCCATGGGCAACCACGTTGGTTAACGTTGGGTTACCTATGACCACCGATGGTAATATTTGATACTACCTCAGCTGTAGAGTTGCGAGAAGATTGGTTATATCGGCGAACCGACGGTGAGAGTAACCGATGCGAGAACCCTGAACGCACCCACTGATCTACTTTCATGGCCAATCCAGAAGCGGATGCAGGTTTTGTGAATAGGTGCTGCGTAACTTCTGAAATAAATAATTTACGAGAAAAACTCTGACATTGAACGTTTTTTGTGTGTTTTGTGTGTTTTTGACGGGTCGCTTTTTTGTTGTAAGCTGACAACCATATTGGGACCACACTTCGTCCGTCGTTGTTAAATTGGGTCAGCGCGACATCCATTATGGCGGCTATTGATATAAAAGGTCGAAACCTTATTTAAAAAAACTTCCAAAGAACCACTGAACATAATTATATCGACATGTTTTCTTTATTAATGAATGCCAACCCACAGGCTTGCATTGCGATAGTAAAGAAGGATATAGAGCATATGAGTTTATTGTATATGTCATAGTAAAGAGCCATTACTATATATACATAATAACACTATCTCTCCTCTCTATATGTCTATTCTATCATAAATTAATGCAAGCATTTGGCTATAGACTATACAGTTTGTTCAAATATAAGTATAAAGTATAAAAAAAAAAAGTATATGCGCCTCCGTGGCCGGGAACGTAAAGACGCTGATTTTCACACCATTATTCAGGGCAAATCACCAACTTTCCTGATTTTAGGGGATTTATGCTTGTGTTGATTAGATGGTGGCAGAAAGATCGGGACTCTATTTTGAAAAAAAATCGTTTCTTCAACAAAATATACAGAAACTTTTAAGTCCTGCATCCATTCTGCATATTTTATTTAAAATCATACACAGAACTAATAACTAGGAGATAGGAAACTTCCGATCAACCGGTGTAGTAGCTAAAAATCACGTGGTTACCCTTTCAAGTTTACCAAGTGATGTTTTCGAAGTTCTTATTTGCTCAAAGTAATCTATTCGATAATAAGAGTAGGACAGCCTCCCGGATTCCTATGTATCCTTCCCCTATCTCTGGGGCGGCTCTAAATAACCTATACTGTGTTGATGAGCCGTTAAACAACATTCAATTCAATTCAAAGTATTTAGTATTGAAAATACCATAATAAACTATACAGTTTCACATCTCTTTGTTATATGTCTGAACATTTTTAATAACTGAACTAGAAGTCAGAGGCGGATCGAGGATTAGTGATATTAGTAATGGGTGGCATGTAACTTTTGAAATAAGTAATTAACGAGCAAAAACAAGTTTAGCCCGCTGAGTTTGTTGTTGTTGTTTCTTACGGGATCACGAAAACATTTTATTTTGTGCAAGTTTGGGTTCTTCTTTCGAATCTGGTCTGGTTTTTGGAATGCATGTACATATGTTCACACGTCTTGCGATGTTATGGAGGGTTAAATCTCCAGACTTGCATCGTCATCTGGAAGCATTGTATTTTTATATAAAAGTACATCTAAGATATAATGTAGTTGTACTTTATTTATATACGACATATAACGGATACTTGTTTTAAAATGTGACCCGTGGGAGTCTCCGTTTCATAAAAATGTTTACCTAATAGTTAACAAGAGCACACTATGATATCGGAAATTATGATTTAAAAATAGGAGGATGGGGTGGGGATAAAAGCGATAACACGATGGGGGTCAACATCTTTTTAAGCACGAGGTACCATTCCTTGACCCCTACACACACACACACACACACACACACACACACCACAACAAAAGGGGGTGGGTCTGCACAGGATGTATGGAGATGGGGATGTACGTCTTCTTCACATTTCTTTCAAAACCTTCGCAGACCATTCTAACATTAAAGGCTTACGTCAACATGACATGATGCGCAATATAAAATAGAGGCAGTTCCAATACTACAGCGATATTTAAATCATCAGTGGGTGGCAGTGCTATTTCTTTTTTTGAAGTCTAAACAATCTTAGGCCATGTTTACAATAACTTCATTCTTCCGAGGGGCGCAATATTTGTTGTTGAAAAGAGCACTTTTATTATGGATTTTTTTTTCTTTGATGGGGATAGGTGTTTGAAGTGGTGACGGCGTGGATGGGGGGCAGTAATCGGAGCTGCGCACATCACACATAATTTAGTTTTCGTGACTCAAGTTTAAACTGGGGCTGGCGTGGCGCAGTCGGTAGCGCGGCGCATTTGTAACCGGAGGCCCCGGGTTCAATCCTCCGTGGTGCCACTGAGTTCCGTCGGTGCAAGACACTTTTCCTTAGCCTCGTCCGTCGGATGGGGACGTTAACCGGGCGGTCCCGTGTATCGGTCTATCCTCCGAGCACGTTAAAGAACCATAGGAATCTATTCGATAATAAGAGTAGGGCAGGTTCCCGGATTCCTATGTATCCTTCCCCTTTCTCTGGGGCGGCTCTAAATAACCTATACTGTGTTGATGAGCCGTTAAACAACATTCAATTCAATTCAAGTTTAAACTGAGTTTCGTAAGTAGAATGTGCTTCAAACTCAGTCCTGCAGATTTTAGACACTTCCCCCCATCCCTCCCCAAAAAATGCCTACCGACCTACCGTATTGTTTTTAGAGCATAAAATAGGAAACAAAACCATTTCTTTTTTTGTGCCACGGCGGATGTTTACAATAAATTTGTTTTTCTTCATTCTTCAGAGGGGCGCACTATTCAAAATCAGTCCCCCCACCTTAAAAAATGCCTACCGACCTACCATATTTTTTTTAGAGCATAAAATAGGAAACACAATCTTTTCTTTGACCAAAAAAAAAGAGAGCGCTCAATACCGGTTTACGGCGGATGTATGGAGATGGTGAGGTTTTCTTATTTTTTTCTTTCATAATATTCGCAGGTCATGTCGAACATTAAAGGCTTAATTTAACATGACTTGGTTCAAAAAAAAAAAAGGCCGATCTGCTGTGGGAGAAATAGAGAGGCAGTTCAAAATAGGACAGCGGGATTTAAATATTCAGTGGGTGACATATGAAGAGCTTGATGTTTTTGTTGTTTTAAAGTCGAAACATTCTTAGGCCATTTGTTACAATAAATAATTAAAAAAAATATGAGGATCTCAGTATTTGAAAATAGTTGAAATGAGCCCTTTTTATTAATATATATATTATATTTTTATATTTTTTTTATATATTTGCTTTATATTTTTTATTTATTTCGGAATAGAATGTGCTGAAAACTCTATGTCTTGCGGATTATAAACCCATTCTGCATATAAATGAAGTGTATCCTGGATTTCCATTCATGTTTGCAACATATGCTTTTTATTTGGCGGTCTGGTGCACCGTAATCCCAAACTTCTTACATCGTACCTTCCTTAAAAATTCCCCCATCCCCGACCCTGGATCCGCACTTCAATTTGTTAAACAGGGTTACTTCCCTTAGGTGTTACGTCATAATCATCTGTAATAATAACGTTGAGAATACCCCTGTAACGTGTTACAGAACAATTCTAAGAGATGCCGTTAAGTGTAGCAAAGTTATCATGGACAACAAAACCAATGTCTCTTGGCACACGTATGCAAAAATAATAATGGACAAAAATAACATTACTCTAGAACACCAAATTAGAACACGAGAAAACAAATTAGCAAAATCGGAATGCAATAAAATCAAATCAAGTCTACAAAACCACTATTTAGATATATATAAAACAAAACTCTTAATCTCTGAAAAGCTCATCTACTATAAACACATTGACAGAAACTACGAAATCGCACCCTACTTAGTAACGGTTAAAAACGAAAACTTCCGCCAAGCTTTAACTAAACTAAGAATATCGGCCCTTAGGCTAGAAATTGAAACTGGGAGATACAATAAAATACCACGACAGGAAAGAATCTGTTAACTATGCTCTAACGCTGTAGAAGACGAACTTCATTTTTTAACTGCATGTCCGTCTCTTAGCTCTAGACGAGATATTTTTTACAAAAAAATATCTGATTCCATATCAGAATGGAATACTCTCGACGATACCACTAAACTCTTCATAATAATCAACCCACCAGAAAAGATAGCAACAACATCCGCTCAGTTTTGCTATGAACTTATGAATATCAGAAATAAATGCCTTCCGAAAGCCTCTACCTCAAGAGAGTTTAAATAACCTCTCTAGACACTAAATTGTACTGTGCTCTAAAACAGGTAACATACTTACAAGAGTGTATAATCTTACTCTATTTTCACCTGTTTAATAATTATTTGTTTGTTTTTGTGTTCTTCTCCAACTTTTGCATTATATGAAACTTAATAGGTATTGTGCCATCATTTATTTGTTGAACAAACCAATCCTGTTTATAATTGTACATGTTATAGACAATAAAATATTTGTATTTGTATTTGTATTGTTTGCGCCGAGTCAATATCGAATTGTTAGCAACGGAAAATACAAACTATGTTGATTATATAGCCTTTCTAGCCGTTTTAAAGATAGGATTCAGACACGAGATAAGTTGTTGAAATAGCATGTTAACATAATATATAACATTACATTCAGACATTAACATGCTAGTCTTCCGAAGTTGACCGAATTGACAACATCGGCGCAAAAATCGTTGTATTTTTGCATGCTTGAAGCTCGAATTGAAAGCAGTCAATAAATAGTTTGATGTTTTCTTTACACTTATGACATTCTGTTCATTGGTATAAATAATTTCAAGTTGAGGATGTAGTGGCAATAATGTCTGCGTATAAAAGAATTTCGATTTTTTCTCTTTTTTTTTTCGGTCATTCAAGCCAACAAAATGGCGGACTTTCAGGGGTTTTTCAATGAGGTACTCCGTGGGGAACTATTTTCAACGTTGCTATACAGTTGTCAAGTGAGTGGAGATGCGCAAGAAAATAACCACTTGCGTCCTGACTGTACTGGCCAAAAGCCAGCAGAGCATATGGGATGGTGTGGTGTCCGTCGTGTGTCGTCCGTCCTACGTCGTCTATCCGTTAACTTTTACCTCGTTAAGACGATAGGGCCTTCATTTTTCATCCGATCTTTACCAAACTTTAACATGTTGTTAATATCAATGAAAGCTCGGAAAAATTCGAAAACCAGCCAGATTGGACTAGTAACAGCGGAGTCATGGCCCTTGATTTAGTAAAAAAATACTATATTTTGCCTCGTTAAGACGATAGGGCCTTCATTGTTCATCAGATCTTTACCAAACTTTATCAGATTGTTAATATCAATAAAAACTTGGACAATTTCGAAAACCGGCCAGATCGGACTAGTTACAGTGGAGTTATAGCCCTTGATTTAGTTAAAAATTCTATATTGCTATATTTTGTCTCGTTAAGACAATAGGGCCTTCATTTTCCATTCTATCTTTACCAAACTTAACGAGATTGTTAATAACAATGAAACCTCGAACAAGTTCGAAAACCAGCCATATCGGACCAGTAACACCGGAGTTATTGCCCTTGATTTAGTTAAAAATGCTATATTTTGCCTCATTAAGACGATAGGGCCTTCATTTTTCATCCGATCTTTACCAAACTTTATCAGATTGTTAATGTCAATGAAAGCTTGAACAAGTTTGAAAACCAGATCGGATCAGTAACAGCGGAGTTATGGCCCTTGATTTCGTTAAAAATGCTATAATTTGCCTCGTTAGTACGTAATCAACCGCAGAGATGAAGCATAGAAAGCGACACTATAATGCGAAGTTATCACTTGAGTACTCGCATATTGCGAACTGATTTCAGGAAATGCAAGTCGCAATGTGTACATGCATTATTGCCAGTTGTTATTAATTTGGCCTTGAATAACAGCTAAAATTAGAATAGATGTAAACATGTTTACCATGTAACTTGTTTACAATGTTTATGCAAATTATTTTATGCAAATTCATTTATGATCATGTAGACTGTTCTCTGGCTTTGAATAACAGCTAAAATTGGAATAGATGTAAACACGTTTACAATGTATATGCAAATTATTTTATGCAAATTCATTTATGATGAGTAGACTGTTCTCATTGGACTGTGTTATGCAAATTCTTATTTTTATGATGAAATTTGGTGTATTTTCATTGGACTGTTTTGGTTGAGCAGGGTTTGAGCACTATATAAACAGACACTTTGTCTAAATTGTATGAATATTTTGTAACGGGAGGGCTGGATTTCTAATGTTGTAATAACGTGTGGTGCTACCATTGTTTTCTTGTGGTTGCCATGTTTATTTTTTGTTCATTTTTCTTTTTAACCAGCCATATCGGACCAGTCACGCAGAGTTATATATTTAAAAATGCTATATTTTGTCTTTTTAAGATGATAGGGCCATCATTTTTCATCCGAGCTTTACCAAACTTTACCAAATTGTTAATATCAATGAAAGCTCTGACAAATTTGAAAAAGAGCCAGATTGGTTATGGCCCTTGATTTTCTGAAATATGCTATATTTTGGCCTCATTAAGACGAAGAGCCTTCATTTGGACGGATTTCAGTGAAACTTTTCAGGGATGATCAGTACGAAGCCTAGTTGTACATATCGTCACCGTATTCCGGTTGAATGATTTTGGCGGTGTTATGTCCCTTTAAAGGTTTTAATACACAAACTTTTTCCTGACTAGTTCTCCTGAACCCCTGGCCGGATTTAAACGAAACTTTTTAGGGATGATCAGTTCCTGGTCTAGTTGTGCAAATCATCACTGTGTTCCGGTTGAATGATTTTTGGCAGAGTTATGGCTCTTTAAAGGTTTCAATACACAAACTTTGTCTGGACTAGTTCTCCTGAACCCCTCGCCAGATTTCAACGAAACTTTACAAGGATAATCAGCACCAAGCCTAGTTGTGCATATCATCGTCGCGTTCCGGTTTACAGATTTTTGGCAGAGTTATGGCCCTTTAAATGTTTTTGATACACAAACATTTTCCGGGCTAATTCTCCTGAACTGGGTTTCAACGGAACTTGACAAGGATGATCAGTATCTAGCCTAGTTATGCATATCATTGCCATATTCCGGTTGAATGATTTTTGGCAGAGTTATGGGCCTTTAAATATTCTAATAGACAAACTTTGTCCAGATTAGTCTCTTCTGAACTCCTTGCCGGATTTCAACGAATCTCGGTGGGGATGATCAGTACCTAGCCTAGTTGCGTATGTCATCCCCATGTTCCGGTTGAATGATATTATACATAAACTTTATGTTTAGCCAGTAGAGCGTCCACAGGGCCTCTTGGGCCTCTTGTTGATTTATTATCATGATTATTTGTGGACAGGCATTTTCACTATTGCGCTATTTACCATACTGTAAGAGAGAACACGTGTGTGCGGATGCAGACTTTTCTGGCGAAATAATTCCTTGCGCTTCCTATAAAACCACTAAATCTGAAAATCTAGATGACACAGTTAATTCACGATGTACTATATCAATTGTAAATACATCACATTCTCTCAGCAGACAAACACTTATATTTTACCGAACACTGATCGGAATTATAAATGCATTAACCAATGGTTTTCTAACAACCGTATACTCGTACGCTTGTATACCACATGGCACCCAACCGTACCATATATCTGCACCCTTGTCAAATATAACCAACCCACTGGCATGTCTGGTGGCATTCTTCCTGCCAGTCATGTCAACAGTCATGATAGGAGGCTTGGTGTGGCGGGATGTGGAATTAGCGTGTACATGCTGGTAATGGCGGCACACAGTCCCACGCCTCCACTAATGAACGAAACTTCCGGCGCCGTACTTATCGTAAGTTAAAAAATATTTTCTTTACATAATTATACATGTATAGAAAAGAAAAAGAGCATGCTATGTGTAATACATTGCTGAGTTGGTGTCTCAACTTGATAATTAATAAGAGTGATTTGTTTTTATTTAAACGGTATGTTTTCAATATACCGTATATGGTAAAAAGGCGCTGACGTCATCGTCCCAAGATGGCCGACTCCATTTATGTTTCTTTGCAAATTTTCAATAGTGAGCATATTGCTTTGCAAATGTCGGTCGGTCGGTCGGTCGGTCGGTCGGTCGGTCGGTGTTTCCGTCCCGAAATATTGTCTTCGCGATAAATCAAGAACAGCTGGCACTACAAACTCGAAACTCGGCAGGAATGTTTGTGTCATGGTCTAGTTGTGCACTTTGGGTAGATTCGCATAAGAAATGTGATTGCCATGGTAACAAAACATGTAAAACAAACACACTAAAAATTGCTTGTCTTCGCGATAACTCAAGAACGTCTGGCAATACAAACTCGAAACTTGTCAGGAATATGTGTGTCATTGTGTAGTTGTGCACCTCCTCTTTTAGGTAGATTCTAATAAGATATGTGGTAGCCATGGTAACAAAACTGGTAAAATCATCAATACAAATTGCTTGTCTTTGCGATAACTCAAGAACAGCTGGAACTACAAACTCGAAACTCGGCAGGACTGTTTGTGTCCTGGTGTAGTTGTGCACCTCTCCTTTTGGGTAGATTCGAATAATGAAATGTGGTTGCCATGGTAACAAAATTTGTAAAAAATCACTAAAAAGTACCTGTCTTCGCGACAACTCTAGAACAGCTGGCACTACAAACTCGACACTTGGCAGGACTGTTTGGGTCACTGTCGTTGTACGGGTGGGTGCGAAATGGGGGTGGGTGCGAGGTGGGGGTGGGGGTTGGCAAACATCTTTTACAAACATCTGTTTTTCATGGCATTTTGATAATTCTTTCAGTTTTCGTCAAGTTTTTCAGAGCTATTTAAAATAAACCTTGTTTGAAAATATTGCATCAACACCTTTAAAGTCTTTACTTCTATTATGTAAGAACCTTTCATCTTAAATGAGACAAATGGTCCTATTGCAACCACCACAACAATCAACCCAAAGGTACCGTAGGTCCACACTGCACCACAACAATCAACCCAAAGGTACCGTAGGTCCACACTGCACCACAACGATCAACCCAAAGGTACCGTAGGTCCGCCCGCACTGCACCACAACGATCAACCCAAAGGTACCGTAGGTCCACACTGCACCACAACAATCAACCCAAAGGTACCGTAGGTCCGCACTGCACCACAACGATCAACCCAAATGTACCGTAGGTCCGCACTGCACCACAACAATCAACCCAAAGGTACCGTAGGTCCGCACTGCACCACAACGATCAACCCAAAGGTACCGTAGGTCCGCACTGCACCACAACGATCAACCCAAAGGTACCGTAGGTCCGCACTGCACCACAACAATCAACCCAAAGGTACCGTAGGTCCGCACTGCACCACAACGATCAACCCAAATGTACCGTAGGTCCGCACTGCACCACAACGATCAACCCAAATGTACCGTAGGTCCACACTGCACCACAACGATCAACGCAAATGTACCGTAGGTCCACACTGCACCACAACGATCAACCCAAATGTACCGTAGGTCCGCACTGCACCACAACGATCAACCCAAATGTACCGTAGGTCCGCACTGCACCACAACGATCAACCCAAATGTACCGTAGGTCCCCACTGCACCACAACGATCAACCCAAATGTACCGTAGGTCCGCACTGCACCACAACAATCAACCCAAAGGTACCGTAGGTCCACACTGCACCACAACGATCAACCCAAATGTACCGTAGGTCCACACTGCACCACAACGATCAACCCAAAGGTACCGTAGGTCCACACTGCACCACAACGATCAACGCAAAGGTACCGTAGGTCCGCACTGCACCACAACAATCAACCCAAATGTACCGTAGGTCCGCACTGCACCACAACAATCAACGCAAAGGTACCGTAGGTCCGCACTGCACCACAAAAGGAAATAAGAGAATATTTAAAATGTCAGTTAAAATGGACGATACCTAACATGAAGAGTATTGAAAACTTGCAACAGTTAGTAGGCTGTAAGGTCTACTGGTTAGCTTTAACCGATTGTAAGTGTACATAACTTCGCTATTATCATGTCTTCATCACCCAAATTGACAAAACTGTGTAAATAAAAGTACAACCCATCAAACAGATATCTATAATAACAAAGTCCATATCCAGAGAAATTAGCAAAGACACACTAAAATCTTGTAAAGCTATGTAAAAAATACATTAGAAACTCCTCTGGATGTATGCAGAATTGTACTGAATAACCACAGCAGTGATTGTTTACCAAACGTTCATTATATAACGTCGTACATAATATTTTTTGTACTTAGCTTTTGAATGTGTTTTATTTTCAGGTTCTGGCGTGAGTTCTTGTAACAGCTGTCATATCTTTTTCTAAAGTGAGCATAGCAACGGTATTACGTCTGAGAGATCGCCGAAGGGCATTACTATGGTGTGGTATCGCTACGCAGATAGGCTCCGCTTTCGGTGCGATCCTAATGTTTGTTCTTGTCAATCAAATGAAACTGTTTCACCAAAAGGATACTTGTTCGTGACACAAAAACAAATAATGCAACTCTTGGTTTGATTGTAACACAATTTGTTCACAACCAGTATTATGCTGTTATTAAAACGTGAATATAAATATGTAATAAGTGTACATGAATTAGTTTTAGATTTAAAGTTAAATGTATCATTTATAAACACGTACGCAGTGACCAATTCAACTTAAGAAGTTGAGTTGACCAATATATTATACAAGTAAAATTATTCACCGCCCGGGAGTCATACGAACGAGCACTGGAATGAGAATTAATATTAGTTATACATATTGTTAGCGAATATAACCTGGCAGGATTATCTATATTTACACAGTCCCGATAAAAAAGAAATAATTTGAAATATTATTTTCAGCTACACCAAAATAGTTTCTAACCTTGAACTGGAAAATAACACCCCTAAAGACTGTGAGTGTAATGCATCCAAATGTGGCTGTGCTCCGTCAGGAAATGTCATCACTGGTAATTTTGATATTGTAGATAAATGTATTTGAATTTTCTAAATGTCCGAAGTATAGATTACCTTGAATTATTACGATTTTAATGCATGTCGTTCTCAGATCGCCGAGTACATTACGGTTGTTAGTATAAGATGGTGTCGTAGAGAATATGCGGAACTCCATTTCTACTTGGAAAAATTCAGTTCTTAAAATTACAGATTCTCGTATTTACGTTTATAATGCTAACCCCTCTTTAATTCCTCCGAGATCTAGGTTTTTTTTCCGTAAATTTAAAATCGGGAATTCAAGTATTTCATAATAAATATGTTTTAGTTCTGCTGATAAAGCACCAAATAATGTAATTATGGTTTGCCTCCTAAAGTACGTCAATCTTTTATCTCTGGAACTCGGAAGCGCTAATTCGAATACCCCCTATTCAATTACCTGAGGATGATGTTGTTTCCACGCATATCACCCAGTGGACGACGTTCAAGGCTGGGGTAGACTAAAAGCATAACAAACTTCCAACTATGTACTGGATTTCCAAATTACATAATCAGCTTTACAAGCCCGATGTATTTCTAATTCTAATGCCTGCACCACTACACACATCTTCAAGCGTTTAAGTTTTTTTCTTACCACGGTTAAGATCACGTTAAACAATATTGTGCTAATGCTTATGACAACTCTGGCATTAATTTGTTTTGGTTAATTCAAAATTCAGGAGACGTTCCTATTAAAATTTGCAATGAACGTCAATATAGATATAAAAATAGAACAGGAAAAGCAGCATTCAAGGACGACAGTCAACCACAAACACACACAGAAACAAAGAACAAATTTAAAGATGAATAAAAGGCCAAACAGGAAATCACAAATACAAAAGGGCTGACAATAGGTCTACCGCCTTGGAACGGTCAGTGGCAAAAATGGCCGATGTAGGGTTTAAACCAGGTTCTAGGGTGCACCAAACATCACACTTACCCTACTGTCAACCCAATAAAACGGGACAGTGTAAATAAAGAAATCCCCGTCATGAACTATTCTCTAACCAACAAGGCAGCATTAATAGGCAATATAAGTAAAACACAAAGATGTTCGTGTATATATATAAATACAAAAACAAAGCCTAGAAAGCCACAAAGAAGGTACTCAGTGACTTGGCAGAAGCCTGAACAACAAGAGAATAAATAATTGAGGGCACGACAAGACAAGACTGCAGACAAACATTAAACGTCACCGTCCTTTTGGGCTTTAGGTAGACTCATCATAGGGACCACAGCCTGTCCGGTCATCGCACAATCAAAGAGGAAAACATAGAACTGTAAATGGGTCCACCATCAAGCATGCAGTGCGTTGCAAAATGATAGGGTCATAACCTCTTTCGATAAATCTTTTAACAAGTTTAACAAAGATATAATGAAAGTGATCATGACCAAGGATCTTACGAAGTTTGTAAATCACGTCACCATAGAAGTCAGGTTGTTATAATCCTTGTCGCAGAAGAGTTCTTAAATTACTTTTATATTTGGAAAGAAGATCAGGATATGATAATACAATTTTGCAAAGGTTTTACGAAAAAAAGAGTATGATAATGGACCTTTGGAAACGGCCGAGCACGACACTTACGAAATATTGCAGTCTCGGTTTGATTGAGACTGTTCATGAGCGGTAGTGAAATATGCTGGCTACCGCTCACGCCCTCTAGCCCCGGGTTGAGCAGAACTCAAAATTCATAAAATCTATGGTACACAATTTTAACCAGCATTCGAAGTTTATGGTAACGGTAACCCTGATGGAGTAGCTTTTTAGTTATACAAAGATAACGAATATTAAAGTCCTCAACCCGAGTACAAGCTCTAGAAAAACGAATAAATTGAGACACATAGACCCCATTGAAGTTGCTCGGGGAACATCCCTATCTAAATGGGGATAATAAACAATATGAAAATTAAAATCATCTCTCTTGTCATATATTTTGCTAATTATTTCACTATTTTCAATGGAGAGATGTAAATCAAGAAAAGAAGCGTTAGTATCAGAAATATTAGCTTTGTTAAGTTGAATATATGTAGGGTATATAGTAATTAACCATTTCAGAAATGAAAGGGTTGTCAATGTTAATATATCATTCAGATACCGAGAGGTGTCATTAAAGGCCTCAAGTTTCATCTATCACTGACAAACGTATTGTTCTCTTTCAAAATAGGTTTGCTAGAGAACAAAAACTACATGTTTGGCCTGTAACAATATTAAAGCGTTTTTTACTAACGTCATTGCAAAGAAGTTTGTGAAGCACTCAGGTTCTATTAGATAATATTTTCGTCAGGTATGGAACTACTGTTTATATACAAATTATCAATGTAGAAATAATAAGTAAAATATATGACAAGGGAAATGATCTTAATTTTGATATTGTTACTTATCCACACGTAGATGAGGATGTTCCACGGCTGTTTCTCAAATTATTTGTTTTTCTAGAGCTTGTAGTCTAAATGAGGACTTTAATATGTGTAATCCGTGTATAATTAAAATGTACTTCATCAGGGCTACCGTTGCCATAAAATACGAAAAACCTTTGCAAAATTATATTATCGTGGCCCTGGCCTATTTTTAAAATTTAGAAATAATTTAAGAACTCGTCTGCGACAAGACTATCACAACCTGACTTCTATGGGGATTTACATAAGTAGAAATAAAATTCGAACAGGAAATGTAGCATTCAAGGACGGAAGTCAACCACAAACACACAGAGAAACAAATAACAACTTTAAAGATGAATAAAAAACAAGATAAGACATCACAAACACAAAATGTTGACAATAGGGCTACCGCCATGGAATGGTCAGTAGCAAAAAAAGGCCGCTGGTGGTTTAAACCAGGTTCTAGAGTGCACCAAACCTCACTATTACCCTAATGCTACTTTGCATTGAATGCTACTTTTTCATGTTCGATTTTTATATCTATTTTCGTAAGATCCTTGGTCATAATCATTTCATAGATCTATACTAAACTTGTTAAAACGTTTGTCAATAGAGGGTATGACCCTATCAGTTTGCAACGTACTGCATGTTTAGTGGTTGACCCATTTATAGTTCGCCACTACTCTTTCCTCTTAGTGCGATGACAGGGCACATTGTGAATCCTATGATACCGTCTACCTAAATTCTCAAAGGACGGTAGTGTCCGATGCTTGTCCTAAATCTTGTCTTGTCTTACCCTTAATGGTTTATCTCTTGCTGCTCTGGCTTCTGCCAGTGATTGAGTACTTGCTTTGTACGTTTCTAAGCTTTTATTTGTTATATTCATATATACATGATCCTTTATGGGTTATACTTATATTGCCTATTAATGCTGTATTGTTTGTTAGAGAATATAACCCGACCGGGATATCTTTATATACACTGTCCCGTTTTATTGGGATGGCAAAAGGGTAAGAGTGAAGTTTGGTCTACCCTAAAACCTGGTTTTTGCAACTGACCGTTCCAATGCGGTAGCACTAATGTCAGCCCTTTTGTGTTTGTGATGTCCTATCTTGCTTTTTCTTAATCTTAATAATTATTGTTTGTGTCAATGGGTGCTTTTGGCTGACTGTGGTTCTTGAATGCTATATTTCATGTTCGACGTTTATATCTACTTTTAGGTAATGATTTCCACTAATAATTAAAATCAGCATGTACTAGTATTTAAAAAATATGTGCTTGTATGTCGCGTTATCCCAAAATTACGATTTCTCCCAAAATACGTCGCCGTACTGCTAGTATTATTTGATCGATTTGTCAGAAATACCTGTCATGTTTGGCATTGAATTAAAAAATGCTTTTCTCGCACAGGGTGTGAACCTGGTTATAGCAAAATTACGTTAGCATCTGACAGTGTTTGTTAAAAATAATGTTTAAAGCATCATAGAACTGTGCGATTAACGGCATACTAACATGTTTTCGGTTATAAGCAGCAAAAAGGATTACTAATAGACTGTCGGTTTCCCCACCACGCATTGAGTTAGAAAGTGTCGATTTTTTATGGATAGCTGGAGTATACAGTACTGGTTATACCCAGGACAAATGAGAGAGGTCGCTTAAATTCATATCCCGATTTCATAGACTGCCATAGAATCAATAAATCGACTTCATCGACATCCCGAACCGACTGAAACCACTTCTAAATTACCTTCATCTCGGTCAGAGAAATGTATCTCGTTATTTCTGGATGGAAACACTGAAATTTAACACTTAAAAGTGCTCTCCAATCGTAATATATATATAAATAATGGGAATCATGGGGAAATCGAACTATATGCAAAGGGACGAATTTCGGCTTGATAGTGCAAAAAAAGCAAAAATGCAATTGTTCACATGGAATCCAAATCAATAACAACTTTTGGTAAAACAAATCAGCTATAAGCTACTTCAATATCGCCAAGGATCTAAACAAAATACACGTGATGTCGCCTTTGAAGAGAATTTAGGCAAATCCTATTTATTTTATTAGTGTTCTGAAAAACTTGGAAAATGGTGAACGAACCCACAGATAAAAACACAAGATATGACCATTAGAATTTCTTTTGAAACGAATATGGAAGGCGCCATTTTCAGAACTATGACTTCGTAGTTCTACATAACCATCTATGGATATGAATATTTAATGATTTATGGGAAAGAAAATCACAGCGAATGTGTTCAAAATAACTAAACTTAAGTATATTTCTAGTTAACAGTACAGTGGAACAGAGACGAATTAAGAAATGTACACAAAAAGTTAAACGTATTATTATTAACAGGCCTGCCATTTCTTAGGCTTTGTGTCGATTATAATAATAATACATTTAACTTTTTGCCAGTTTCTTTTCTCAGTGCTTTACCGACTACCCGACAATAACAGTCCAAATTGCCTGCAATATAGCATTATCCCGGAATTTGACGTCATAGTTCTAAATTATCATATATGACATATCGATAAATCTCATTAAAAGCAAAGACAATTAATACGATTATATCCAAAAAAATAAACTGATCATTTTGGTTAAAACAGAAACTGATCATTTTGGTTATAGTAAATCTCAGTTTTTAATAATTTGTAATTTTAAATAGTTTTTAACAGATTGCCGTATGTGGCGTGTGCACGATTTGCCAAGATTGCCATCTGTAGGATTGACACTGACTGTATGACTCTTACTGTTAATTGTACAAAATAATAGTATACTCGTAATTGGTATAATGTTATCATTATAATGTAACTTGTTTCTCATTTGACAGCTTTATTTTACTGTTGTTCTAAATATATTACATGTTATTTATAGTCGGTTCAAAAGCTCGTCAAGAGCTTATGTTGTATTGGTTGTATGTATTTCCGACTCAAAATAAAGTTTATCTTACTATTCGTGGCGCTTGTTAGACCACATATCGAGGTTTCAGTGCAAAACTATTGTATCTTTTTCTTTATTCATATGTAATAACAATAGTTTTGCGTTGACCCCTCGATATATAGAATATGCAAACCAGGTATGGTGTCCGCAAAGAAACATATAGATATAAATGAGAATGTCCAAAGACGAGCTACAAGAATAATACCAGGGATTCCCGTCTCTATAATTTCCGCGGAATTCCGAATAAAAGCCGCGGAATAAATTCGGAATTCCGGTCTTCGGAGTAATGGACATAGGTTTTAATAGAAAATAATTCGGGCTTCGGAAAAAAATAACAAAGAAATTCCATGAACAAATTCATTTTCCTCGGAAAGTCTTCGGCTTTCTGATTTCTTCGGACAAAATTGTCCGAATATGTATTTCTTTGAAAAACATTCAGGCATCAGCAATAGTTCGGAAAATATTCGGACATCGGGATTTCCTTCGGAAAATATTCGGACATCTGTATTACTTTCGGAAAATATTCGGTCATCGGCATTTCTTCGGAAAATATTCTGACATCGGCATTTCCTCGGACATCGGCATTTCTTTCGGAAAATATTCGGACATTGGTATTGCTTTCGGAAAATATTCGGACATCCGCAGTTATTCAGAAAATATTCGGACAGAAATAATCTTTAAAATTAAAAACAATTAAAATTTATTTTTGAATAAAGAAAAGCTGAACAAATTCCACTTTTTACTAATCGTTCTTTCCTCTTATTGGACATGATTGTATCCGATTACTGATTTTCTTTGACAAAATTACGATTTTCGATTTGGTTCAGACAATATTCAGACTTAATTTGTGTTTACCAGCAGAAAAACATTGCAATTCTGTTGTTGAAATTATTCCAATTGCTGCTTGATTTCCAGAACAATCTGTTTTTTTATAACAGGGACTGTATGTTAAAACAAGGATTTATAATAATAATAACAATAATAGACTTTATTTATTAAGGGTAACACATTTAGTGTGTGAACTAATCTTCCATGTGGCCCTCTAACAGGTCCTGCTATTAATTAAGCTCATATAATGCTTTGAAAGCTTAAACATCATGCACACATTCTAGCGGCATCTTGATTCTATAACTTTTTAATAATAAGACTTACTTTTATCATAGATCTACATCCTGTTGTATATCCATGCTTTTATGGTATCATGCATGAATAATGTACATGTATATCCTTGTTTTATAAGTTAATGTATCACTCCTAAGTCACTTTTAAAAACAATATTTCATAATTATTTATTATTGTTCCAAATAAATATGCAAGATATTTCTGTACAAACACACTCACTTGTGTTTGAATATAGTAGCACTAGTTCCATTGGCTAATAAAAGGCACATGACTAACTGTAACACAGTCAGCTCCTATGGTCTTAATTAATTTACACACATCAGATGTGATCAGAGTAACATTATAGCATATGGGTATAATAAATTTATTACTATGAGTGCTGGATATCTGTATACATTAGCTTATCTCAAGTATTCATGATCAAAAGTGTATCATGAGAATAAAAGTTAGTACAGGGTCCTTATATATTACAGACTCTGGTTAGTACTAAATAATCTGGGAGTAAGATTTTTTAATTCTTACTGTAAATAAGCACTTACAATATATATAAAAAAAATAATTAAAAAGAATTGTAGTGCTTATTGGCATATAGTATAGTCAGGGTTTTTATATTATAGTATAAAAAACACTTTTGTAGTGTAGAATTTCTGTGTATCAAAAAGAAAAGATCTAACTACAACACAAAAATAACTGTCATAATTATATGGCCTAACATGTGCTAAAAATGATGTAAAACACCATTCAAAGTAACTTGTTAGAGAACAGCACACGTTGCATAACAATTTCTAAGTTAAAAAACTACCTGTCACGAATCCTAGACTAGTAGTAAATTCCGCATTAAATTAAATGTATTTGGTATATACGCGTAAAATACATCAATTTCACCACAAATGTTTCGACTAAGTTCTCATTTGCTGAAAAATTATGTAATGTCCGAATATTGTCCGCGGAAAATATTCCGAAGAAATGTATGGTTTTCCGAATTCGGACTTATTTTCCGAGCATATTATGTAATTTCCGATATATTTCCACGGAAATCTTCGGAATTCTGATTCGGACATAGGAAATTCTACAGACGGGAATTGAAAGACTTATCATATGAAGAAAGGTTAAACAGATTTAATAAACCGACTCTGGCTTATAGCGAGCACATAGATCTATGCTTCTCGATTTTGATGGTAAATGGTCGTTGTCACGCTAAAAGCTGTTCTACCGGTAATAATTTTAGGAGTTTTAGTTTCGAAATTCTGATTTGTTTTCTTTAAAACAGTTTTCTATGCAACGTTTCCGTTACGACTGGTTAGAATAAAGTTTCAAAAATAATTTGAAAAGCTCTCTGACTCTTTGACAAAGTCCTATAGCATATGTGCAGCAGAATATATAAAGGGTTAAAATGCGAAACTGTGGCTTTGTAGAGAAGCCGTCGTTTTCGTGGTAAATTTCAAAAATGTCAGCAACTGCAAGAATATATTGAACATGTCAACAACTGCATAGCGTACAATGTTAAAGCAGCACTAGTGGCATATGTGAGTGAATAAATTGGTATACATTTGTGTTTGTAAACACTCGATATGAACATTAAATCGTGTTGGCCGGAAACTTTCAAGATTATGCAAATAAGCGCGTGTTAAAATCAGTGACGTAACAGTAGTAAATATTGACATTATTTGCAGACGACAAGTGATAACTCAGGTAATTTCTGGAAGACTCGGATTGCTTTCACTTTGTACTAATACTGTTGTGAGTTTATGTTGAGCAAGTTTAAATGATTAATTATTTATGAACAAACTAGTGTGTTAAAAAACACGTTTAATGCTCTTTTGAAATTTTCGTTTTGGCGAGTATATGCAGTTACATAGAACGTCAGCATAATAAAAACAAATTGCATACTGCAGCATAGGAGCCAATGTATTAGGCTAATGGACAAGCCACCTTTGCCGCGCATGTAAATCGTTTCTTCAGACTACCCCCTTGAAAACTCTACAAAATATCCACCACCCGAATTTGTTCTCCGATCCCACTCTGAAAAAAAGAGGAAAAGTTCCTCAAACAGACTGAGGAAAAGTCTCGACTACACCCCCAGTTACAGTTATTATTTGCAGACGACTAAAGTAGTGACAACTCAGGTAATTTCCGGAAGACTCGGATTACAATTACAATTGTTTTGTACGAACACGTTTGTGAGTTGATGTTGAGCAAGTTTGGTTTAAACATATTTTATTTCACAAGCTTTTTACAACATAATATTTGTACACAATAGAAGAAAAAGGATTAGAACGAAAGTAAGATACTTATGATGTTCTTCTCCTAGGTATGATATTAATTGTACACAGTTGATGGCATAGTAAACAGCAATAATTATATATTTTCACAATATACATTCTGGAAGTATGAGAACTTAAATTACTTAAGTGTAAGTTTTTTGTATATACATATTCTATATACATATTCTAGAATAATGCTTAGATATAATTGAAATAATAAAAAGGAAAAAAAAGGAAAAAATAGAAAGTAACTTCAAAATTCAAACAGACAAAAAATTAAATGAATAGATTATGCAAATACATTTAATTGTTATTAATATTTATTTATAAATCTCCAGTGTAAATCAATTTTTTGAAAATAATTAGGGAATTTGGGGCGACACAGGGAAAGGGGGTGTAGTTGATTTGGGAATTCAACAAAAGAACAAATCGATCTTCTAGTTAAAACGTTTTGAGTTTTTAATATAATTGTGTACCGCACCGAATATAAGAATATTTGTATCGTACGATACATTTTGATCTCCAAATAGAAGTGTTTTCAGTGTAATATTTGGTAGACGGGGTAATGAATTTACCAATACATTTCTAATATCAGTATATTTATTGCACTTAAAGAAGAAGTGGTCACCGTTTTCAACACATCCGCATGTAAAAATAGACGATTCTACCATGTTTTTGGAAAACAGATCATTGTTAAGGGAACTGCAATTTAGACGCAGTCTAGTATGCAATATCTGTATGTTTCTTTCTCCGAAGAGATAGTGTTTAGGAGTTCTGTTTTGATTACTTTTAAGTGAGTTTTTGAAGGAAATAACTGTTTTGGCGTGCCGTGATTCTTCGGTTAAGTTATTCCATTCGCGAATAACAGAGGGGAGAAAAGAATCACAGTAGTAGTTGGCACGGGCATTGACAGTTTGGATGTTTGAAGAGTTATACCGTGATATATTACCTACAGGAGGAGGAACAAGCTCAGAGAGAAAATTGGGAGTTAAGTGGTTTGTCATTTTATAAAACATAACGAGTTTATGCTTACGGCGCCTATTTCCGAGAGTTTCCCACCCAGTTTCTTTGTATAGGTTGTCAATAGAGACAAGTTTCGTTGCTCCTGTTACTATCCGAGCGGCCTCATTTTGTATTTTTTGTCTAACTCATATTTTTCATATTGTGTGCAGTTATCAAAGAGAATATCTCCGTATTCTAAAATAGGTCTTATGAAGGACGTATATATAGTTTCTAAGGACACTCTATCTAGTTTGTAGTTAAGTTTCGGCATAATGTTAATCCTCTGCCATGCCTTTGATTTGATATATTCGATGTGCTTGTGCCAGGATAAATCATTTGACAAAAGGACGCCGAGGTGTTTACGATCATCGACTTCAGTTATTATCTGGTCATTCATAAAAACTGGTGGGTGGTTGATAAAATTGACTTTCCGTGAAATAAGAAGAGATTTAGTTTTGGATGGATTAAATTTGACAAGCCATCTATCTGCCCAATTTGATATTTTCAAGAGATCGGAATTCAGTGTATTCGCAGCAGATATCGGATTATCTGCAACAATAAACAAACCTGTATCGTCTGCAAAAAGACGAATATTTGAATTGATGTCTATAACAACATCATTAATGTATAGAAGGAATAACAGTGGTCCCAAGATGGAGCCTTGGGGAAAACCGGCTTTAATGTTATTCCAATCAGATTGGACACCTGGTAGGACAACGCGTTGTTTTCTATCTGTAAGATAGCTTTTGAACCATGTTAAGAGATTTCCTGTGATACCAACAGCCTTTAATTTTACAAGAAGTCCCTCGTGCCAAACACGATCAAAGGCTTTGCTAATATCACAAAAAAATCGCCCTAATTTCCTTTCCAGAATCAAGAGCTTGACAGAAAAAGTTATATAAATACGCAAGCTGGTTAACTGTTGAGTCACCTGGAACAAAACCAGACTGCATTGAAGTTAAAATGCTATTGGTTAGAAAGAAGTTGAATACGTGTTTGAAAACGATTTTTTCCAAAACCTTTTCAACACTACAGAGAAGTGCTATAGGTCTGTAGTTGGAAACAATTGATTGGTCGCCAGATTTGAAAACTGAGCAAACGTGGGCTTCTTTCCAGGTAACCGGGACCATGCTATCGTTTAAGGAATGATTAAACAAAGAACATAGAGGTTCTGATAGTTCGGTAGCTAGTTCTCTAAGAACACGGTTATTAATTGTATCAGGACCTACAGCTTTTCCTAAGGCTAGGGTTTCTAAAATTTGTTTTACTTCAAGAGGGCATAGTGTAATGGAACTTAGGTTCGAGTCGTGTACAGTAGGTAAGACAGGAGTTTGAGCATTATTGTCATTTATAAGAGTTTGATCTCGAAAAAAATCATTCAATAAGTTTGCTTTGTCGAAGTCATTGTTAATAATAGAATCGTTTGAGTGTAACGGGGGTACAGATTCCTTGCGATTTGAAAACATAAACTATTTCAACGTTGACCACCAGTTTTTAGAAGATCGATTTTCATTTTTAAGTTAATTGTTGGAGATGGACAACTTTGTTTTTCCGAATAAGGTCAATTGCTTCGTTTCTAAGTTTTCGAAACTTCGCCCACTGGGCCGGTGTATTGTTTCGTTTAGCTTTTCGATAGGCTCGCTTACGTTTTCTGATTAAGCATTTAATAGGGGTAGTAATCCATGGAAGATCGTTTGGCTTGATTCGAACTAATTTATTTGGAATGCATTGTTTTGATATGTGTATTTTATGTTTCGTTTTCGGCCATACAAAGTGCAGGTAACCTGAGTTCATTATTGTCAAAGTGGAAAGCAAGGCACTAAGAACTGTAGTATAGTTTTGTACTTGTCTGACTTACTTGGAAAGTCAGACGGAATTTATTTTACTTTGTATTGAAAGTGTTACTCATATATCAAAGTTATACAACTTTATAAACGGTATTGACAATAAGTTGGATGAACATAAATACACACACGTGACTAGATAATATACAATTAAATGAATAGGTAAGAAAAGTGATATACATTTCAAGGACGTTTGCAGACAGAGAAACAGTGCGTTGGGGTATCAGAAGGCACGTATATGTCCGCTTTTGCAAGCAACGACAGACGCACACAATGAAGGTGGATGGTGGGGAGGTTAGGGAAAAAGGGTTGACAGACCCGACTCTCTCGCAGAAAAATGGCGTCTGTCTTCAATACCTCCCTAGAGGGATATCCATGACAAGGGATATTGGTCCCCGAATTGGTGATTGGCCAGCTTCACAGACATTAAGAGTGCATAATCGTCTGCTTAGCCTTGTCAGAGTACTGAGAGTACCAAACGCCCCGGCTCTCTGTCAAAATATAAATCCGTTTTCCTTATTTCAACAGAAAACCCTATTTTATGTTTCGCTTTCGGCCATACAAAGTGCAGGTAACCTGAGTTCATTATTGTCAAAGTGGAAAGCAAGGCACTAAGAACTGTAGTATAGTTTTGTACTTGTCTGACTTTCTTGACTTACTTGGAAAGTCAGACGGAATTTATTTTACTTTGTATTGAAAGTGTAACTCATATATCAAAGTTATACAACTTTATAAACGGTATTGACAATAAGTTGGATGAACATAAATACACACAAAATGTCCAACCAAAGGGAACCTGCACTTGTAAGGGAAATATCGTACGTGCCTGACGAGGCAGCCGTTGTAGTTGCTAAAGCCTCGTGATTGTACAATTGCTCCTAAGGTGATATGACAAGATTCACAGCTAGATCACATTTGCTAAATTGTTCATAGACAATGTGATGTCATTATATAAAACGAAATGATTAATATGTCATAACTAAACATGTTATCAACTAAATTAAACAATAAACCAGATGCAGTGAAGACAAGGAGAATAATGCCTACGTAATAAGTAACAATCCATGTCTAAGGGAACTGAGAGGCAGTAAATTATCACAAATTGTACATCTTCATGCAAATACTCATCAAAAACATACCACAATCCTTTGGGAGTAGAATCGTGATTTACAGGAAAACTTCAGAAAGCCAGGAAATCTGCGAGCCAGCTGCCCCAACCCTAATTGAAACCTAGCATTTTTATTTTTTTATTTATTTCTTTTTTTTTTGCGTAGGAGGGGAGGTAGGAAGAATCTACACTCAGACCAGAAAGGCATCTTCTACCACCCTGACTTTCTTTAGCATTTCCAGTCCAAGCTGATTCTAAACGCACAAACTACCCAAACCGGTAGTAACTGCCCATCCGGATGTGTATACAATGTAATTTGAAACAAATTGACAGGAACAACCAAAACTATTAATCGTTATGCTTAAATTGTCGTAAACGGGCACACTGTCCCATGTATATGGTACTTTTGGAAGAGGGCACACTGTCCCATGTCTATGGTACTTTTGGAAAAGAGCACACTGTCCCATGTATATGGTACTTGGAAGAGGGCACACTGTTCCATGTATATGGTACTTTGGGAAGAGGGCACACTGTCCCATGTATATGGTACTATTGGAAGAGGGCACACTGTCCCGTGTATATGGTAATTTTGGAAGAGGGCACACTGTCCCGTGTATATGGTACTTTTGGAAGAGAGCACACTGTCCCGTGTATATGGTACTGTTGGAAGAGAGCACACTATCCCGTGTATATGGTACTGTTGGAAGATGTCACACTGTCCCATGTATATGGTACCTTTGGAAGAGGGCACACTGTCCCATGCATATGGTAGTTTTGGAAGGTATATGGTACATTTGGAAGAGGGCACACTGTCCCATGTATATGGTACTTTTGGAAGAGGGCACACTGTCCCATGTCTATGGTACTTTTAGAAGAGGGCACACTGCCCCATGTATATGGTACTTTTGGAAGAGGGCACACTGTCCCATGTATATAGTACTTTTGGAAGAGGGCACACTGTCCCATGTATATGGTACTTTTGGAAGAGGGCACACTGTCCCATGTATATGGTACTTTTGGAAGAGGGCACACTGTCTCGTGTCTATGGTACTTTTGGAAGAGGGCACACTGCCCCATGCATATGGTACTTTTGGAAGAGGGCACACTGTCCCATGTTTATCGTACTGTTGGAAGAGGGCACACTGTACCATGTACTGTCCCATGTATATGGTACATTTGGAAGAGGGCACACTGCCCCATGTGTATGGTACTTTTGGAAGAGGTCACACTGTCCCATGTATATGGTACTTGTGGAAGAGGGTACACTGTCCAATGTATATGGTACTTTTGGAAGAGGGCACACTGTCCCATGTATATGGTACTTTTGGAAGAGGGCACACTGTCCCATGTATATGGTACTGTTGGAAGAGGGCACACTGTCCCATGTACAAGGTACGATTTAAAGTGAGCACACTGTCTCACTGGCGATATCTGATACAATGCTACGAGGAACAGTTTTATTTGTTCCAAACGTAGTCTACAATGATATTAGAGGTAATAGTATACATCCGGCACACTTTTCCAATTAGAGATCACTGTCTTGAAAAGGGAAAAAAATCATAAGAACGCATCATAAGAACGCACAAGCGCTTTAATGCATATCTGACGATTGTTATGATCACTGTCTTGAAATAAAGTAATATGTTAAGCAAATGTGAAGAAGGAGGCACAAGCGCTTTAATGCATATTGAACGATTGGTATGAAAACGTAGAGGACTATGTAGATACAACTATGTTGTCGCATATTGGGCAATATAAATGATGTAAGTAACTAAACACTGACCTGAGTGGATATGGTATGTTTATACCAATGACCTGGACGTCAGCGTAACATACACGAATCTCAAGTACTGTTTAGTCTACTGCACCTGGTGAACTACTGTGTGACTATATCTCAAAAACAAAATAATTGAAGAAATTATAGAGAAGCATATAATTAGTCATAATTAAATGGCTAGGACATTATGATGTACATAGATAGACAATTACATATACATTACACATATTCAATATTCAACTCACTTCGTGTCACAGCATATCGTATAAAACAACAATTTATTAGATTCCATACTAACTGGACCGAGCAACTAAACTATCTTGGAGAAACGCGTTAATGCGAAATATATAATTCTGAGATACAACTTCACTTATTAGTTAGAAGTGGATACTTTTAACCTTTTCATCGCAGAAAGGATGGCTCCCCTGACTGATCTGAAATAGTGACGCATGCCAGAAGGTTCCGTGTTGTGTACACCATCAAAATGAATACATTTTTCGAGGAAACGAGAAGAGAAGTTTCTCCCAGAGTGAAACCAGAAGTGTATACAATAACTGGTTTGCAGAGCTTCCTAAAACAGCGAATTTGTCAAGGCAACACGGTCGTTATAAAATCTTCACATCTACAGCGTGGTAGGATTTCTGAAATTAAAACAATTTCCGCTCCCTCTTCAATGCATTTCTTTGCAAGGGAGCAGATAGATGTCAATAATGTCTCTGGATATACAACCGGACTACAGAGGTCATTGCTACCAATATCTAAAAAAAACTATTTTGGAATGTAAAAAGACCGATATACTATCACGTTTATTCCACACGCTCTTAGGCAAATGTTGGTCGGAGATCACAACAGCCCCAATTCCCAGCCAGTGTACCTTTAACCGATCATTCAAATTAAGGTTTTGTAACCACAGTGGCGTAGTCCAATTAGATAAACGTTGAATGAAATAATGGCCTATTAATAACACATTCATGTTCAATTAGTCATGCATACACACTGGGTGATGGCTAACACAGTGCGAACCACTGTGCTATAATTAGCCAATTAGCCGCGGTAAGCCGCTGTCTGAGATAATTCTAAAATTAGACCAATTGTGAAAAGTTATTTACAATGTGCTAATAAGTCTGAGGAAGTGTACATATGATAAAAAGGTATACTAGTATCCCCAATTAGAACCAACTAATTCAGACGCCCTAATTTGTAGCTTAGTGTTACCATACTGTTTGAATATATATACTGCTAATACTGTATAATTTATGTATACGTTCTTTTGTCCGGCGAACACAAGCTCGTATACTTCGCATAAATACTCGATAAATCGATTAGCTTGTGTAGAACCAGGTAATACCTTCAATCGAAGACGATGTAAGGCGTAATATGCAACTAGTTCAAGAATGAAATAGATTAACAATAATGCAATATAGAGTAAAAGGCAGGAAGAAAAAGGGTTGACAGACCTGACTCTCTCGCAGAAAAATGGCGTCTGTCTTCAATACCTCCCTAGAGGGATATCCATGACAAGGGATATTGGTCCCCGAATTGGTGATTGGCCAGCTTCACAGACATTAAGAGTGCATAATCGTCTGCTTAGCCTTGTCAGAGTACTGAGAGTACCAAACGCCCCGGCTCTCTGTCAAAACATAAATCCGTTTTCCTTATTTCAACAGAAAACCCTATTATATGTTCCGTTATATTGTTTGTGTGGACATTAATATCATTGTCATAATGCATAGTCCAGTCGGTATTTAGGGCCATCTGCCTTAACGTATCGTAATCCCCTTTATCGTAATACCAGATATGCCGTGTAAACGATTTAATATGGTTCTTTTTAAAGTTAAGAATACCAAATATTGGACAGTGATAACGAATATCTTGTTGTAAAAAGGGGTCCCCTACACCGCTTAGCAATACATTGTCTTTATTATTAACCAAAATAATGTCGATTATTGAAGATGAATTTTCTGTGAAATGAGTTGGTTCATTTATGCATTGGTGTAATGAGAACTGTTCACACATTGACGTTATTTGCCGACAGGAAATGGCATTGTTAAGATTAAAATTAAAATCACCGGTAATAATTATGTCGTTAATGTTCGTATCGACTGCAAGGTGTATTGAATTTTAAATAGTGGAATTATGAATGCTGTCTGCATTTGGTGGTCTGTAAAACAACCCGAAGAGAATGCGTTTCTGTTTCATGAAGATTTCAACCCATATACATGCAATTCCAATCGGTTCAAGATCATGCATGCGTTTGTAATGTATAGTATTTTTTATAGAGAGCATAACGCCACCATGACTATCTAGAGGGCGATCTTTTCTCTCAGGAGCTGAGAAGGAATCAAACGTAAAGTCAGTATCAAGTGTAGTTTGGTTGAGCCAAGTTTCAGAAAAGGCTAGTATGTCAAATTCACTTAGCTCTGTCCGTAAAATATCGAGTTTATGAAAAATGCTCTGAACATTATAGTGGACAAAAGACAAATGTCTTGTTAGTCCTAGTAAATCGATTGAGAAGGAAGATTGTGACGTCAAACTAGAGTTTGATAGGGTAGATGGACCAGGGTTTGGTTGTACATCTCCCGCAAGTATCAGTAGTATCGTAAACCATGTTGCAGTGACTGTACAATATGAATGAATGAATGAATGAATGAATGAATGAATGGTGTTTTACGGCACGTCGATACATAAATAGGTCATATTGTGCGCAAAAAAAATATGAAAAATGAAGTATTAATTAAAAATTAATGTAAATATATAAAGATAAAACTATTAAAAATAAAAATAAAATAAGGGATGATAAGGTGTAATATAAGCTATGTATGTAAATCAATAAATGCCCGGCAACGGGTATATAAACAAGTAAATATATATAAGAACACATTACAATGATTTATATAGTCTGATCTCTTTCAGGAAATCTAAAACAAGACTAAAATCTACAGTATCAAATAACTCTTTCATAGTATTAACATTGTAGTACCTTTGACGCATAGGATCAAAGTCTACACATTCCAATAAGATGTGTTTGACCGTTAACGGTGCAAAGCAGGGTATACATTCCGGTAATTGCTCACCTTGTAATAAATATGAATGAGTATAACGTGTATGCCCTATCCTGCACCGGGCTAGGACAACTTCCTCTCGACGAATGGGTCTACTAGAAGAACGCCATTCTCCGAGTAACGGTTTAATTGGATGGAGTTTATTGTTAACTGACAAATCCAAAGCGGCTTGCCAAGAGTTACGAATATATGTGTTAATACAACTTTTAAAATCAGTATAAGGTAATTTGGTATTAGTTATATGTAAATATAATGCTGCCTTAGCAGCACTATCAGCTCTATCATTACCACGTATTCCTACATGGCTTGGAAGTCAGCAGAAAATAATAACATTATCAATTATAAGAGAATTGTACTTTTCTAAAAGTTGAAGCACAACTGGGTTATCATGTTTCATATTACCCAGTGCTTGAAGAGATGAAAGGAAATCAGAAAAGATTACAAAATGGTCATCATCAGATTCCTGAATATAATTAAAGGCAAGTTCAATTGCCTTAAGTTCAGCTGAAAAGATAGAGGCCTTGTCAGGCAGGCGGCTCTTTATGCTGTGTTTGTGAACAACAGCTGCTGCAGCTACCTTATCTCCATCTTTAGAGCCATCTGTGTAGATATGTTGAAAGTCACAGTATTTCGATTTAATTTCATTAAATTTGCTTTGAAAGACAGTAGGGTCTGTACTGGATTTGTTATTATTACAAAGATCAAAAATAATTGTTGGAGTTTCCAAAGTCCACGGTGGAATTTGTGGTACTTTGTACTTGGCAACCAAATTTAGGTCGATTTCAGTGTCTCTTAATTTTGGTTTAATACGAAGACCAAATGGTCGAATGGCCTTCGGTTTTCGATCAAAAAGAGGTTCACAACTAGGATTAAAAACATTATCGAAAGTTGGGTTTGAAGGGTTAGACTTTAATTTAATGGCGTATTGAAGAGCTAATTTGTCTCGTCTGTGAGACAGTGATGGTTCATTGGCTTCAACATATAGACTTTCGGCTGGTGATGTACGAAAGGCACCTAAGGCGAGTCGTAATCCTTGATTATGTATAGGGTCGAGCATCTGCAAGTACGACTTGCGAGTCGATCCATATACTATTATGCCGTAGTCCAGCTTGGATCTGATAAGAGATCTGTAACGTCGCAAGAGGACTTTTCGATCTGCTCCCCAATTAGTGTTTGCAACAACTTTAAGTAAGTTAAGAGCTTTAAGGCATTTGGCCTTCAAGTATTTAAGGTGTGGTATAAACGTTAATTTACGGTCGAAAATAAGACCAAGGAATTTTGTCTCATCCACTACTGGTATTGGTGACCCATCCAGTGTTAGATGAGGGTCTTCATGATGTTTACGAAGTTGACAAAAGTGCATACAATTAGTTTTAGATTTAGAAAATTTAAAACCATTTTCATCAGACCAGGTCTGAAGTTTATTGAGACATTGTTGTAATTGTCTCTCGATAGTATTCATGTTTTTTACACGATAACATATAACAAAGTCGTCAACATATAGCGAACAATCCACACCTGGATTGATGCATTTTACTATACTGTTAATCTTTATATTAAAAAGTGTGACAGATAGTATGCTGCCCTGTGGAACACCCATCTCCTGTTCATGAATATCAGAGAGGGTTGAACCCATTCGGACACGAAACTGTCTATCATCTAAGAATTTCTCTATAAAAATGGGTAATCGGCCTCTAAGACCAATGTCATGTAGATCATTCATAATACCGTACTTCCATGCAGTATCATAAGCTTTCTCCAAGTCAAAAAATACAGCGACTAAATGTTCTTTTTTTATGAAAGCTTCCCTAATAAACGATTCAAATCGTATGAGATTGTCTGTTGTGCCTCGTTGGCGCCGGAATCCACTTTGATACTTTGTTATCAGTTTGTTGGACTCCAGGTACCAAACGAGTCTCTCATTAATCATTCGTTCCATGGTTTTACATATACAACTCGTTAAAGCGATTGGGCGATAATTTATTGGGTCCGTATGATCCTTTCCAGGTTTGGGGACTGGAATAACGATTGCTTCCCGCCAAGAATCGGGGAAGATTCCCGTCACCCAAGCCTTATTAAATATATCAAGAAGGGTAGAGAGACAGGATTCAGGTAAATGTTTTAGTAATTGATAATGGATATCATCAGGACCAGCTGATGTATCATGAGCCTTTTTAAGGGACTCTCGAAGTTCTTTGAGAGTGAATAGTTTATTGTATTTTTCCAAGTTTTTCGACTTGAAGTTCAGCTTCTTCTGTTCTTTTTGTTTCTTATTTTTCAGAAAATTTGGTTGACAATTTTCAGAAGAAGAATTTTTTGAAAAAGTTTCTGCCAAAGTGTTTGCAATATCTTTGACAGATGTTATATCTCCATTATCTGTTTTAAGATGATTTACAGTACTAGAATTACCTTTACCACTTATTTTCCGGACCATGTCCCATGTCTTCTTAAGAGATGAGCGAGAATTCAGCCTAGAGACGTAAGTTCTCCAGGATTTCCTCTTGCTATCCTTAATAGTACGACGGGCTTTCGCACGAAAAACTCTAAAGTTATCTAAATTTGTTTGAGTTGGCCGCAAGTTAAAATTATTTAATGCAGCTTTACGATCGCTGACTGCCTTTTTGCAGTCATCGTCGTACCATGGTTTATGTGGGCGTTTAGGATCTGCCGAGGTTTTTGGAATGGTTTGATCAGCTGATATATGATCAGCTGGTAAAAAGAGCAGTTGCGTCTTCGACATCCTCGAAAACGGAAGGCTTTAATTGTTCCTCGCAAAGAGATTGAAACGTAGTCCAATCAGCCTTGCGAAGTTTCCATCGTTGCGTTTTTTCGAGAAGTGGAGGGCCGATATTTTCAAGAAATATGGGGAAGTGGTCACTTCCACAGAAGTCGTCTCCAACACTCCACGAAAAATCCATCAAAAGCGTTGGATCGCATATTGTTAAATCAATGGAAGAATGAGAGCCTGTAGCAGGATGTAAGTAAGTATGTGACTTATTATTAAAAAGACACAAATTGTTTTTGGCTAAGAAATCCTCAATTTTCTTGCCTTTATCGTTTATATCTTTACAACCCCAGATGTAGTTGTGTGCATTAAAATCGCCCAAGAGTATAAAAGGTGATGGCAATTGTGCAACTAGGTGATTTAGATCTTTAGGGTCTAGTGAAGAACTAGGTGGTAAATATAAGGAACATATTGTTATGACTCTGTGCATAGTAACACTGACCGCAATAGCTTGCAAATTTGTTTTCAACGCAACAGGTCTGTGAGGAATGTTTCGATTAACGATTATCGAAACTCCACCAGTGGCCTTGTCCCCGGTATCACAAATATGATTGTATAGTGAGTATTGTTTAAAAGATACCATATCACTTGTCTTCAAGAATGTTTCTTGAAGACAAAAGGCAATAGGGTTGTGTTCATTTAAAATTAAGCTGATTTCATCATAATTTGGTTTCAAACCTCGACAATTCCATTGAATGATTTTATTAGTTTTACCCATTATTTAGCGCTAAGGCGATTTTTAATTTTGTTTTTATTTTTGGCCTTAGATTTAGGAGAGGTCTTAGGAGACTCAAGCAGCGACATCTCCACTGATGGATCCTCCTCCCCGAAAGAAGTCAGCTGAAGTGGCACCTCAACTAACCTTTCATGAGAGGATGGAAGTGGCAGTGCAGCTGCCGGCTCTGAAATGTCCATAAGCTGTTCGAATTTGTTATGCAGCTCAATAGGGCCATTAGACACCTTTGGCTGCTCCTTGTGCTCCCCAGTTGGAGAAGCACTAGGCTTTCCAACTTCCTTAGTTGGAGCAGCACTAGGCTTTCCAACTTCCTTAGCCGGAGCAGCACTAGGCCTTCCAACCGAGGATATATTAGGCTTCACGACTGGGGAACTTCTAGACTTCACAGTCTTAGAAGAACCCTCTTTCCAATTCTGAGAAATTGACATGCTCTTGACATTGCCAGAGCCTGCCGGTTTTGTGTTTGATTTAAATGTAAAAGTTTGATTAGGTGAAAAGTTTAATTTTGGCTTGTTAAGTTGTGTTTGTTGACTTTTGTTTGGATTTGATACTGAGGAAGTATTCTTTGTATTTTGAATTTCTGACTGTGGTTCGTATTGCGTACCTGCATCCCTGCATTCTGTGTGTGTTGCTTTTGTTTTGAGAATAGATGCGTAAGAGGTCGGACTTGAAATTTTATATTTTTCTTCTATCAATTTCCGTGCTTCTGGAAAGGGACTGTTTTGTGTATATTTAACTGTTATGATTTCTTTTTCTTTTTTAAATTTTTCACATAATTTTGAATTTGCGTGATGTCCCAGACCGCAGTTGGTACATTTGAGGTCGTTAGGACAATCTGGTTCGTTATGCTTGAATGCAGACTCGCCACATTTACCACAACGTTCTTCTTTAGTACACCTGGAGTTGTGGTGCCCAAAGCCTTGGCAGTTGTAGCAACGTATCGGGTTTGGAATGTAGGCGTCAACATGCAATTGCAGATATGCCACCTTTATTGTTTTTGGTAAGACGGGTGTTGAAAATGTGAGGATGATAGTATTTGTACTGATAATTTTGTCATTCCTCTTTATGGTTATTCGGCGAGCCGCAGTTACCAACTGTGGCGCAAGCTCGTGAATAATTTCGTCTTCAGGTACTCCGGAGAGATCCGGGCACCTGATGACGCCTTTGGAGATGTTCAAAGAGGAGTGAGGGTAGCATTTGACTTTTGTGTTTAAAATTTGTTTAATAGTGAGTAAATTATCCGAATGAGATTTTTTTTCTGTTTCAATAAGAAGAGTTTTGTTCTTTAATTTTTTGATTTGTTTAACATGTCCAGCATTGGAATGGACAGTTTTCTCTATGACAAAAGGTGACATATCTGCAACAGGCCTTTCCCCGTCTTCCGATTCGATAATAAGAAACGAGGAAAGGACTGGTTAATCACTGGTTCCTCAGTATCAGATTCATGTTCTGGGTTTTTTCGTTTGTTAGTAGTTTGTGCGTTTTGTGATGCCATGATGTGGCGTTAAGAATTCATCTTCCACGCTTCTCACCCACCCCGGAGTCCAACAAGGGGACATTTGCTGTGGATATCCAACAGCAAAATGCCAAGAATACGTAGAAGGTATACTCATATAAAGCTAACGCATCAGACCCCCCATACCACCCAGCGGACATAACCCTTTAACTAAAAAGTCAAAGAGCCGCACTTACGTTCCGCTTAAAAAGTGGCACAAGTATAGCCATATAGCGTTTTGAAATACATGATTAGCCCGTGCGCCACCGCCATAAAGGACCCTATCTATATAATGTTTAAAGTAGAACAATATAAAAAGTAAGTTAAGATACAGTGTACTGGTACTGTCTGAATAATAAGGTCGGATCTCTTATAGCTGGCGTGACAAACCGATTGATCAGATCGGGCCAAATCTGACCGCCCGTCTAGTTGAAGTCCGGACGACTGTACAATATAAATTGATAACTGAGCGAATTGAAAATTATATATTATCCTCTTACTTCTGGCTTAACGGATATCGTCTTATCATAAACTGATAGTGTTTGAATTCGTGTGATATCACGTTTTGTTGTTTGATACGGTAGAGCACGGCAAAGAGACTGACGTCTTCTTTGTAGATCGATATCAGGACCAATGTTGTAAGCAATATTGGAAGGTAACATCTCATATGAAACGATTTCATGTTGGCCACTTTGCCATTGCTAATTGTCTTCATGATATCCTTAATAGTAATAACAGAAATAGCAGAGTAACCAACATGAACGCATTTTTGTTTCCGGTATAGCAAAATGTGTTGTTTCCATGATACTGTACCCCATCCCCATGTGTCATCCCTAACGAAAGGAAACAAAAAACAATGAAAAAAAAACGAAAGACTAAATAGCATAAGGGTATGTGAGAAGGAAGTAGGTTATGAAGTATATACATTACACACATGTACAAGGATTATGTTTAAGGTAAGCAGCACACCAACAAACAAAAGTAAAATTACTAAGTTTGAACAAGCAAAATTGATCTTAAAGCCGACATGCATGTAACACTGCTCTTTGCTCTTATGAAGACGTAAAGCTAACGCGTATGCGTTATGAATACTCGAATACAGTAATTAGTAACACAGTAGTTAACAGTTGAGTAGTTACTATATATACATATATGTCAAATGAAATCACCCTATAAGTTAACATTTCCTGTGAATTTTTTGAATTTTTTTACATATTAATTTGCATGAAACTAATATAATACCGACTATATACATGGAACTCTTAAATCACTAAAATGGGAGCGATACTTCTTTGGGAAATAACAAATTATTTATCAACTAATATGAAAGCAAAACTATAGTTGTCCCTGTGAATTGCCATAATAGCTTAGTTTCTTTTGTAATATAGTATGAAAATAAAATATAAGTAAAAAAAGTACACACTATTTTGAATATATATGTCCGTATGCAACACCATACATTATAACATCTCTTTGTGAAGTTTAGATACTGAGCAAGTTTAACTGATTAATTATGGACAACTCGGATTACAATTGCATTCACCTTATACTAACACTTTTTGGGTTGATGTTGATCAAATGATTAATTATGGACAAAGTAAAAAAAATCTTCACTCCACCCTCGTCGCGCACGGAAAGCGTTTCTTCAAACTACCCCCTAAAAAAATCTACAAACTATCCCCCACTCTGAAAAAAAAAAGGAAAAGTTCCTCAAACAGACTGAGGAAAAGTCTCGACTACACTCCCAACCCCCTCCTCATTTTGTTTACAAATACACCCCACCAACACCACCAACACCACCCACATAACACACACATAGAGGGGTGCGCATGCGCGGACGAATAAAGTCGCGTTTTCAGCCAGCTCGGCTATTTTAACTTCAGTGGCAGCTGATATTAAACAAACTTATCAGGAATATCTTCCCCAATGTTTAATCTTTAAAACTGCTGAGTAATAACTCTTAAATATGTCTACCTAACCTTAATTAGCCGGGAAAACTCCTCGACCACGAGGCGATCCAGAACCAAGATGGCGGCCTACCGTCCCAGTGGACCAGATTTCAACTTCTGCATCCTTATATCGTCATTAATATTTTTCATGTTTACATTGTACATTCTACAATCTCACTACAGAGATGACTTAAAGAGTCCGTTCGTAAATTTCGCAATTTGTCTGTCAACGGCAAAGATGAACTTAAATGAAAAATTTCATCACAGAAAACTAAGTTGAGAAGAAACATTCGTCTGTTTCCGGTTAGCAAGAACCATATTAACAATAAAGCTTTATTAGTAGTATGTTTATTACTATCAGGAGACATTGAATGCAACCCTGGACCTCGAAATGCGTCCGTATTCCCATGTGGATGTTGCCAATATCCTGTCACCTGGTCCCAGCAAGGCATATGTTGCGAGGCGTGTGGGGCATCATAAATCTTGTGAAGACATTAGCACAAAGGAACTAGAGTACCTAGAGGGTTCAAATGTGATCTGGCACTGTTGTGCATGCGAAAGTGCGAAAGTGTGAATATTGACAGCTTTACTTTTAATAGCTTTGAACTACATACAAGCAATGCATTCTACCCGCTATCGGGTTCTGAAGACACATTTGAATCACTAAATACTACATCGTTATTTAATCCGCTACATACCAGCAGCCCGAGAAATTTGATTACTACACGTAAATCATCTAGTGGCTCCGGTATCGGTCGAACTACTCATGGCAGGGGCTCGCATACCAGAAGTGTTGATGAAAGTAATATTTTGCCAGAGAAAACAAATTTTAGGTTACTTACTATAAACTGTTGTAGCATACGTGAGCATAAATCCGAATTTACGGCCGCAGTCGACTATGTAAAACCGGATTTGATATGCGGTACTGAATCCTGGCTAAAGGGCATTAAGCCCGGTAAAACTCCATCTAACTCTGCCAGTAGTATAGAAACTGGCGGTACGGGCGCAGTTTTCCCTCGCGGGGAATGAGAAAAATTAGTGAAATATGCCAGGGGGGACTTAGGCGTAACTCTCATTTACACCACTAAGATCTAAATGTAAGTCACGCCTAAATCAACACCTCAACACATTTCAACAGTTTTCTCAAGCAACCCCGCTCTGGAAAACTCCGCCCCATACCGCCAGTATCTATACTACTAATCAATCCGGTTTGCCATTTTAATAACATAACATTTGCAACTCGTTAGGAGAGCAATTTTATTTTATGTCTACTTTCGCCGAATCTACTTTCGCCGAAATTTTTCAATAACATTTGCAACTCGTTAAGCAAAGTCAGACGGAACCGGGCAGTAGTCTTCATCATCGCTCTGCATATCATTTTTTACCATGGAGTATTTTATTTTCCTACACTTTGCTATTTTGTATTTCAGTTCAAGAAGCTCTTCTCTGTTATTATTCAGCTCGCTTTCATAATTATCCATTTCAACCAGCAATCGTCTTTTTTTAGTGTCCATAAAATCATCACGAACTACTTCATATTCTACTTGGAGTTGCCTGACTCTCATCAATTCTCTTCTATATTTATCTTATAAATTGTTAAGTTTTCTGCAAACCTTTTCTAATCTTTCTTGTTTCATTATATAATAATACTATATATAATTATTGTTAAGCCCTTATTTAATATTTTCAATACCCTTAAATGAGACCCAACTATTGAAATCTTCATTGTAACCCTTCCATTTAATCAACGCTTGTTTCTTTTTGTAATCACGTCGTATTACTTTTTCAATCCTGAATATTTCTTGCTTTGCTTTTGTCATTTCTAATTCATAAAAGCTTCCGTCAATGTTTTCGTTGTTTAAATCAAAGGATTTGTGTTTTGAATTTCATCAACAACAAATATTTCTTCAGTCCAATTTGGGGTATAACCTTTCTCAAACGTTCTTTTATATTTGCTGATTCTAACATTATCCCCTATTTTAAACTTTGGCCTAATTTGATTACTTCTCATTTTTCCATACAAGTTGAAATATACCGTTCCTTTATTTTCTCATCACTAGCTTCAGTTGGTGTCATTTTAATACTCCGATGTTTTGTATTATTATACTTATCAACCATCGCCTGAAGCACGTCTAAATACGTATTTGTATTGTTAGCTGTAAAATATTTCCACATCTTTTCTTTTAATGTCCTGTTAAATCGTTCAATTACTACAGCTTTTCCGAAATTAAAAGTATGATACATTTCGATATTATAATCAACAAGGAATTGCTTAAAAGTCTTGTTATAAAACTCCACACCGTGATCAACCCACAACAATTTACACTGTCTTCCTATACTGATTATCTGTCGGAATGCTTTGGTAATTTCTAAACCAGTTTTATTTGGAACGGGTATAGCCCAAGCAAATTTACTAAATAAATCAATAACAGTAAGCAAATATTTAGTACCTTTATTATACTTCGAAAACGATTGCATATCAACCAAATCAGCAGACCATATTTTATCAATTTCATTAACAATCACACGGCGTTGAGTGAACTTTCTTCGTATAGGTTTATGAAGTTCATCTGCTAACTTGTCAGTCCATTTCAACGCCTTTTCTAGTTTTTTGAGTTTCCAAGACCAAGTTTATATTTTGTACTAATGACTGGTTTTACTATCAAATTCTTAGCAATCTTTTCTCCGATAGTTTTAGACTTACTAGATTTCAAACCAGCAAGCATGTTTTTATCACACGTTGATTTATTACTAGGATTTTCGTCATAGCAATAATCATGATCTTTACAAACAGCATCTAATTCATTTACCGGTTCTCCGCTATCAAGTGGATTACCAGGACCGCAATATTTATAACCAGGAAGTGTTAGCTCTTTTTTGGGCAGCAACGGGAGCAAAGCTTTATGAATATCAATATTACCACCTTCTGTGTTTTTAACAAACTTTGTTTTAGTAATACCACAAGATGCACAAGTTGCTCTTAACATTTTTCTACCATTTTTTGCTAAAACATACTTAGGATCAACATTTTCAGTAACATTTTTTCTTTTATACAGTAACTCATACATAATATGATTAGATTAAACTTCGTTTACAAAATATGATGTTATGATGTTTTCATTTTTTACTGGTTTGTAAGGCTTTAATAATTTGTAAAGAATATCATACGTACTATTTCCTTCTTGTAACTTTTTAATGAAGAATAGGCAGAAATATCCACACAGAACACTTGTTTTATCTTGGTATTGAATGGTGTTGTATTTTATATTAGGCATGTGCGCTAAAACTTCTTTTGGTGGGCTCAGGCCAAACGGATCGAAGTAATAATTATCATAGTAACAAGTCCAGTGTGTGCCAGGTCCAATATGATCATCAAGATTAATAATACCACATTTTTGTTTATTTTGTGTTGCCGGTAATTTGTTTTTGCTGTACACCCCACTGAAGTTCTGTATACCTAGCTGCTTAACCCATTTTATTATATCTAAGTTAGAGATAGGTTCATTTGTAAAATTTAATTTTTTTTATAAATGGGATACTTCTGTATGGCCTAATTTGTGAGTCTACTTGCAAACCTTGTCCTCTTCTATCTACTTGCAAACCTTTTCCAGTTAAACCACTAATAAGAGATCCAATCAATGGAATTCCTAGTGATGCAAGCATTCCAAGAAATCCTCCGTCCTGCTGTTGTTTTTTAGTTAGTTTAACAGGGCAGTGACCTTTTGACTTTGCTATCTTCTTTCTTTGTGCAAGTGTTAATTTATTTGATTTTAGAAGTTTTGGTTTTTTATCACTAGGAACAGTTGCCGTTACGTCTTGCTGTTTATCACTGGGAACAGTTACCGTTTTAGTACTAGAAGCACATGCCAGTACGTCTTGCAGTTGTCTTTTTGTTAGTTTAATCGTGCAGCAACCTTTTGACTTTGCTATTTTGCTTTTTTTGTGCAGCTGTTAATTTATTTGATTTTAAAAGTGTTTGTTTTTTATCAGCAGGAACAGTTACCATTCCATTTCCAAATATTTTACCAATTCCAGTACTTGCCAGACCACTAAGTGCCCCTGTTGCTAAAGGCCCTGATATCTTTGGAGCAAATTTAGCAACTGTTGGTAAAATTGTTTTAGTTAGCAAACCAGCTAATGCACCTAAAAAGCCTCCATTTTTAGACTGAGACCTCATTTGTGATTTTGATATATTTATGTCTAATCCTTTCCGCCAGATTTAGCTTTGTTAATATTGTTAATCTGAGTAGCTGTTAGCAGCAAAGGAAAATTCCCAGTTAGTTGGTCATTTTTTAACCTAAGTGTTAATTCACTCTTATCCTCATAAGCCCTCGCTAAACTCTGTTTTTGTCCATCTGTTAAATTTACTGAATAATATACGTAAGTCATATATATTATAAGTTAGATTAAACAATAACTAGTTCATTTCCAACAGTATCAATAACTATATCTACTTCATAGAGAACCAGAGCATAAATTTTATAAGGAGCCCCCGGAGGTATATTTAGCTTATATCTCAAATTTAGTTGTTTTGGATCAATACTGACTTCATTTTCCTTGTAACTCAAATCAAAATGTATCATTCCGAAAAGAGTTTTAAAATTACTCACATTGAGTAAAGTTCCAGTGTTTTTATCATTTTGCTTGTAAGAATAATTAATAACATCTCTGAATATTCTTATGATATTAGCATAACTGTATTCGGTTTCTGGATAATAAAGAAATATAAAAAGATTGGACAGGGAAAGTAGCATTCAAGGAGGACAGTAAACCACAAAACACAGAAACAAACTCGCAAACAGACAAACAATAAGGCAAAAGCAATAATAAATGCAAACGACATCACAAACACAAAAAGGGTTGACAATAGGGCTACCGCCTTGGAACGGTCAGTGGCAAAGTAGGCCACTGACCGTTTCCCATTTCCAACTTCCAATCTAGCCGATTGCAAATAGCAATTAGTATTAGCAGCATTTACCTTAAACGTATCCAAAAGATGAGGATTTTGTGCTTGAGAAGAACTCTTGTCTGACCTTTGCAAATACACAAACACATGTTTGGGATTTTTAACACCAGCCGTTATTCTAAAGACGGATTCAGTTAGTTGAGAACTTCCGCTTTCTTGTATCATTTCACGGAGGTAAGTCCATCTTGTTGATATCATATGATTTGTCATTACATAACTTAAACCATCTAAGTTAAATATCATTCTGGGTATCTACAAAACTAATTTATTAATAATAACTCGACCATCATCTCCACCAGCTTTGAAAATTAACACATTATCATCTGTTAGTTGCAAGCTGATTTGAATCTGACTAGGAGGAAGCATGTTTCTGGAAATCTTGATGTAATTGAGGATAAGAGGATTCGGCATTTAATTGCCAAAGGGCCTAAGTATCGCCTTCCATCTGATATTGATTTTAATGCCTGTCGCAATAAAATTGCGGGTTCTTTAACGGATTTCTGTTCAAAGTGGTGTAGGCGAGAAAAGGCAGATAAACATGCACTTACTGCTTGGATGAAAACTATTTCAGAAATTGTTGAATTACGTATTTTGTTTTACGAATCAAATCCATCCCTGCTTCCACGGCCTTCCACTCACAATTTACGACACCTTAAGAAGGGTATTCAGAATTTACATACTAAATTTGCTCTAGTTCCAGCAGACAAAGCTTCCAACAATATAATTATTGTCTGACGACTACATTATATCAATACTTTGAATGCTGAGCTAGCGAGCACTTCTGCTTATGTAACTCCACCTCTGCTGGAGACGGACATTGTTTCCCAGCATGTGACTTTTATGGAGACTATAAAGGTTTCTGTAATTAGTAAGCAGACGAAGCTTCCTACAATGTACTGGATACCCAAACTTCACAAAATTCCTTACAAAGCACGTTTTATCGCTAATTCTAGTTCATGTAACACGACCAATATATCAAAACTATTGACTTCCTGACTTTCCGCGATTAAAGAACATATTGTAAAATATTGCGGAAAGGCCTTCGAGAACTCAGGAATTAATCTGTTTTGGTCTATCAAAAACTCTGGAGAAGTTCTTGACACACTACGGTGTAAGCATTTTCATGCCTCTTCTCTAAGCATCTACGACTTTTCTACACTGTATACTACACTACTACATCATCTTATCAAAGAAAAAATGCTTCAGCTTATTCAGAAGACATTTGCTAGAGAAGGTACAACTTTTCTAGCTTGTAATAATGTCAGGGCTTTCTTTACTAACGCCCCCATTGATAAGTATAATATGTGGACTTGTACTGATGTTTGTAGAGCCTTATCTTTTCTTCTAGATAACATCTTTATAAGATACGGTAAAACTATTTACCGCCAGGTTGTTGGTATTCCTATGGGTACTCACTGTGCGCAACTTGTTGCAGATTTGTTTTTGTACTGCTATGAAAGAGATTTTATGTTGAGTTTGTCACCTGCTAGCCAGGGTGAAATTATTGATGCCTTTAATAATACTTCTCGGTATCTTGATGACATACTCAATATTGATAATCCGTTCTTTGCTCATCTGGTTACTAACATTTATCCACCAGAGCTCACGTTGAATAAAGCCAACATTTCGGATACTGTAGCAGCATTTCTCGATCTTCATCTCTCGATTTCAAAGGATTGTATTCATACTAAAATCTATGATGAGAGAGGTGATTTCAATTTTAACATCGTTAACTATCCACACCTGGATGGAGATGTACCTCGTGCTACCTCATATGGGGTGTATATCTCCCAGCTCATTCGATTTGCTAGAGCGTGTAATGATGTTATAGACTTCAATGATCGTAATCAAGTTATTACAAGTAAACTTCTTCACAGGATTTTCGTTATCACAAACTACGTAGATCTTTCTCTAAATTCTACCGCCGCAACGAGGGCCTGCTGGATAAGTACAACACCAACCATAAAACACTTCTGCGACTAGGCATATCACAACCCTCATTTTATGGAGATGTGGTCTATAAACTTCGAAAGTTAAAGGGGTCTGACGTGTTTCCTGACCGCTTTACAAATTTAATCAGGAAGTTCGTCAAAAAGGATATAACCCCTTGGTTTTACAGCGCACTGCATGTTTAGTGATTGACCCCTCTACAGTCAGTCATTACGCTTCACTTTTCACTTGTGCGATGACTGGACTACCTGTTGGGACTCTATGATTGTACCTACTGGAACCCCAACTAAGGGAGGTGGGTGCATGAGCTTTCGTCCCTCGGGTTTTCTGGTCGTACCCTAGATTGGTCTTCTCTTTAGCTGCAACTACTATGGTTGTTCAGTACGATTCTGGATACATCCTGAGATGTTTATTATTTTGTATGTATATCTTTAGTTGGTTTCTCTGGATATGGACTTTATTGTTAGAGATTTCCTTTTGATGGGATTTAGTTTTGTTTACACTGTCTTGTCTATTTGGGCGCTAAGACAGGATAATAGCGAGGATTGTGCGCATATAAAATCGATTCAAGCTAACCAGTAGGTCTTATTGCCTACTGACCGTTCCAAGTCGGTAACCCTGTCTTCACTACCCTTTTTGTTGTTTATGTCTCTTTCATTGTAGTTTCAAGTCCTTGTTTGCAGTACAGTGCGGACCTACGATGCCATTGCGTTCGGACGCTGTGGTTTCTATAGGACCCTATATATCATTTTGTTTCCAAACCCTCAAAGATAGAATATTTGTTTAATGGGATTATAGAGTCAACTATTTGATTAGTTATGATTAAAGCATGACGGATCGCAAATCCTAAATTATAACCAGCTTGATCATCTCGAGATTCTGCAGCAGCTGTATTATCTAAATAAAAGTATTCATTTGTTCCGGTTGTCTTTACATAATCGTCAGAAATTTCAAGCAAGCTTTTGACATTAACAAATCTGTGAAGATTATTTCCATCGTAAACTATCTTTCCATTTTGCTTTACTTGCATTTGATCAATTAGTGAAGCTGCATCGTTAATCAGAGCAATTTCATCGCCGACTGCGAAATTGGCTCCATCAGCAAGTTTGTTTACTCGAAAACCGATTTCAAAATATGCGTTATACCAATCAAAGTAAGAACTTCTGTCATTTAACGTAAACTGATAACCACTTTTCATTTGTCTGGTATTATTTCCTGGTTGTGTTATAGGAGTATCTAACTGAATAGGTACATGTTCATATCTAGTATTATATTGATTACCTCGAAACATCTATGTATACTAGTAATTAGATTATTTTTTATTAATTAATCGATTAATTCTTGCATGAGTTCCTCTTCCGGATAGTAATCTGTTAATTTTTGTATTTACATCTTCTTCAATTATATCATCAGCCGCAACTTTAGCTACATCTTTTGCGGCAGCCTTTGTAAGTTCTTTTAAAATCATCTCACCTTTTGGTTTAGGTTTAATAACTGAAACTAATTTATCAGCAGCCATTTTTCCTACTTCATCTCCAAGTTTTTTAGAACCGCTTTCTATGATTTGTTTACCAGCAATTTCTAATGCTTTCTTGCCTGCTGTTTTCACAGACTCGCTGAATATCTTTGATCCGACTTTTGAAAAAATGTCAAATATGCCAGCTCCAGTTAATCGATCAACTTGAGTATATGTTCCTGTGCTAGTGTCATAAACTTTATTTAAACATGCCATATAACTTATGTTACATTAATTCCTTCAAAACAAAACGGTAAGATTAATAATTTTACCGGAGAAATCGGTTATGTAAATATTAATACTGTTAATGATCGTTTTGTTTACTTCGCAGAACCCAACTCTCATCGGTTCATTTTCAAAAGGATACGCTCTCGTAAGAGCAGCTGTACTTATTTCATAAATGACATCTCCGTATGATCCATCAACAATAGAATTACTTATCAAGTCACAGTGGATATACAATGTATCGATAGAATTTGTTATGTCTGGTGTCACAGTTCCAAATTTAGTTTCTCTAATAACCGCATCTTTGTCAAACCCGATCAAGGTGTGAAGGTTTGATTCTCTCAAATCAAGCACAAAGTTATTATGAATGGTAACTAAACATTTTAAACTTGATAAATCAAACTCAATTTGTATTGGGATGGGTGAGTCATCGGTTAAATCATTGTTTACAGTCAATGCTTCTTTTATGTAAGTATCAATATCACCATAACTGTAATTTCCATTTCTAAAAATAATAATTTTCCAATCTGCTCCATTGTGATACCTTATCACTTTGTTATTAAAATCTTCACTAATATTATACCACGAGTAAGTCATGGAATTAATCTTATCGAGTCCAATGCCATATTGTTTGTTCCTGCCTAATATTAATGGTCTGACAAATACAGTTGTAAAATTACTCGGTGTATTTGAGCTATTAATTATTGACGCTTTGTCTGATGATAATACAATGTTTGTTCCATATAATATAGAATGGATAAAATTAATCACCTTTGTAATACAGTTTAAAACTTGATTTTTCAAAATTATAAACTTGTGTAGTGTTTCGTTTTATGTCTGGGAAGATGGTCCAATATTCAGATTTTAGAAGATTTTGAACTTAGATTAAACAGCCTAAACCATTCTATACCAATGTCTGTATTTGTAACTGTATATGTAAGGTCTGCTTCAACTATGTAGCGCCCGGGTTTTATAATTTCGACGTAACCACCACCAGGATATTCTGTAGCATATTCTCCACTTTTTACAAATGAACTATATACAAGAGTAAACGCCCTGATAAAACCATCACGTTTGGTCCTTTCAAGTGGTTTTCGTGGGGGGTACGATACATAACCATTGTTATCTTGCATGATGCTCATTCCATCATCTATTGTAGCTTCAAGAATTAGAATCCGACTTAAATGTTCTACTTTTGCTCTTAACTCATCAATTATACCAAGAACTGCTACGTGCCGGCTATCAGACTTTTGATTATGTTCTTTAACAAAAGCTATTTCATCATCAAAGGCTTTGCTTCTTTCATCCTGAGCAGCTTTCAATTGCTTTGAAACATCATCAATAGCAGTCTCAAGTTTATCAGTGTTAACCAGTTTGCTCAGAGCAGTCTGAAGTTTATCAGTGTCAACCAGTTTGTTCAGAGCAGTCTCCAGCGAGTTACCGTCAACCATTTTCTTTTTGATATCTTCAAATTCCTTGTTGATATCGGCGACGTTGGTGTTTATCTGCTCATTTAATATTTTAATTTGAGTTACTTCGGCAGTAAAAGCAGTTCTCATTTGTTTTGAAGCATCAGCAATAGCAGCTTCTAGTTCATTGTTATCAACCATTAGTGTATTGATTTCCCCAATCCGTGTATTAATATTCTGAACACCAGCTCTTATTTGCTCACTTAATTTTTTGTAGTTTTCACTATCTTCCAATCCGTCTTTTTTCTTTTCTAGCTCTTTCAAAGCATCACCCAGAAGTTTTATTTCATCTTTTAATTCGTTTTGAATTTTCTCACGGTTTGCTTGTAACTTTGTTTGTATCAGACTTAGTTTATCATCAACACCTGTTGTTAAATCTTTCATCATGTCTGGAATTTTATCAATATCATAATCGCGTATGATTCTTGTTATTCTTCTTTGACAATATTGCCTTGTTACCGCATCATTTGCTTTTGTCGGATCACCAACATTGGTAATTCTATTATTATCCATGTTAAGCTCACTTCTCAAAACATTTTCCTGGTTTCTGCCTTTGTTAAGATAATCAACCAAATGTTTTTGTTTTACATACTCAGACAGCACAATACCAAAGTTTGTAATATTAACACTGCCAGTAGTAACTTCCCCACCAAGATCATTAAAAAGTCCCATTATATATAATATGATTAGATTAAATTTCGCCGTTGAAGTTACGCTTTACTAACTTCCTAGGGCGATCAAGATACAAAAAGTCGTACTGTTTGTAAGTTGCTTTTTTATACTGATCTTTGCTGACATCTTGTTCGTTGGAAAGCATGCCCAGCTCACGATTAACCGGAGTCGCGAAGAAGATGTAATGAGAACAGTTCAACCGAATGTCTTTGGGAGTTTTGTAATAAGATTGTGACAAGTAAATTACACAACAATTTTTATGTCTTCCCTGGATGAAATAATTAATAATATCATTTTGATTACGTTCGCAAACATAATCATCAAAAAAAGCTATCTTTTGAGTATCAGAATCCAAATCATTCACAGGAATAACTTCATCATTTGAACATTCTAATATGTCTCCAACTGGGATTTTGTTCTTTTTTGCTATCTTTTCAAGTTTTTGTGATAAGACCTGATACTTGGACTGCTCCAAATTTTTAGCAAACAAGTAAATCTTGTCGTAGTAAACCAAAGGTTTCAGCAACATGTGAACTAATGTGTTTGTCTTGCCAGATCCTGAATTACCACAAATTAACATTCTAAAACAACAGTCTGGCATGAAGTTCCATATCTGTTTAAAATTACCGTTTTCTGTTTTCATATCATAGTTTGGAATTTGCATTATAATAATACTTAGATAATACTTGTCTTAACTTATTCTAATTTATCTTAATTTAATCTAACCTTATATTATACATGTCTTTGTTAAAATGGAAAGAATTAGCAGATAAAAAGCGAAAAGCGAGTGAGCTTAATAAAGAATACGAGAATAAAGTTACTCAAAAAAGGCTAGAAAAAGGAGCTAGTCGTGATTTATACAAAGAAATATTTAAACCTGTAACTAGCGAAATAAAAAGTCAGTCAGAACAGCTAACAGAGCAGTTAGCTTCTCTTCCGAAAATAAGCCAGCAATTAGTCGCTCTTCCAGCAGCAATAGGCGAGGAAATAGAAGAACAAAAAACGTATCAGGAATTACCCCAATTATTTGCTGAAGAACCGCGTAAGCTAACGCTGTCACCTGAACAAGAAATACTAGGAGAAGAAGAACCTGCTGCGAGGCCCAAGGAACCCAAACCGGTGTATGATATTAACTTGGATGCTAGTATGAATAAAGACGTACTTAAAAGTATGGCTTGCCAATGCCAACTGAAATACCAGGTATTACTGATGGGAGTGCTGATTATGATGAATATGTTAAAAGGGCTGAAGAGAAACATGATAAATTGCTTCCCAAGACAAGAGGTCTAAGGATAAGAGCAGAGAACCTCAGCGAAAAAAACTCAAAGCGAGTCAGGAAAAAGCAACATCCGATGTGACTAAACTTAAATATTCAAAATTACTCGATGACCCCGATGGCACCAAAATAAAGAGAGATTTACTTTTAAAAGAACATAATGAAAAAGCAAAAGAGGTAAATCCTTTAGTTTTTTATATAAAAAAGTTGCCTGAGCGGATTCAAACAGCTAGAGAAACTATACAAAAGACTGGCAAAGGGATGCAACAAAAAAAAAATTCCTACAAAGTCGACAAACATGGTAACTATGGAATGTTGGAAATTGATTTACCCAAGCGTGTTGGTCATCACAAACTTATTGCCAAACAAGGAGAAGCAGTTGTGTTAGACCTGAGAGTAGACGATGATTTTATAGACTTGATAACAAAGCGTTACAACAATGGAAAAACTTATTCAAAGCTGTCCCAAAATGCTTTTAAAAAACTAACAGAATTATCTGATTTGCCGATTCACAAAGGTTCTTCAAAGTTCAAAAGGATTTTAGGAGGTTGTGTTGAATATTACAATAACCCCGAAGATTTGATGGATGATCTAGAGTTAGTATGCGGAAGCATCGAATCAGGGAATAATAGTCCGCAGCTAATAAATAAAGGTATTAGCATACTCGACGAATTGTTAAAAATAGGCAAAATGTCACGCAAAGAACATGAGCAACTATTTTCTAAATATTTTAATTAAATTATTGTCTAACTGTAATTATACATGAAAACCAAAGAAGAATTAATTGATCACTTGCCGCGACTTGTGGCTGCATACAGACGCAGTTATAAATTGTGCGGTATTATAAACACAACGTTACAGATTAACTGGAATAATTGGTTGTGGTGCTCTCCTAGCATTAGTTCCAGCAATTCCTGTTTTCATAGCTGTGGTTGGCGCAGTTCCTCCAATAGTTGCTGTTTTAGTGAGTAAAACAAGAATAGCAGAAAAAAAGACTTTGTTAAAAACACATCATAGGAGTTTTAAACAACTTCTATCATATGTCCAAACAACAACAGGACTAGAAAATCACGAAGAGGTAATTAGGATTACCTTCAATAAAATATTAGAGATTCAAAAGAATTATAACTTCACGGAACCTCTGGAAATGCATATGAAAAGATTCAAATTAAACGGTCATGGCATTCAGACGTAATTCTTTTCTGATATCCTATCGTACTTGTCTCTGGTTGATTTTGTTTTAATCGGTTTTGTTTCTTTTTCTATTTTTAATATTTTAAATATTTTCTGAAAAATGTATTCAAATTTGATTGATCTTTTCCGACCTTCTAGCTTATCCAAAATCTTTACAATTTTGTAAAACAAATCCTAAAATCTTTGTCTATTTTTAGAAGACAAATCAAATGCCACCAAGTATTTATCCAAATGATACTTTCTAAGGTAAATAGTTTTCTTTTGGCTGTAGGTGCAACCTGTGATAAGATTATAACCATTGTGGGTGCCACAATTAAGTCAAACACGCTCGTTATCGAAAACTTCACAAGTATCGTTGCAATTCACGCATGCGTATGTACACTTGTAACACAGTTTGGTCCTGGTACAATACTTGCAAAGCTTCTTTTTATTAGTCATGTAAAATAAGATACAATCTGTAAACACCCCAGGAGGATCAATATTATCTAAAACTCTTTCACAATATTTGCAATTCATTATATTATACTATAGAAATAAATATTTAAATAAGGCTTAAAAATATTATCTTACGTGATATTATAATGGAACAAGTAGAAATTGAAATCAACAACTTTAAGAAAGATCAAACGGAACATGCAAAAACTATTGATTTTGAAGATGCGAGTAAATTAGATGCAGAGCTTTTAATTTTTTCAAACTTTCAAGATTTGACAGAAAGAATCATAACAATGGTAAAACAACTAAAACTACCATGGAAAATAGGAAAAAGAGATATAAACAAACTACGTTCTTTGTGCAAAAAACAAATTTCAGAGGCAACCAGTTACCATCCAACTTTATACAAAGTTTCTTTTATTGCCCACTATAATATTTTACTTGACCGAGGAATTAAATTTATTATATGTGGATAAATAAAAAAAATATATATAATCTAACCAGGAAATAAATATTTTACTTCAAAATAATTAATTAATTAATAGGGGCTTAAAGAAATAATCTCATGTAATATTATATAATGAGTATCCGAGAAATTGAAACATCCCCAAAACAGTATAGCAAGGTTTTTAAAGTAAATGTTGTCAGTAATGATCCGCTCAAACAACTACAAAAACACAATCAAAAGTTGTGAACTTTCTTAAAAAAGAACTAAGAAAAACAGGTGGATTTAAATTAAGTGTTGATATAAAACTTACTTTTAAAAAAAAAAGTACCACATGATAAAGAACATAAAGGAGGTTTTGATATTATATACAAAACAGATTACTTTGCCTCAAAGGCTGCAATAATATTAAATAAAAATCAAATATCAGAAGCATTAGACAAAGCACGAGAAGAAATTATAAATAGAATTGGAAATTGGCTTCAGTTGGGAAGTGGTTAGCAAATTGAATCAGTAGATGCACATTACATAAATCGAATAAAGTAAAAGCCTTTACGAGGTAGCTCTTATTTGGATTTACCAAAAGAACTTGCTAATTCTAAAAAAGGATTGATCAATACGAAAAATGAAAAAGATAACGAATGCTTCAGATGGTGCCATTTGGCTTGTACATTTCCTGTTAAGAAAAATCCTCAAAGAATAACAAAGTACAAAAAGCATATTGGTGATCTTGATTACAAAGGAATTACATTTCCTGTTACTATCAAACAAATCCCAAAAATAGAAAAACAAAAAAACATTTGTTTTAACATATTTGGATATGATGATAATCAAGTATACCCTTTGTACATATCAACAAATAAAGCAGAAAAAACATGTGGTATGCTTTTGATTGTCGAAGAGGAAAAAAAAAAAACATTATGTGTGGATAAAAGATTTTAACAGTTTGATGTATAATCAATCAGCACACGCGGGGGAAATGGTTTTGTAAAACATGCTTGCAGTGCTTTACATTAGAACGTGTGTTAAAAAAGCATGAACCTGATTGTCTTTCACTTAACGGAAAACAAGCAGTAGAGATGCCAAACAAAGATAAAAAAGTTAAGTTTAAAAACTACGACATACAGCTAATGGTTCCGTTTGTTATATATGCTGATTTTGAAGCAGTAACTGAAAGTATTTCTTCAGTATCAAACAATCTTAAAAAAGCACACACAGAAGCATATCAAAAACATACTGATTGTGGTTATGGATACAAGGTTGTTTGTTGTTATGATGATCAATATTCAAAACCAGTTGTAACGTATAGAGGACCTGATGCTGTTTACAAGTTTTTAGAAAAAATGATAGAAGAAGAAAAGTGGTGTAAGAAAACTATGAATACGCATTTTAAGAAAGATTTGGTGATGTCACAGGAAGAAGAAGCTAGATTCCAAAAATCTAAATCATGCCATATTTGTGGTAATGGTTTTTCAATAACTCTTAAAAAAGATGACCCAAGTCGTACAGTAGCATATGAAAACTCCGTTAGAAAAGTTAGAGATCATTGTCATATAACTGGAAAGTACAGAGGAAGCGCTCATGACATATGTAATATTAATTTCAGGTTGACTAGAAAAATACCTGTTGTGTTTCATAACTTGAGAGGATATGACTCTCACTTCATAATGCAACACATCGGAAAGTTTAAACGAAACATAAATGTGATACCAAATAACATGGAAAAGTATATGGCTTTCATGTTAGGAAAAAGTTTAGTATTTATTGATAGTTTCCAGTTCATGTCCCAATCATTAGATAATCTAGTAAAAAACGTTCCGTCGTTTCAATACATATCTCAAGAATACAGCGGTAAAAAGTTAGACTTGCTAAAAAGAAAAGGCGTTTATCCTTATGATTACATGAACAGTTTTGAACGCTTCGAGGATACTAAGTTACCCGGCAAAGATAGCTTTTATTCTCAATTAAATGATGAGCACATTTCAGATGCGGATTATGAACACGCTAAAAAAATATGGAAAACATTTAAGATTAAAAATATGGGAGAATACCATGATCTGTATCTTAAGATTGATGTGCTGCTGCTGACAGATGTTTTTGAAAACTTTAGAAAAATGTGCATTGAGTATTACAAATTAGATCTTTGCCATTACTTCAGTAGTCCTGGGTTAGCCTGGGATGCGTGCCTCAAAATGACTGGTATTCAACTTGACTTAATCACTGATATTGATCAATATTTTTTTGTGGAAAAAGGATTAAGAGGCGGCACAAGTTATATCGCAAATAGATACTCACAGGCTAACAATAAATATATGAAAAACTATGACAAGAAAAAAGAAAGCAAGTACATCATATATCTTGATGCCAATAACTTGTACGAGTGGGCCATGTGTCAACCGTTACCTACTGGCAACTTCAAGTTGGTTGATAAGTTCGAAAAAGGAAAATCAAATTACATTGTTGAGTGCGATATCGAGTATCCCGAAAAACTACATGACTCGCATAATGATTATCCTCTCGCCCCAGATAAATATAAAAGATGAGTGGTTGTCAGACAATTGTAAAAATTTAAAACAAAAGTTTAATCTAGGAAATTGTAGTATTAATAAACTTGTTACGACGTTGAAAAATAAAGAAAAGTATGTCGTGCATTTTAGAAACTTAGAATTGTACAAAACGCTTGGATTAAAGGTGACAAAAATACATCGAATACTACAGTTTGACGAATCAGAGTGGTTAAAGACATACATAGAGTTTAATACTGCCAAGAGGACAGCTGGTAAAAATGCTTTTGAAAAGGATTTCTTCAAACTGATGAACAATTCAGTTTTTGGTAAAACTATGGAAAACTTGAGAAAAAGAATTAATGTTAAATTGACTCACGACGAGGAGGTTCTTTTAAAATATGCGGCAAGACCTTCATTTATTTCTTGTAAAATGTTTAATGAAAATTTATTTGCTGTAAACAGAATAAAAGAACGATTAGTTTTAAATCGTCCTATTTATGTTGGCATGTGTATTTTAGACTTGTCAAAATATTTGATGTATGATTTCCATTACAACTATATCAAAAACAATAACGATAAAAAAGCTAAGTTATTATTTACTGATACCGATTCCTTGTGTTATGAAATAAAAACAAAAGATGTGTATGCAGACTTTTACAAGGATAAAGAACTGTTTGACAATTGTGATTATGATCCAAAAAGTAAGTTTCATTTTAATGATAATAAAAAGGTTATTGGCAAGATGAAAGATGAAACTTGTGGTATGCCTATTGTTGAATTTGTTGGGTTGCGAAGTAAACTATATTCGTATGTGCTAGATAATGAGGTTAGCGCAAAGAAATGTAAGGGTGTTAAAAAGTGTGTTGTTAAAAAACAGATAGCGCATGACGATTACAAAAATATTTTGTTTACAGCAACAGAAGCTCATCATGAGATGAAAGTTATTAGATCACAAAAGCATAACATAAGCAGCTATGCAATAAATAAAAAAAGTTTATCAGCTATTGATGATAAACGGTACATATTAGATAATGGACAAGATACGCTAGCATACAAGTAAAATACTCCATAGTAAAAAATGATATGCAGAGCGATGATGAAGACTACTGCCCGGTTCCGTCTGACTTTGCTTAACGAGTTGCAAATGTTATTGAAAAATTTCGGCGAAAGTAGATTCGGCGAAAGTAGACATAAAATAAAATTGCGCTCTCCTAACGAGTTGCAAATGTTATGTTATTAAAATGGCAAACCGGATTGATTAGTAGTATAGAAACTGGCGGTATGGGGCGGAGTTTTCCAGAGCGGGGTTGCTTGAGAAAACTGTTGAAATATGTTGAGGTGTTGATTTAGGCGTGACTTACATTTAGATCCTAGTGGTGTAAATGAGAGTTACGCCTGAGTCCCCCCTGGCATATTTCACTAGTTTTTCTCATTCCCCGCGAGGGAAAACTGCGCCCGTACCGCCAGTTTCTATACTACTTCTGCCATAAAATCAAGTGAGATATTTCCTGGAAATTATATTTTCCACAGAAATGACAGGATGTCGCGTAGCGGTGGTGTTTTTACGGGTATCAGCAAAGAGCTAATAGCAAATGAACAAATACATTTGGTTACGGACTGTGAAATTGCATGGTCAAAGATTAAAATGAAAAATAAAAAAGGCCTCTACCTAGCGTCCTTCTTCTATATGCCACATAGAAAGACAGATGATTTGGTAAAATTAGACGCTTCCTTGAAAAAACTTTCTGAAAGTACTAAGAGTAAACACATATTACTAGCTGGCGATTTCAAATGCCCGGATATAAATTGGGACACACTAACTGTGAAACAAAATGCTTCTGATCGACATATTCAACAAATGTTAATCGATTAAACCGTAGAACATGGACTCTCCCAGATACATAACCAGCCTACGCGACAAGAGAATATATTAGATCTTGTTTTCACCAACAATCCATCTCTAATTAAATCATCAATCAGCATCCCTGGTATTAGTGACCACGCCATGGTGGTGACAGACTCCAATATAATACCAATTTATAATAAACAAAAGCCGAGGAAAGTGTACTTGTTCTCTAAAGCAAATTGGGAAAACGTTTACTCTGAATGTGAGAAACTATCCTCAAGAATTGTAAACACTGAGATGAATGTTAAAATAGAGGCCTTATGGAACACCTTGAAATCTTCAATAAGTGCCATTATGGACAAAGATATACCATCCAAAATGTTTAAAAGGAAAAACACAGTGCCATGGTTTAATAGAAATTTGAAAAAAATGACCAAACGAAAAGCACGACTATATAAACATGCTAAAAAATCCAAACAATGGACGGAATTTAGACTGTACCAAAAACTCACTAAAAAAGAGTTTAAAATGGCGGAAATAAACTACATAAATAACATCAGCAATGAAGCTTTAGCACAGAACAACAGCAAACCCTTCTGGCGTTATATAAAATCGAAACGGCAGGATAATATTGGGATAGCCCCACTGAAACAAAAAGGCAATCTCTTAAACAACAGTAAATATAAAGCCCAAATTCTAGTGGAACAATTTAGATCTGTGTTTACCAAGAGAGCAAATCGTGATATCCCAAAATTACGAAAGGAGAACAAGTATAATATCCCCAACTTAAACATAACTATTCCTGGAGTTGAAAAATTACTTTTGAAAATAAATCCTTCAAAGGCGGTTGGCCCAGACAAAATCTCAAGTATAATACTTCAGACCTGTGCAAAGCAACTGGCTCCGGCCATATGTAAAATATTTCAGCTTTCAGTAGATAGTGGTGAATTGCCGTATGACTGGACGGATGCAAATGTTGCCCCGGTTTACAAAAAAGGAGATGTCCACCTAGCGGAAAACTACAGGCCTGTGTCCTTGACATCGGTATTATGCAAGGTATTGGAACATATCATATGAAAACATCTTTTAAATCATCTAGAAAAGAACCGTATTTTAACCAACTTAAACCACGGTTTTAGATCAGGGTACTCGTGCGAAACACAACTTTTAGTTACTGTAAATGATCTTCTACATTTTAATGAAAAAGGAATGCAAACAGATATTATTATATTGGATTTTTCAAAGGCATTCGACACTGTGCCTCACACAGAATTATTAGCTAAACTTGAGAGCTTTGGAATAACGGGCCCAATGTATAATTGGCTGAACACTTTCCTGTCGCAGAGACACATGCAAGTAGTAGTTGATGGTGAATCTTCGGATACTGTGACAGTTGACTCCGGTGTCCCTCAAGGAACCGTTCTAGGTCCTCTATTATTTTTATGCAATATAATTGACTTACCACTGTCTTGTAAATCACAAGTACGCTTGTTTGCGGACGGTTGCTTGTTATATAGACCAATCAAAACTGAAAATGACCACCTGATATTACAGAACGATTAAAATGAACTTGAACAATGAGCCAATAAATGGGGCATGTATTTTAATGCCAAAAAATGTTACATTATGAGTGTCAACTGTAAATCTTCACGTTTTTATACATTATGTGATCATATTCTAAACAAAGTTGATGACAACCCTTATCTTGGATTAACATTTAGTGATGACTTGAAGTGGTCAACTCATATAAATAAATTCGCCAAAAAAGCAGATTCAACTATGGCATTTCTAAGGAGAAACTTGAAAAATTGCCAGCAAGAGTGTAGGAAAACAGCATATATCTCGCTGGTGCGATCCGTCATGGACTATGGCTCGATCATATGGGACCCTTATACTAAAAAAGACATCGATAAACTAGAACGTGTCCAACGACAAGCAGTTCGATTTATTACAAATGATTACAAATCAAAAGATGAAGGAAGCATGGGACGCATGCTGGCCTCATTAGACCTCCAATCGCTCCAGGATCGACGGATATCAAACCGCCTAGTCTTCCTCTACAAAGTGGTCGAGGGGCTAGTACCAGCTATTGCTCCAAAGGAATATATTCAACCTGCGAGGAGTCGAAGACATATTACATTAACAAAAAATACTGATTTTGACACAGACAATATATTATATAAACAATTTGTGAATAACGATAGAGGCTTTAAAATTAATATCTTCAAAACTGAGCAGTTAAGACATTCATTTTTCGTAAAAACGCCTGAACATCGGAACCATCTGGAAAATAAAGTGGTCCACGCAGAGACAGTCGAGGGTTTTAAATCAGCCCTCCCGAAGTGCTACTAATTAATTAGCACAGCGCACTCCCCATCCGGTATCATAAGCCGTAACAGGCCCTACACTGTATCCAACAGAAACAGAAACGAACATGGTGTACTGCGTGTGGTATTCCAGTGTGGCAGCACTATATCTGTCTCAAGTAGACTGTAGATAGGTACATTACACTACACACAATTCATAAGTCCATATTCTATTGTGCCCATACAGGTGGGTGTCCTATTGTTTAAAATATGGCAGATGGTCCGGTTCTCATATTTGACTTAAGTAGTGATTTGTAAGTCATATCTGTGGTATGGTAAAAATGAACTCATTATACATGTAGAATTTGAAAACAGGAATTGTTTGTATTTGTTTTATGACATAATTAAGGACCAGTGGTACGATTCAGCAGAACAATGGACCAGAACAGAGATGAAACACCATGAAGGACTGGAACTGCTTTTTCAGTGAATAGCAAAAATGAAATTTACTCTACAAAAAGTCAGTCACACAGAACGTCTTCTCAAGAAAAGAGTCATCTATCCTTTGTTTATATTTAAATAGTTTCATTATTCTGTCAGACATTTACAACCAGCATTAGATGGTGACACTAGCATCATTTAGGAGTGGCACATAGGGTCACACACAGATAAAGTCATTGGACTGGAGTTCTTCAAACCAATGCACTGAAGTAGTATAAGGTTTTATTTTTCCTCGCCGTTGGCAACTAGGCCTTTTGGCGAGGTTTTCAATAGTAGTTTATTTATAATAATCTTAGTAGTTTATATAATGTTACTAATGCGTATCAATCACGCACGGATGGCAGGATCCAAGCAGACGCAAGACATGGCAATAGATGGTTTGCAGGGACACAAGAAGATTAACTTGGCAGAGGCTGAGTGATGGGGACACAGGTGGAATAAGCTCATGTTGGTCTATTTTATATATAAAATTCAATCGAGGATTATAAATAATAATTTTATTTTCCAGCGCCAGCGCGTCACCATTTCTTAAAAATGATTTAACTTAATATGTACATATATACATAATCCATGTTGTGTCTGCTTCATGCTCCCTTCCAAAGGGAATGGACTGTTATAATTATAAGCATATAATGTTAAAAAAAAAACCGTTAAAATGTCCAGTGTTGTTAGTAAGACATCACTCCAAATCTCTCAAATATAAAATAATTCAGAATGAGTTTTACGCTTATGAGAGCAAAAACGTTTAATGGAGTGTGTCCCTCCGCCAAAGCCACGGGGAGGCCACACTGGGGAGGGCATGAAGCAGAGGTATACATAGGTTTTACATGTTAATATTATGTACCCCGTTATCCCGATGTGTGCGTCAGATCAAACTAAAAATAGCATCTTCCCAGCTGTTGATATAAAATCAATGTGAAGTAATAAGCATATATAAAACTAAATAGGACAGCTAGGAATTTCTATTAACTTAACTGTTGATATAAAACAACCAAATATTGGGAAGGGTAATGATAAGTTTAGCAATTTTAATTTTAAGATATCTCTGTATTTCAAACTGACTACAATCTAGTAAATAATGTTCCGTAGTAAAATGGACTAGGCAGTTAGGACAATCCTTATGAAGGTCGTTAATTATGTGGCTGCCTAAACTAGCCGGTAATAGATTGAACCCCATTCTCAGTCTTGTAATTACTTTATCGATAAGCCTGGTAGAAAATGGTTCCTGAATTTTGAAGTTTGTTTTAAGTCTAGAGAAAGTATGGAACTTGTTAATTTGATTAGTTAAATAATGATCTACTTTGTTGTTTATTATTTTCCGAATTTGTGAGTAAATTTCAGTATGTCCTAAAGGGATTGGTTTGTCAACGGCAGTGGTGTCCAAGCCTGATTTAAAATATGGTAATCATTTAATTTATATAGAATATTTGTCAGAAGATCAGGGCGAGTTCTACTCGTTCTGTCTTTAATAGCCATAAGACTTGAAAGCGAGTCTGAGAAAATAACTGAGAATGGAGGCTTGTATTTAATAATCCATTTAGGGGTTTGTCTATAGCGACTAGCTCCGCGGTAAAAACTGAGAGACCGTCAGAGATTCTAGTAATTTTAGTAATATCTTTTGTTGGTATAACAAAGGCTGATGCTACACGTCCTGAGACAGGATCTTTGGAACCATCTGTATAAATTTGTAAAAAGTTATTATATTTACTATCCTTATGTTGTAGGAAGTTCAGTTTAATTTCTGATGCTTCATCGTTTTTGTTTATTATAGAGGAAAGGGAAATGTCTACATTAGGTTGAATTAGAGTCCATGGAGGGACCACTCCTACTGAAAAATCTGCAATTTGATATTGGTCTAGGTCATATTCCTCTATTAAATTATAAATGGTTGTGCCGAATGGCTTGGGATTTTTACTAAATCTATTAAGACATTGAGTATTTACAAAATATTATTTACTGGATTTGATTCCTTTTTTGTCTGGACCCTGGCCCAGAAACGAAGCATCTGTTCTTCTCTATGAATATGTAATGGCAAAACGCCAGCCTCATGTTCCAAACTATGCTGTGGAGTAGAATTTAGGACTCCCAGTGCAATTCTAAGACATTTATTTTGTAATATATCGAGTCGATGAAGTAGTGATTTTGACGCACATGAATATACATGGGATCCGTAATCAAGTTTGGATCTTATTAAGGTTTTATATAAAAGTGTTAATGATTTTTTATCGGATCCGAAGTCAGTACCTTTTATCATTCTTAATAAATTTAAATCCTTTTCGCATTTGTTTAAAAGGTTATATATATGGGCTGTAAAATTTAACCTTCTATCCCAGATAAGGCCTAAAAAGTGACTGTGTTGCTAAATATAATTTTAGTATTACCCAGAAAAAGATCTGTAGAAGTGTGGGCGGTATTTCCAAATATAATCCCTGTAGTTTTACTAGTGGAGATTTTAAATCCACATTTTTTAGCCCAATCCCAAATTAAGTTTAGTCCCTTTTGTGCTTTAGCTTGTAATGTATCTATACGTTTCCCAGAAATCCATGCGCCACTATCATCTGCAAATTGACTAACGACCAATCCGGAATCTTGAACTACATTAGGTAGGTCGTTAATTAGAATGTTAAAAAGGAGCGGAGAAATAATAGATCCTTGTGGAGTACCACGTTCTAATAGTTCTTCTTCAGAAAGATCTTCATCAACCTTTACTTGAATTTTTCTATCCTGGAGAAAGGCCTTGACAAAATAAAAACAGTTTCCTCGAATTCCGAGGTCAAATAATTTGGATAATATTCCAGTATGCCAGGCTAGATCGAAAGCCGCCTGGAGATCAAGAAAGATGGCTAGAACAGATCGGCTCTTGTTTTTAGCAAATAAGATGTCATGTTGTAATCGGGCTAACAGATCTTGAGTGCTACGCCCTTTTCTAAATCCTGACTGAAATTTATTAATTAAACCCTTAGATTCTAAAAAGTGTTCAAGTCGGTTTTTAACCATAAATACCATTAGTTTACTTGGATGGGACGTTAAACTGATGGGTCGAAAAGATTGTGGGTCGTTGGGTTTTTTATTAGGTTTATGTATTGGAATGACACAGGCCAGTCTCCAGGATTCAGGATAGTTATTAGAAGACCATATTTTATTATACAGAGTAAGCCAAATATTTAAATTAGAATCCGGCATATGTTTGAATAGTTGATATGAGAGTGTATCGGGTCCCACGGCTGAATTTTTCCTGCTAGCAATTGCATCTTTTAATTCCATTAGAGTAAATGGTATATTTAAGGTGGAATCGTCATCTTCAATATTATTATTATTTATTTTATTTTTAAATTCGGTTTCAAAGACCGTCTGATAATTGATCGTTGCCTCTGAAAGATTTTCTTTGCTTGAAACTTTGGCAAAGTGTTTAGCTAGTAAATTAGCTTTGTCTTTGTTAGTTGTGGCATTACTGAATTTTGTTTTAAGAAGGGGAATGCTGGAAAAAGAGTTGCCACGTATTTTATTAATTTTATCCCAAAATGTTTTTGAATTGTTTTGTTTTAAGGAACAAGTATTAATGAATGTTTCCCAGTTATTTTTCTTGGCTTGGGTTATAACTGTTTTAGCTTCCTGTTCCGCCTTTTTATAATTTAATAGATTTATTTCAGAGGCTTCTTTTTTAAGTTTATTCAGAAGATATTTTTTATTTTTAACTGCTGCTTTGCATTCTTAATTCCACCATGGGACATTTTTCTTTTTGGGGTTGTTATTATATGTTGGAATACTTTCATGCATAATATTAAGAAGACTATCGGTTAACTTTTTATTAAAATTGTTGATATTATCAGATTGTATATTATCTAGATTAATATCTTTACATAATATATTAAAAAGATCCCAGTCTGCCTTATTGAAATTGAACTTGTTTTGATTGTAACTTTCTTGATTAATTTTAGAAGAACTTAGTTGTATTGACATATGTATATAGGAAAATGGTCAGAACCCCAGTTATCCGGTAATACTGGCCAGTGTGTTTTTTGTGCTAAAGATCTAGAAGTAACTGAGAGATCAATACAAGTAAGGTTACCATTGTGTGTATCAAGACGTGTGGGGGAGCCGTCATTCAGGAGGACTAGATCGAACTCGTCCAACCATTTGACTATTGCTTTTCCTTGTTTTGTATTTTTTTCCGAGCCCCATGCAAAGTGATGGGCGTTAAAATCGCCTGAAAGAAGAATATTCTTTACCTTTAAAGGTAGAATAACATCGTATATTGTTTTAAGAGATTGGTAGTCACAATTACGTGCGTATAAATTTGACAGAATAAAAGTAAAATCTCGAAAGTAGATTTTAAATAATTGTACTTCAATGGCTATAAAACCATCTGTATCTTTCGGATCTAAAATTTCAATCTTTTCATAATTAATGTAATTTTTGAAGTAGACGGCCAACCCTCCACACGTATTGGTATCACTAGCTCTATTATTATCATAAAATTTAAATTCATGCTTAAAACCGGGAATAGATTTGAATGTCTTTTTATTAAATTTGGTTTCCTGAATACAAAGAATAGCAACTTCAGGATTAAGGTCCAGGAATACTTTGATCTCAGAGTGCTTTACATGGGTTAAGCCTCCGGCATTAAAATATATAATATTCACAGATTTATTCACTTCGAAAAGAAATTATTTATACACTTTTTAAGATTTGAATTTTGTCGTTTGGTTTACGTGGAGTTTTAGTTCCTTTAAGGGTTCCTTGAGTTTTCCTCGGTGTTTTCTTTATGTTTATCTTGCTATTATTTTTACTAGTAAAATTGTGTGGCTTATGCTTATTCAATAGCAGATTTTCTGGAGGAAGTATGGGGCCAGGAGTGGGTGGGGTGTCCAATGTATTATGGGTGTGGGAGGGAGGTTGGTCAATACACCTAGGACCCACTATGCCCTTAAGGATCTCCCTATGTATGTGATTGATTAACAACGGGCCAGTAGGTCTAGATTTTTCGTTTATCAATCTAATCGTTAATTTTGTAAGTATTTCAATGTTGGTAATTATAGGAACAGAATTGTTTAGTACTTGGACTTTTACTGGGGTGGTTTGAGACGAGTTATCGTAAAATGTAGGTGTGTTTTTAATCGGGGTACTAATAGTCGGAGTTTCATCGATCCCCACCAGATCTAGTATTGAAATCTGTTTTAAGTTTTTTGCCGTTGTTGATGAGAAGCTGAAAGAGTTATCTATAGTTAAAAGTGATGTATTTTGGGTTACATTGAACATGCTGCAGTCGTTAATAGTTTTTGAAGTGCCCAATGAATAATCAGAAGAGTTTGGTGTAGATTGTTTAATTTTTCGCTCCGGGGTGTTAGATGGAGTAATGAACTTTTGTTTTTGAGACCTTGGTGGGATTTCGATTTGATTCCGTGCTTGGCTATTAGGGGAGATAGATTGTTCGGTTATTGTTTCGTCTATAATTAAAATAGGGGATGTAACAGGGGAAGTACTAAAGGGTATCACTGGGGTCTGTGGGATTAAAATAGAGGGTGGGAGCAATTGCTTATTCTGTCCCCCTTGTTTCCTATAGAATCTATTGTCTTGGTATGAAGACTGTGTAATGTCTATTTTATGGGAGGGGCGTTGATCCACAGTAGACGTATTCCCGTTTAACACAGGGACTAGGTTAGTTTTAAGAGAGCTAGTGGGAATGTGTCTCTTAATATCAACAGTTTTAACAACCACATCGGCATATGTAAGTCGGGATTTAACCGGCGACTTCGGATCGTTGAAGATTGGTGGGGTGGGGGGGGGGGTGTTTTAAGTAGGGCCCCTCGCTTATTAATATAATAGGCTTTACCGTGGGTGGGGATAAAAAAGAAGCAGGAGTATCTTTATGTGGGGAGGGAGGGGCGGGGGTGTCCATGTCCCAACTCGGGGTCTGTGAGTTTTGGGACCATATAGATATGATCTCAGGATCATCCTGTTTTGTTTTTAGTGGGCGATCCTGTGTCATCTGCCGTGGGGACCACTCAGCACGGCCAGAGGCTGCGGCCTTAGTTGGGGGCTGGATAATAGTCCGCCCTTGGCTTTTATTGGCCTTTGATTTGCCATATATTTCAATGGCTGTAGTCCAAGAGGTTCTGTTCCTCTTGGCTATCAATGCACTGAAGTGAATGCAACCAGGGCTTTATATGACGGGGATATGACACGACAGTACAAACACTGTATTCAACTGAAAACACTTGCCGTTCAGGTAAGTTTATCGATTATACCAGTTATACTTATTACTTCACTGGTATAGCCAATTGTCTTCTTCAGATGCAACGCAGAAGAAAACATACACATATATAAACCGATATCTTCAGCTATATTCGTGAAACTTGTGATAGAGATTATATCAATAGTCTTCTTCAAAAGAACACTGTCGTGACTTGTATTATTTTTATTTATTTATCTATTTTTTATTATATTTTAGTTACTTAGTCTTATTAATTGTTATTATCTATTTTATACTTAATTGATGTATGATCATTTTAAAAGTGAAAATTATGTGTACATAATGTTGTCTCAGTGTCTCATAAGTCGTGTATACGGCTGGATATAAAAACATTTAAATTGTGCTGTGATGTATGTATATATGTAATTTTATATGTGACACTTTAATAAACAATACAATTGTATTGTTGATGTTGTTGTTGTTGTTGTTGTGTTTATTGTTTGGTCATCAAACATTTACTGTTAAATAAATATTTAAATAAGATGCATGGTTAGAAAGCCAAATAAATTACCTTTCTAATGGTTTAATTTTATTCCAAATAACGCTTAAATAAATCGGTAAAAGCTCCAGTTGGGAAGGAAATATCTCATTTTTCTTTTCTTAAAGGCTTACGCACACCACCGTGTGTTTATTGTTTCGGTCATCAAACATATACATGTGCTGTTTAATGAATATTTACATAAGATGCATGGTTAGAAAGCCAAATAAATAACCTTTCTATTGATTGATTTATTTCGAACAATTCTTCAAAGGTTAAAAGAACGAGGGAACAAAATAAAAGCGCTGCCGCAATTATCAAGAGGTTCATTTTTTCAAAATAGATAATGTTGAGTGAGCAAAATTAAATTAATTTCCCCTGGGAAAATCTCGACTGCATTGTGTGAACAATTAAGAATGGTGTGATTAATGTATTCTATTGGCATAACAATCGATTGAGTAATTAACAAACACGCATGTATCAATAAAAAACCCAATAACACCGGCAAACGTGGTAATGATAATTCGAACAACACATTAGTAGTGTTTGTTTGTTTTTTTCTCGGTTTTAAGGTCGGCTGATTTAGTATTTTCATCAGTTACAATTGTTGACAAAATCGAAATTCAATGATTGTAAAATGCTCTCATTTCCAAGTTAGTTGCTGCAAAACGTAATTGTATGTACCCTTTTCACGATTTGCGTGGGTTTTTCGTGTTTTTAGCGAATTGTCTTTTTTAGTGTTTTGTTCTCAAACCAAGAAGTGTGAAATTTCGTTGAAAAAAGATGACCGATGTTCCTGCTTAAAAATTACCCAAATACAATTTCAATATGTATGTTATTACGTGCAATCATCAATATGTATAAGCGAGAAAAAAAAGTTTACCCTTCCATAAAAGAGATATTTTTTTTACCCTTCCATACAATATACACGCTGATCCAAGAACAATATTATTTTAAAAATGGCCAAGTTAAAACAATTTCTTTGTTACAATCAAACTCATAAACCACTTAAAAACTACCATATTTTATTATTTATTTTATTAAAGTCTCATCATAGTATATACAGTCTACAATAGCATAAAACAACAACACATAATATTATACACCATGTCACTCTTGTAAGAGTTATAAGAGACTAAAAGATATATATGATATCTTCTAAAAATATACTATATTTTACAATATTAATACTATATGTCATACAATTATCACACAATTCTTCTTTTTTTTTTTCTTTTTTTTTCACAGCAATTTACCACATTACCATATTCATTTAATTTATTTTTACAATGATAAGAATTGAGCTATAATCGTTAATCCTGAGCAGAGTGTACTTATAAGTATAATTACAAAATGCTCTAAAAAAGTATTAAAATAAACTTTATATTAAAACACTGAATTTATGAAAACTGCACCATGATGGCATTAGAAGTGCTTATTAAAAAAAAACATTTTAAAAAATCAATTATCATCTCAAATCAGATTTGCTATGACCTGATTAACAATCATTGCTCAAATATAAATAAAACAATTACATATATATTAAATTAACATAAGATATCAACATACATATACAATATTAACACATTGTTCACATAGAAATATATATTTACACTTCAAACAAATTAAATCTAAATCAAGCCTACCGATAAAGATAACTTGATCTTCTTTGCAATATTTTGAAGCAGGTTTTGGCACATATTCTAATCAGATTTACATTATTAAATAGAAAAACTATCTTCTGTTCGTCTGTATAGTCATTGAAATTTGAATCGAGTAAGAATGCATAATCAATCATTTGTAATCGTATATCATTATATAATGGACATGAAAGTATAACGTGAATCTCATTTTCTACAGTATCATTACAAAACGGACACACTCTTTCACAAACTGGAAGCCTTTCATAACGACCAGTTTCTAAACGAATGGGCGCAACACCACACCGAAATCTAGATAAAGCAGATCTATGGTTGCGTGGTAGAATCATTGTACAATATTCTTCGGTTTTAAAAACACTTTTAAATAATTTGTAAGTACGTAACTTGTTTCCACCTGTACTATTTCTACTATGTTCAAGGTTAACAATATTGAACCAATCATATTTATACTTATCAATAAACGCCCTGTTAACATTGCCAAGCATAGTTCGTTTTACTAAAACAGTATCCATATTAGTTATAACATTACAATCAATATTAGAGAAATTAGTCTTAACTCGATATGGCCAATTTTTACATCTAGAACTGTTTAAATTATAACAATAAGTAAAAACTTGTTTATTAAATCGTGTTATCGGCATGTAATTCAGTCGAATCCAATAAGTGGACACAGTGGTTAATTGTCTAGCAAAGACTGGCTTCCATGCCATATCACCAGCCAAAGCAGCTGACGGTGCATTACGTGTCGTGCCAAGAAATGCTCGCATTGCTCTATGCTGTAGGGCATCTATGCATGAAAAGGATCTAGTACCCCAAATGGCTGCACCGTAAGCTACAATGGACCATACCATTGAATCAAACAACTTTGTATAAACATTATATGGCATACCTCCTAGTGTCTTATATTTAGCAATTAATAAGCCTAGTGCTCTACTGGCTGACTTAGAAACAAATGAAGCTGTGACGTTAAAGTCTAGAAATTCGTCTAGAATCAGACCAAGATAAATATATTTGTCCTTAACATGGATATCAAATTCACCACATTTAAAATTAAAAACTGTCTTTTGAACACTTCTAGGTCTGAAGTGAATAACGTTTGTTTTTAATTGATTTATTGACATAAAATTTGTGTTACACCACTCGGATAACAAGTTAAGCATCAGCTGTAAATCAGTTTCAGTTTCAGCCAGAAGAACAATATCGTCAGCGTATAACATAATACAAGCTTTTTGTCCATTACCAATATCTATACCAATATCTAAGGCCTTCAATTTACAAGCAAAATCATTTATACACAATTTCAATATGTCTGTTATTACTTGCAATCATCAACAGGTAATGTGTAAGTCAAAGAAAAGTGTTTATTCTTCCATAAAATATACATGCTGATCATAGAGATTTTTTTTTTTTTACAAAATGGCGAAGTTAACTTTTTTTTAAAATAAAATCAAACTTCATAACCCACTTACAAACTTCCATAAACGCAATTTCAATATGTATGTTATTACTTTCAATCGTCAACAGGAACGGTTTAATTGAGGAAAAAAAGTTTAACCTTCCATAAATTATACATGCTAATTCACAAGAAAAAAACGCGTTCGAAATGAAATGTCCAAGTTAAAAAAATAAATTTTGTTGAAATCAAAGTCATAACCAAATTAATAACTACACCAAAAACAAAGTGCATATCTTTTGTTAATTTCACCCAAGCTGCAACTTGCCATTTTGTACAGACGGTTCTTATTCAAGGTAAGATCAGGTTAAAATTAAAACAATCTGTCATCTATTTGTGAATCATATTTAGTGTTATCGGCTAAATACTCAGGTCACAGCTTGCATATACAGATATTTAGCGGTGCATAGAATTACCGGAATCCACCTAATTACCGGAATCCTACCGGAATCCACTTGAATTACCGGAATCCACTTTTAAAATTGATATATTTTAAAATATTGATAGAATACATTAGTTATAGTATTAAAAGACTAAAGATATTGTACTAATAATGATATATACTTTATAAAATATGTTGTTTTTTATATATTTATTAGTTTTTTTTCGTATTTTATGAATTTTGCTAAAAAATAAATTGCTAATAAAATTTCATTTACGGATGATGATGTTGTTTGCATTAGTTTTTTACCTCTTTTACTTGTGTCATAATAATAGATACAGTATAATTTTATTGATATTGTTAAAAGGGCCTTGGTTATTGACAATTTTGAGATGTTCTTTCGAACAATATTGTTTGGCCCTTAAAAGGGCCTTTATAATGCATAAAGCATTTATATCTTGGTAGATAATAAACATCTATGAATGACAGATGTCAATATTCTCATGCCACCTTCTTTGGCTCCAGGATGAACCATGTCTGCGTCATAATGGCGAGGGAACTTCAGTTTCTTCATGACATTGATGAAGTCTTCCTGCAACATTACTCGCAGCCTCTTGTTAACACTGCGTCGCACTTGGTTGAAATGTGCGACAGTTGTATTTCTCACATTTCCTCGCTCGGCAATACAGCCGACAAACACCCGTTTCACGCCAGCAGCCTTCAATCTAAGAACTATGTCAATGATACTATTGTTCAGTGTTATACAGAACCGAAAAGTTCATTCATCCCTATTTCTTATATTCATTATGGTAGATGTAGGGAATTAATAAATTAGAAACAACAAATAGATTTATTATTTTTATGCGGTGCATACAAATGTTATTCAATATTTTCTAATTGTGTGTCAAACTAACAATAATAGATGCAAAAGTCGATTATAAAATAAAGAATGAAGTAAATTATTTCATATTTTTTAATTACTTTACAAAGGACACCGAAACCTTTAAGTGTGAGCAGGATGTTTTTAATAGCTCCTTGTGTGAACAAGCAATTAACAGTTTGATAGTAATTTTATAATTAGCAGCTGATTATTTGTTTCCATTAACAATGTCTTTACATTATGCTATTAATTGAAGATGTGTTATATATACATCAAAGACTACAGTCTGAACGCTTTGATTGTTGTTGTTTGGTTTATATAATTTGGAGTACTTTGAGAACTTTGAGTAAATTGAGTAAAATGAGAGATGTATATATACTTGAAACAAAATATTAATTTTATCTCATCTGAGTTACAAAGCAATTTGAATCTCTGTGATATTCCTGGATTGTATTGAAGTTATTAATTTCTAATATGGCCAACATGTCTAAGCAACGTGGTGCTCGGTTTCCGTGTGGTGATTGCAAGTCTAAGTGTGTCAGTGACTGTGTTCGTTGTTCAATGTGTAAGAGTTGGTATCATAGCAAGTGTCAAGACATTGCTGCTGATGAACTTGACAAATGGGGTGATCTGAATATGGATTACGTGTGTAAAACGTGCCGTACATTGAACGGAGCGGAATTTGATTATGTGTTGGGAATGCATCGACTTCAAAAGGTAAGTGAATCAGTTGTTAACTAAGTATTAAATGGACATAATTCACAATTCTATGTTACATTATAGATCGACCTTATTAACTCCAAATTGTCTAATATTTTTTAATATTGCCTTGTGCCCATTTAATACTTAGTTATCTTCCCGATTATATAACAACCGCTTTGAGCATATTATTGATACACGCAATATACATCGTTTCATGTTCACGCCTTTATGCACATGTCAAAAACTTCATTCTTATAAGACTAAATATTTATTGCGGAAACTAAGTGACGTGCTAAACGCGATTGATGTAATACACAGGTTCTCAATTTGAATTTTGTTCTGTTATATATCTTAAAATATGTTTAGCGGAAAAATATTTATTACGGTACTAATATTATTTAATTACATTTAATATTGATTTATTACGCCTCTGCACTAAAAAAAAGAAGCAGTAAGTGACCTATCTTAAAACTGACATGATGATGTAATATACAAAGCAGATGCACACGGCCGTACTTATAACACGTGCTGTAATAGCACCCTCACGCCCCCCCTCACGTGCTAAACGCGACAATATTTAATACGCAGGTTCTCAATTAGCAAGACTTGAATTTTGTTTATATCTTAAAGTATGTATAGTGGAAAAATATTTATTACGGTAGTAATATTATTTAATTACATTGATTTACGCCTCTGCATTAAAAAAAAGAAGCAATAAGTGACATATCTTAAAACATTTATAGCGGAAAATAAGTGACACGATGATGTAATATATAAAGCAGATGCATACGGCCGTACTTATAACACGTGCTTTAATAGTAACAACGTCACGTGCTAAACGCAAGATTTAATACACAGGTTCTCAATTAACAAGACTTGAATTTTGTTCAAAAGATAAGTGACATAAGATATTATTTACTTCTGTCAGGCTGCCAGTTCCAAAAGCTTCCTGCAATTGAAGACAGCAGTTGTGAGGGAGTCCATGTTTAAAGCAGTATTTAGTGTCACCGCAGCAACATCTGAATACCCGGAGGTTGATGCTGTTGCAGCGGAGGTTATGGATTTTTTTGTTCACGATTGTATGGGTAATCCCAGAAGAACAACTGGGGACGGAGAGTGATCTTGCATATCAGACATTAAACACTTGCTTTATGCCTAGTGGTGAGTGCACTGACACCACCATATCCATTTTGTGGTATGGGATGGGGTCTATTCCCACTCCGGGGAATTGGTATGTCGTGAATCACTTCGCGGCAGTGACTGATGTAGTCACCATCAACGATGGTGACTCAAGTTCAAAACTGCCCGCTAAGCCGTCTCGTAATGACAAGTATTCAGTTCCGTCTCAAAAAAGTTACGCACAAGCCGTGCGTAGCGACAAGTATTCAGTTCCCATCTTTGATGGTGATACAAACTCTTCTGTGTCAAATGTTGAAATAATTGAGAACTATTCAGAAGATAACACAATAATTTTTATTTGTTACACTCAAATAAAAGATATGTTGGCTGACGTGACAGGGCGTATCTTATATTACGGCAAATTATCTGGTGTACGCCAATTTAGATCAAAAATAGTGGATTCCGGTAATTTAAAAGTCGTATTCTGGTATTTTTCGATAATTAAAGTCACAAAAACACATATTCATTAATATATTACTTAATTAACTATACATTTACGTCAATTTAGATCATAAATAGTGGATTCCGGGGTAATTTAGATCAAAAATAGTAAATGAAATTTTATTAGCAATTTATTTGTTAGCGCAATTCATAAAATACGAAAAAAACCTAATAAATATATAAAAAATAACATATTTTATAAAGTATATATCATTATTAGTACATTATCTTTAGTCTTCTAATGCTATAACTAATGTATTCTATCAATATTTTAAAATATATCAATTTTAAAAGTGGATTCCGGTAATTCAAGTGGATTCCGGTAGGATTCCGGTAAATAGGTGGATTCCGGTAATTCTATGCACCCGATATTTAGTAATAAGTAATAACTTAGAAAATATCAACATTTCTGGCAAAAGGCAAAACAAATCTAAAAAAAGCAATTGGAACAATGTATGTGTATGTATAGTTACCAATCGTTCAGTTAATTATATCACGGCAGTGTCTACTTGAAGCAGTGAGGTAAATGCTCAGTTTGGCAGTTTATTTTCTTTCAAGCTAATCTAAAACGTTTTAATCTAAATATATACCTTGAATTCATTCTTATCAAAAACCGATAGTGGTCTACTACCAGAAGAGGATTTGTACGTATTTTTAAATATATTGTGGTCATGGGGTAGACATTTTTTTTAGTTTTATCGTTGTAACTATACTCAGTATAATGAAATGTTTGTCATTTGAGCTCGCTTTTTGCTCGCTTTGAAGCTTTGCTTGTTGTATGCATAACGTATTTTTTTTGTTTGCTACTTGATTTGAGTGTCTCTCACGGTAAGTTGTTTGTATGATTTACCGTTTGTGAGTTAGGCGGGGCGAAAAGCTTTTGGTAATAATTTGTTCTTCTTTGACACAAATCGGGACTCTGTCAGCTCAATGTTGCTGCATGTTTATATTTCAATGACACAAATACACCGTTTAGTAATTTCGTTCGTTTTCAAAAACTCTTTTAAACTCTTTGTTTTCAATCGTTATCAAAGCCTTCGTCCGTTGACCTGTTCGATCAAAGGAATGGCACGTATTCATAATTTTGATACAGCATCATCAAAAAAACTGACCAATCAGTGACCATAAATAAGACATAACCAATACATTCTGGTAGGTGATAAACTCGGTCTTTATCCTTGATGTTCAACCAAGTTTACTGTTAAAATTACGATATCTACAGTGTGATTATTTTAAAACCCTGCCTATTTCATGCACATCCATGCAAATTGATTCAATATATGTATCTTTTAAAATCAAAATCTTGAAAATTATCATCTTTTTACTCTGCCAAAGATTTTTATTTTACTATAGAACCTAAGGATAAAAACCGAGTAACACAGATTTTATCACCTACTGAAAATAATATAAAATCTCAACATCTCTGCAATGCAAAATTATGAATACAGTATCCCCATATATAGATATAGATCAACGTTTGTATATATAATTAATTAAAAATTCTCGATTTTGACATTAGCAAATCTCGGGGTAGGTATAAAACGCGGACTAACACGCGCGGTCTAGCGGACTGCGGACCAGTATGGTATAAAATGCGGACTGGTATTTTGCGGACCATGTACATAGATGGGACAAATAACACAACGATTTTGGTCAGCAAATATTACATTTGAAAACAGATTCGAAATATCACAGAAATATATATATATTTTTTTGATTTTCACGAAACCTACGTCATTTTAATCGTTGTATAAGAAATGTGTATTTGTTGACAACTTTGATATCCATATAGTTACAACAAATGACAGTAAAAAGTACTTGTCGAAATATCCGGTATCAATTCCATAACTGACTTTTCATATCTGATATCCCGGGAAACTTACAAAACGTTCTTTTGAAAAAAAAACAGGACTTGAAAATTATGTCATAATTAGCTTTGAACAGGGATTAAAGTTTTTTTTCGTCACTTATTACATTCTGAAAAACGTTGTTACTAAATCGTAGCGCGAAAAAACTTCACTTTTGTAAATTGTTTTGCTTTACACATCAATTGAACCTAAATTACAACTGGCATTTGACGAATTATTTTCATGCAAATCTATTTTCAAATGAACATTACCATACACCACAAGACTTATTTTGTTTCATGAATGTCTAACTTTAATATTTGCTGACCAAAATCTTTGTATTATTTGTCCCATGTATGTACATGGTCCGCAAAATACCAGTCCGCATTTTATACCATACTGGTCCGCAGTCCGCTAGTCCGCAGTCCGCTAGTCCGCGTTTTATACCTACCCCAAATCTCGCTCTCGTTCTTCCCGAGATATCGAGTAGGTAGAATCTCAACACTGACTCTGTTTACTGAGTATACAGTGTTTATTTGGTTATATACACATTCTAGAACGTATGCAAAAATATTGTTCTATTGCATTAGTAATTTAGTAGTATAAGCTGTCAGAATATTTACCTCTTCTGCATTAAATGTCTCTCTTATTTCCATTATAATGATACCTTGAAACCGAAAGTAGGTAGATGTGCGTTACTCAAAAATCATAAGCCTTGTGTTTCATAAATTATTTAAAGTAATTAACTTTTACTTATTACACTTAAATACGTCCAGCGTTTTTTTACCTTATATAAATGGGTCCGATAAACGGCCCCATTCCCAATTTTTCCCAATTTCCAACTAAAAAATTCCCAAATCGAAGTTGTTTTTCCGTCAATTTTTCTCCAGGGATATTCTCAATACACAGATGTAATAGATCTTCCCAGTTCTGTTTTAGATTAATCTTCTTAATAAAGTTTTTTACCAGGGTTGTACGTTTCTTCTGCTTTTCTGTGTAAATTGAAACGCAAAACACAGCCTCGTCACCCGAGGACGACGCCATGTTGTTATGCGTTGCAGAAACGCTTTACCGCTTGTATGTTATCGGAACGCTTTACCGCTAGTATATTCTACTATGTAACAAGCGCCTCAGTGAGCGATGGGTTAATACTAAATAAAGGACGAATAACAGAAATCGTCTGGGCCAGGAAACTCTTTTCGCGGTCATGAGAATATGCAGAGAATCTGGTGCAACCCTAAATGACAATGAACCTCACAGCATTGTTAACATTTTCAAGGACAACAAAAACGAGGAAATTATTCTGTAACAACACAGTGAAGTACAATGAAAACTTAAAACATTACAGTTGTGAAAATATTTTATTATGTAAATCATCAATAAATATGTAATATTTCACAAATACAAAAACAACATTTTTCCCAAATCTGAGAAAAAACACAATTTTTTTCCCAATTTTGAGAAAAATCGCATGTTTTTTCCCAATTTGACCGGCCACGGACCCATTCCCAAAATGGTGAAAAAAAACGCTGACGTCCCTGCATTTAATCATATTTAACAGTTATATATTTAACTTTCTTGTAAACAGGAATGGTTCAAATTAATCTTGTTTATGATAAACAACAAAATAATAATGAAGCACAGTAGTTTGAGAGTCCAATACTGTACATGGTGAGTTTTAAATTCACCACTAAAACAATATAAGTATAAAATTTCTCCTTTAAACAATGTTCATAAAAGTATATTCCACAAACGAATATGTATCGCAACATGTCATTTACTGTTGATAATTGTGACGGCATATATAAAATAATTAACAGAACTCGGCAGTATATTTTTTATTCCTACTATAAGATTTCATAAATCAGAGGACCTACAGGGCCGTCGATCTGGTTTGGGGGACTGCGACCCATACCCTTGGGTGGGGGAATTTTAGCGTGCTTTTACAGGAAAGGGGGAATTAATTTGTGGCCATCATTTTGATTATAATCATTGTTTTAAATAGTCTACATGTTTTATTTGTATTAAATACAGTTCGCACTCAATATTTTACGTACCAAAAGTGTGTTTTTTTGTAAGTTTTTTTAAATTTGTTATTGTTTTTTTTTCAGGGGGGAATTTTGAGTCTGAAATAGGGGAAAAAAACATACTTTTTGGAGGGGGGAATGCGTCCTGTTACAGGACGCAAAATCAACAGATCGACGGCCCTGACCTACATAGATATATAGCCATGCCAAAAATAATTAAACAGTCGCTTTCGTTTTATGACAAGTTGTTAATTGTTTTATGACAGGTTGTTTATTGCAATCAAAAGATATAAAGGGGTTATCCATTCGTAATAATGGGGTACCCCGTTGCTAATTGGCTGTCCTAAACAGGGTGATTGTTTAGACCAAAGAGGTCATAAATTACAAACCCTGGCTACCCATGGTGTGTTGACATCAGATATATACTAGTCTATAATTGTGTAATATTTGAATTTGTTGAATACGGTAGAGAAAAAAAAAACTTTAACTATTTTTATTTTAATAACTAAAAGCATTACAGATAGATTACGTTGTGTCAAATTTGTCAGAACAAAAAATCTTAAGATGTTAAATGTTTGTTTGTTATTTAAATTTAATTTGAAATTATGTATTTCATGTCACATTTTACACACTGTCTTGCAGTCTGCAGATAAACGAAGCTTTAAATCAATTTACGAAACACAATAATTTTTGATCTTCGAGTAACGTCAGGAACATCGACAATGTCTTAGTTAACGTACAGGTTACCTACTTCCGGTTTCAAAATATCATCATAATTACAAATAAACATCATATTTAACACTGGCAAATTCAATAATCTGTTAACACAACTACAAACAGCTCATAATACATGTATAGATAAAATTGAAAATTAAAATATAACACAATTATTGCACTGATGTCAACACACCACCGGTTGCCAGTGTTTGTGATTTATGGCCTCTTTGATCTGAACAAACATCCTGCTTACCGCATTATTTCGATTGGAGAAACCTTTTATTTCTTTTGATTGCAATAAACAACCCGTCATAAACCCAAAATTAGCAACTGTATGGCTTTATATCTATGTAGGTCTTCGGGAGAGGTCTTACATAGGCATTGCCTGTTGTCCAATTCCATTCACATTCATTCCCGTTCATACCACCGAACCAGCAGGACGTGTCCATCTACGACGGAGTATTTTAGTTGTCATCAGCACTAAGTTTCTTCAAGCGATGTCGACGCGTCCTGCAGGGGGATCTGGAACGTGACGACCATCATCGACCACCATCAACGTCGGGTCCGGTGAGACTTACAATGGGTCATCGAGCCAAACGTTGAAAGCGTAGAACAACGTTCCGATATGGTATACACCCCACACTAGGGTGATACCGTGGCCTTTCTCAGGGCCGTTTTTTATAATCTACTGGGACATATAATCACCACGGATACAGACCATGGAGCATACACAGAATGGGGGACGCCGTAACATCACCTCCGCAAAAGTTGGGGAACTTTCCGGGGGTCGTTCACCATTTTGGGTTATGTTCTAGGATGTAAACATCACGGGACAACAATCACGGGATCCTCAATCAACAGGATTGACCTACTAGAGAGGCTTCAATTCTCCTGTGTCCTGATTGGTCGGGGACCTTCAAACATCTTTTCGAGCAGACAATCGGATTGACCTAGTCACAATTCTGCAGGCAATCCGATTGGTCAAAATCTTCTATTGGACTTCGTAATCTACTTGGAATAACTAATCTTCTACAGACTCTGCGAGGGGTTTCTACACTGATGTGCCACCATCTCTAATCTACTGCTGCAACCAACTGTAATCTACTTTGAACGAGAGACTCCAACCTTTCCCGGACTCAACTGCAAGCCGAAAATCGTCTACAGAAAAGCTCGCTAAAATGCGTCATGCAATACAGCGAGGGTAAATACAAACTACATCTCTCTCAATCCCATTCAGTACTTGAATAAAATATTGTTTAAATTATATCTATGTAGGTCCTATGATTTATGAAATCGTATAGTAGGAATAACTTATATATTGCAGAGTTCTGTTAATTAATTAATTTAATTTATTTTTGTGGAATATATTCGTTTGTGGAATATACCTTTATGAAGATTATTTAAAGGAGAATTTATATACTTATAATGTTTTAGTGGTGAATTTAAAACTCAGCATTGGACTCTCAAACTACTGATTCTTTTATTTTAATTTTATAACTAATAGAAATTAAGATTAATATGAACCTTACTGTTTACAAGAAAGCTATATACACTGGTCAAAATTGCTAACCGGTCATTTTATTATTTGGAATATTATATCAAATATTGTATATTTTGAGTTGATATTTCATACAAATAAATATGAGCAGCAAACAAAACAATCAATACACTTTGTAACTTCAAAATCCGCACTTCCGGTCTCGTGTCTTATTTTGGCGCGAAATCGCATTATTCTCCCGTGCTGCACGAGGTAAGATTTGAACATGTGTTTGTGTTCTCGGAATTGTTTATCGTTTCAATCCCAAACAAAAACTTACTAAAAATTAAATAAAAAATGCGTCGCATGACAACGGAAGAGCGTGGACGGGCCGTCGGTATGATTATTGCTGGTACTTCGATTCGGCAGGTAAAGGACATTGCGTAATTTGTTCATTTTTATTAATTTATTTAATCGATTTTCTATTTTTTATTTTCTCTTTTTCAAGTCCAGTATTGTGTATTATAATATTCCTCATCCTTCCGGCAGGTTAGTTTATTCATAAGTTTACTTGTCTGTCCGTCCGTCTCTTCGTTTGTTCGTTCTTACATGATTCTGTCTAACCATGTTCATTATTTCTGAAAAAGTCGCAAGCATGAGTTGTTTTATATGTATAGGTAGCCAGAACAGTCAACAGAAGTTTTTCAACAATTCACGACCTTTGGCTCTAGTACAATCGCACCGGAAGTGTTGATGACCTTCACCGAAGGCCAAAAAGACGTGTGACAACGCAGCGTCAAGATCGCTTCATCCTTGTAACACACCTTCGTAATAGAAGAATAACAGCGACTGATACTGCCAGACGTTTAATAGGCGTCCATAATAGAAACTTGAGTGATCAAACAGTACGAAATCGACTACGGATCATGGGATTGAGAGCGAGAAGACCTTTTGTGGGATTAGTATTGACTGGAAGACACCGGCGAATTCGTCTTCAGTGGGCCAGAAGGCATTTGAGGTTCACCAGAGCAGACTGGGCAAATGTCGCCTTTACAGATGAGTCCAGATTTAATCTTCAGAAGTCCGACGGTAGAGAGCGAATTTATCGACGACTTGGGGAACGATATTCGGATAATTGCGTCAACGAAAGATCTCATTTTGGAGGAGGGTCAGTGATGGTTTGGGGAGGTATTAGTTTGCACACTAAAACTGATATGGTGGTTGTTCGAGGAAACCTGAACGCAGACCAATACCAGCAACAAATACTTCGACCAACGCTTATTCCCCATAGTCGCGCTAACCGTGGGATGACATTCATGCAAGACAATGCACCTTGCCATACTGCAAGAACTACCCGTCAGCTACTTCAGGGCAACAACATTCGAACAATGGAGTGGCCGCCATGTAGTCCGGATTTAAATCCAATCGAACATGTGTGGGACGAAATCGACCGTCGTGTGCGACAGTTACCAAGGCAACAACATATTGCTGACCTCACAAGGGACATAGTCAATGTTTGGAATAACATACCTCAGCGTTTTCTACATAACTACATAAATTCCATGCGCGAAGCTGTTTAGCTGTTGTACGCGCAAACGGCGGTCATACGCGATATTGATTTTTGTAAATTTTGAAATTACTGGTATCTATGAATTTCGATAAAATAAACTTCTTTGAAATTCATAAAATACTTTGCTTTACTGATGTGAGTACTTATAGAACATTTTTCAATACATTTATTTCCAATTTCACATATATTATTTTTTTCTGAGACAAATAAATAAGAAAATAACAAGTGATCGGTTAGCAATTTTGACTAGTGTATATATAACTCTGGTTTAATATGATTACAATGCAGGGACTTAATACTTATTTACGTATCATAAGTAAAGTTAATTACTTTAAATAACTTACGAAACACAAGGAGTATGATATTTGAATAATGCATATCTATCTACTTTCAGTTTCAAGGTATCATTATAATGGCAATAAAAAAGCCATTTAACCCGGAAAAGGTCAATAGTCTGACAGCTTATATTACTAAAACAACAAGAAACAGCACTCACACGATATTTTTGCATGATACATTCTTAAGAGTTAGTGTTGAGACACCCCGAACTCGAAATCTCGCGAAAAACGAGAGCGAGATTTGATAATGGCAAATGGATGAATAGACAGGAATGAAACGCGAAATTTTCAATTTGCGTTTCTGGAAGTTTTATCCCTGAACAGACGTCATAATTCGATACTACGGATGTTTTTCTATCAATCTGGGACATAACTTTCCACTTACCTAGTAATATAAGTTTTTCAGCAAGTTTCGTTTTTGAATTCATAATTTTTCATTTTCAGTAGGTGATAAAATTTGTGTTACTCGGTTTTTATCCTTAGGTTGTATAGTAAAATAAAAATCCTTGGCAGGGTAAAAAGAAGATAATTTTCAAGATTTTGATTTTGAAAGATAGACTATTGAATCAACTTGCATGAATGTGCATGAACTGTGCAGGGTTTTAAACTAATCTCACTGTAGGTACCTTAATTTTAACAGTAAACTTAGTTGAACAACAAGGATAAAGAATGAGTTTATCACCTACCAGAATGTATTGGTATGTCTTATTTCTGGTCACTGAATGGTCAGATCAAAGATCAGCAGAGCTTATGTCATGGTGCGGTGTCCGTGGTCCATACAGGAATGTTGTTCTTGATGTCAAGATGGCTGCCACGGCTAAAAATATATTTTTAAAAAACAAGTTTGTAGCGACTACTTCTTGAAAACTATAAGTGATATTGATATGGGTCTTTTTCTAAAATGATCAGCATGACATGATGTTGGTCCTTGTAAAATATCTTTTTGATTCAATGTTAAACATGGCTGCCAGTGACCATCTTTGTTTACATAGAGTTATATAGTAAAAATTTGTAGCGACTAATCCTCTGAAACTACTTGACAGATTTTCAGGAAACTTCAGAGGAATGTTGCTGTTGATGTCTAATTGATCCTAGCAAAATTTCAGGTCGGCCGGCCGGAAATTCAAGATGGCTGCCATGGCTAAAAATAGATTTTTAAAAAACGAATTTGCATGATGTTGGTCCTTGTTGGAAATTATTTTGATTTGACATTAAACATGATTGCCAGCTGCAATCTTTGTTTGCATAGAGATATATATATATATAAACTTATATATATAAATGAGATATATATATATATAAACTTATATATATATATAATAACGACTACTCTGAAACTACTTGACAGATTTTCATGAAACTTCACAGGAATGCTGATCTTGCTATCAAAACCTATCAGTAGGGCTTTAAGATCATTGACCTCTTGTTTTTTTAAATTAGCTAAATAATATATAATGGCAGAATAATAATATTAAAACATTGCCATGTTTGACATTAAATTATAATGAATTACTTACTAAATCTTTGTCTTTATTTTGATAGTTATTATTATTATTATTAGTTTTGAATTCTGTGCGAGTCTTGCATTTGGTAGTGCAGATCATCTGCGACGCTTGCTTGTTTTCAAGATTGTTTGTAATTACAATCAAACGTCGAAGATAATCAAGACTATGCATTCAGATGACGTCACAGCATGGAAGTCGGCACAAACAAAATCCTCACTCCAAAAACGAAAGTAGCTGAAAAACATACTTTTGTTTCATGGTAAGTGGCAATATTGTTCTAGATTGTTAGAAAAACATCCGTAGTGTCGATTTCTGACATGCGTTCGGTGGTAAAACTGTCGGAAACGGAATTGAAATTTTCGTGTTGCATTTTTGTCATAAATATATATTTTAATATACTACTAGTGGATAGTCAACGTGATGTATTACATGTTTTTACAATATGTCCGATTCCTGTGGTTCGATCATCTATTTTCAGATTCAAATCGATCAGTGAAACAGGAGTGTTGTTGAAAAAGAAACAAAAATGGACCACGTTGTCATGAAACATCGACGAACAACATTAGAAAGAGCTGAAAAGTTTATTTCTACGGAGTATTTCAAAGATGTAAATTTGAGAGGACGGTAAATGCTACATATTTAGAACTAACTATAATAAATAAAGTTGAGAATTTGAAAAAAAGAGCCTAAAACATACACAATATATCAATTAACAAAAAACATGTTCAATATATATTATCAAAAAATACATTTATAGAAGTTAATAATTTTCCACAAATATTTTCTTTCGGTTGAATTGCATAGGTTAAAACATGATTGTGGGATATACCATCTACATATTACAGAATGAAAGCATTGCTCATCAGGCCTAAAAAAAATGTGTGTTTCTGGTTTCACCCTGTCAAAAAGTTAGGGTAGGTAGGTAGGTAGGAAAAAGTTTTTTTTTTAGATTTTTTTTTTTTTTATGTATATTGTTTGCATATATTATGCCATTTTTGTACTAAGGCAACTTCTTGATAACCTTTGCAAACAGTTTGGATTCAGATTAGATGCATAACAACTCTGGCTAATAAAATTATCATTTGAATAAAAACATTTGTTGTTTGATTGTAATATTTCCTTCTTTTTTAAATTTTTTATTTTTTATTTTTTTGTTTTTGCTAAAAATATTTAGGGTCGGCGGTGAAAAAGTAGGGTCGGTCGGGAAACCGGAAACACACATATTTTTTTGTTGGGCCTCATTGAAAAAAAAATCAGACATTTGTAGGTTTATGCCCAGTATAGCGTCTTTAGTGTATCTTGAAACTTAGTAACAGGCCTGCCAAAGATGGAAGTTTGAGTGTGTGACTTGATTTTTTTTGTTTGTTTTTGATACAAAGTAATGTTGTCCGTTTACCTCAATATAAAACTGCCCCAGTTAAATTACATGTTCCTGTTACAAATTTAATGAAAATGGATTTTTGTTTAGCCACTTTTGGCTAAGCTTTTTTAGCAGAATTTAATACAAAAATTCCGATTAAATATTTTTATAGCTTTCTTATCTTATCATTAATATATAAATATAAGATTCTTTTGTAAAAATAATTCTAGAATCAATAGAATTGAGTAATTTCATATAAACTGTGTTTGTGCCACTAGTTTGTGTGCCGTAAAACCCAATTAAATTTTCGTATTCATTGGTTAATTACATCCCCCTGTGGTACCATGTCGGTGGTTCCATCTAAACTAGAAGATCTAGTTTACATCCAAGGTAGAATAAGACCACACTCACAGTCTCCTTCCACTTAGTTGAGATGAACAGAACATGGGGGTGAGGATGTTGTTGGCTCACTTTGCATAATTTTTATCTTGATGTAAATGGAGAGGGAACTCATATGACATTTTTTTGTGTTTGTGCGTTGTGAAACCCTCCAATCAATCAAGCAGGCAAGCATGTAAATTTACCCATGATGGAAAAAACGGATGACACAGTAATCGTTCTGTTAAATAAATGAATGGCCTGGTTTCAATTCTCGAAAAATGATGACAATGTAATGATTACATGTTGTTTACATGTACGTATCATGGGCTACTTCTGTTGAATAACGGAATTACAAAGTCATTATTTTAGCTAAAAGGATGTAAATCTCTGTATGAGAAAGGTTGTTACCATTTTGATAAGATTTAAAGTTAAAATGATACCGGATAACTTAATGGAGAAGCAAATTTTAATGATTGATAAACACTTCAAGATTGCCATGTGTCCCTTTAACATGCATTTTACTTATTAGTTTAATAGTTTATTAGCGTCAGAAACAGAAAAACATTCAATGTATCCAGGCAAATCGTATGGCTTACCAAAATATTTTACACTTTTGCTGTGTAATTTGGTGTGGAGTAATTTGGATATTTATACCACCAGTGGATTACAGAAAATATAGAATGGTGTTATGTTTCACTTCCAAGATGTAAGCTGTGTGATAAGTCATCGTTCAGAATAAACTGAAAAGAATTTTTTTTTTTTCATTTTGTCATAAAAGTTTTAGGGTCAGCCTCTTAAAAATAGGGTCAGTCAGACTTATATAGGATTATTTTTTTAAAATCTTCTTCTCTGAAACTACAAGAGCCAGAGGTTTACTATTTTGCAGTTACTATAAGCTTATGGTCCTTTACAAAGTTTGTTCAAATAATGACCCTTGGGTCACATTTGGCCACCCTGGTCCACATGTTTTACATAGACTTGTATAGGGAAAAACTTAAAAATATCTTCTTCTCTGAAACTGCAAGACCCAGAGGTTTAATATTAAGCTTCTGGTCCCCTACCAAGTTTGTTCAAATTGTCACCCTGGGGTCACATTTGGCCCCACCCCAGGGTTCACATATTTTATATTGACTTGTATAGAAAAATACTTAAAAAATCTTCTTCTCTGAAACTGCAAGAGCCAGAGGTTTAATATTGTGAAGCTACTATAAGCTTATGGTCCTCTACCAAGCCTGTTCAAATGGTGATCCTGGGGACACATTTGGCCCCGCCCTAGAGGTCACATGTTTTACAAAGACTTACTTAGGGATTTTTTTTTTAAATCTTCTTCTCAGAAACAGCTTGGTCAATTTTGACCAAACTTCACATGGATGATCCTATGGTGAATGTTTTACAAATTTGTTAAAATTAGGTAAACTCGACATCCAACATGGCCACCATAGAAAAATCTTTAAATTACTTCTTGTACACTGGGAAGCTTAAAGGCCGTGGGTTCAAATCCCATCGGAGGTCTTTTTTTAAAAGTAAATCAATTATTCTTCATTTTTATTATCGTTTCCTATTTATATTAGATTTTTCTTTTGTTTAATTCTTCTAAAGTTTGTATGTAAAGATTTTGCATGTTTTACAAAGACTTATATAGGGAAAACTTAAAAATCTTCTTCTCTGAAATTACAAGAGCCGGAGGTTTAATGTTTTACATTTGCTATAGACTTATGGTCCTCTACCAAGTTGGTACAAATGCTGACCCTTGTGTCACATTTGGCCCCGCCTCAGGGTTCATATGTTTTACATAGACTTGTATAGGAAATACTTAAAATCTCTTATTTTAAGTTGTTAGCATGGAGTTGTGCATTTAAATTTTGGTTGAGGGTGTTGTTGTGTTTTGCACTTGTAAAAATGGTATTGAAAGGAATTTTATGATGGAACCCCTTGATATAAGAGCCATTTTAGCTTGTAGAGCATCCACAGGCCCTCTTGTTTTCTTGTTCTTTATTATTAATAATAATGATTGCTAATCCCTGGTCTATCAAATTTGCTCATTTGAAGTCCCTGGGGTCAAAGATGGCTGCAACCCCGGGGTCCAAATTTGTATGCAGAGATTTTGCATGTTTTTACATAGACTTACATAAGGAAAGACTTAAAAAAAACTTCAATCAGCATATGCGAGAGGACAATTTTTTCATCATTGCAAAGATCATCAGTTGATCGATTTAGGGCCATTTTGGCCCTCTTGATTTATTCCCAGAAATTTTTCCTTCCATCCTTTGTCCGGCCGTCCTCACGTCCGTGTGTCCTTCTGTCCTTCCCACTTTTGTCCGGAGCATAACTTCGAAACTGCTGATGGAACTACAATAAAACACTTCAAACAAAGATAGAGGGCAATGAGAGAAAGTGCAGAGTCCAAGAACCATAACTTTGTTTCATTCAAGTTACGAGTTATTGCCCTTTGTAATTTTATACTTATTGCCCTTTGTAATTTTATACTTAGAACTTTTATCCGGAGCATAACTTCAAACTACTGATGGGACTACAATGAAACTTCACACAATGATAGAGAGAAATGAGAGAAAGTGCAGAGTGCAAGAACTGTAACTCTGTCATCGTTCAAATTAGAGTTATTGCCCTTTGTAATTTTATACTGAGAATTTTTGTCTGGAGCATAACTTCAAAACTACTGTTGGGACTGCAATGAAATTTCACACAATGATAGAGGTCAATGAGAGGAAGTGCAGATAGCATGAACCGTAACTCTGTTATCATTCAACTTAGAGAGTTATTGCCCTTTATAATTTTATACTTGGAATTCTTGTCCGAAGCATAACTTCAAAACTACTGATGGGAATGCAGATTGAAAACTGCTGGGTGATACAAGGCCATATGATAAGTTGAGGATCCATCAGTTCTGCCGATTTTCTTGTTTTTTAAAAAAGATTTGATGGTAAATCTGGAGATTGTACACTTAAATCCGGAGATCCGGAGAGTAAATGAAAAATCTTGAGAATCTGGATTTTATCCCTAGATTTGGCAGGCCTGAAGTAATAGTTTGAAAAAGCAGTTTTTCAGTAAAGCAATTTTCACCATTTTAAACAGAAACTAAATAGATATCTACTTACTAGTCCTATTTTCATTAATCTTCATTTTATTTATTTTTAGATTGTATCCTAAATGTCACCCAGCTACATCTATAACCCACTGGGCGGCTCCCAAAGATAAGTATTCACCATATGAGGAGGCTGTAAACCAAGTGTTCTGTGCTGTACAGATTGGGAACCAATTTGGACCAACGTGAGCATTATGTTTTGTATTTTATAACTTATATTGGTAGAAGAGCACTACTCTTCTTAGGTTTGGGTTTCAACCAAGATAGGTATAATTTTACTCTTACAGAATTATTTTTACTAAACTGTTACATTGATTTATAAAACAAAGTATTTTGTTGTGTTAGTTTGAATAATTTGATTTGTAGATTGCTTCTGTCTTCAAGTAAGCTAGATTTCAAATACCGTCTTTCAAGAGGGAAGAGCACTACTCATATCTAACAACAGTGGTTGTCTGAAAACCTGTTTCACCTCCCTTGTGCTTATCAATGGCTTTGACCTACTGGCCCAAAAAATAGGGTTCATCCTCTGACCATGGGCAATCAATTTATAAAGTTTGAAGACACTGGGTACAACCCTTTAGAAGTTATTGAGCGGAAACAAAAGTGTGACGCCGAGAAGCGATCCCTAAGTGTCTGCCATGCTATGCATGTGATACAAAGATTTAGTTTCAGTTTTAAGCTCTTAACCATATTAAAGTGTTTAGTGTAAATACTTTAAGATTATTTACTTGTGTACACTTACAGTTGGGCGACCCACTGGTTCCATGTAGTTGTGGATGTGCCTGCAGACTGGGTGGGCCGTGAGGTCAGGCTGAGATGGAATTCTGGGTCCGAGGCCCTGGTGTGGGTAGACGGTCAACCAAGACAGGTATGTAAGGCTGTACGATTGTAATGCTGTATTTATAGAAAGGCATACATGTACATGGTGAAGAATACAATATTAAGAAACTTCCATGAATGTCTCGTGTAGATTGGGAATTCCAACATGAGGTTTACCTGTTTTAATTGGAACCAAGGCTCTGCTGATGTTTGGATTAAAGCAGTTATACTAAGTGTTGGAATTCCCCTATCTGAACCTGATACACATGCTCGATTACTTTACTTGAATACTATCGACATTTTGCCTGTTGACAGCATCCAATTTTATGCATGTTTATATAAGAAATAATGTCATGCAAGTGTTGATGTTACAGACGTCAATGTTGACAATGTGTGATAATAGGATTATTACTATAGTAACTTGTTCTGGAAGCCTTGAGTGTGATCCTGATCTGGCATTTACCTACGAGAGGTGATACAAGCTTCCCGAACAAATTACTATAGTAGTGATCCTTTTATTATATACCTCTTTACATATCATTGAAATAGAATACATGTAACAACAACCTAAATGAAAACAAAATTGTATTAAATCAACTGAAAACCATCAACAATAAAGGTATGAAAACATGTACATTACATGTGCATGAAAATATGTACATTACATTGCAACAATATGACACATGTGTTCCTTACCCATCTGCGTAAGCAATTCAAATTCTGGAGAATTTGCCAACCGACCAAATGTTAAATTAATTAATTAACCCACACTGTTCACAAATGCACACAAAAAACATTCTGATAGTTCACATTTCATGTTAAAACATCCATAGTTCTTGATTGATCACTAGCTCCAACTTCCCAATCTGACATTTGTGTATGGGAAGTTCCAAAATCTATTTTAGTAGCATATTGATATGGATTCAGAAAACCTGTAGAGGTGATAGGGTTTTGTAGTGCTGGGTATCGCATCCAAAAAACGTATCTCGATATATTGCGATACAAGAGCCTGTATCGCGATACGTATCATAATATATTTCTTAAACAGTTGTGTTGATAATTTCAATAGACTTTGCCGATTTCCTGGTGTACTTCGATGAAGATGACATAACGTAATACAATGTTGGTTACAGTGCTTCTGAATGAGAAACATTGCACATGGCAATATATACGCACATAACGATAAGCGAACACCAGATCTTATTGGAAGTGCGTCTATTTTTAAAACTATGATGGTACCCACTTCCCAATATGTGTATTTACGATTGTATTACAAACATGGGAACCATGCAAAGTTAAAAATAGATCTTAGTCTCAGATTACGATTTATTTTCATAATCAAAACACGTGTAGAGAAAACCGGTATGAACCGGTATGGTAAAAAAATATCACGGTACGTATTATTTTGATGTCTGTATCACAGTACACTGATAAACCGGAAATACCGCGCAGCACTAGGGTGTTATTTTCCAGCACTCCTGTAACACGCAAATAGTCTTATATGGTACCGAGGGTTCAGTGCAAAACTATTGTATCTCCTTCTTTATTCATATGTAGTTACAATAGTTTTTGTTCTGACCCCTCGGTATGCAGTAAATACTTTTTATGCAGCTATGAATGTATTTATTGTAGCAATTGTTTTTATAAGAAAACATTGAATAACCAAGTTGGATGTAAATTGCAGGGTTTGTGCAAGGAGTATAATAGACTGGACTTCCCACTCTCGGAATGTGTACAAGAGGATAAACTAAAGTAAGAGAATGTTTTAATATAAAAAAATATTTAATGTAGTATATAATTATGTGACAGAAAAAAACTGTTGTAAAACAAAAGGAGTGGATTAAAATATATCTCAAAAGTTGATCATGAGACATCTACCATTAAAGGGGAGTCACAGACTCTGGAAAACAGGGAAACTTTTCAGACAGAAAAAAAGAGAACATTTTATGATAAAAAAATATGTTTTTTTCTATGAAAATAATTTCCATATTAATACATCCGTTATAAAGATTTTAGATGGCACTTTTTATTTGCCTAAGTGGTTGGAATATGAAACCATTTAAAAATGTGAAAAAAGGTTGTTAATGCTCATATATTTGATATATGGTGGTGAAGGTAGAGCTATAAAGGGAGGATGTTGGCAGAATATTTTCTTATCTTAATCAGAGAAACCCAGTGCTGGGTCAGGGTAAAATCAAGGAAATGTCCGGGGATTCCTGAGGCAACCCTGCATTGGTATATACCAGGACGAATCATATTAGTAACAGGAACTGATGTATTTGTATGTAGACTAGCATGAATAATGTAACTTTTAGATTGGACATTTTAGCAGATACATGCTGTTTTAGCTTGATACTCAGTGGTGCATCAAGCAAAAGTATTAGTTGCAAACTACCTTGAAATAGATTGTAGATCTCTAAAAATTTGATAAAACAAAGCTTTTACCCTTTGGAATGAGGTCAAATATTGGCCCTGGAGGTAGATTACCAAACCTGCAGTCATGTGATTGTGTGATTTCGGGTACCAGTTGTCAACTTCATTTGATATGACACAATATTAGCAGGCTTTCCCTTTGTGTTTGAGTAACAGGGACAGGTTTAAAGGTATGCGGGTGATTTATATTTCTTTCTTTTTGTTATTGTATTGGCGACGGTTAATAGTTTATGGTCAGCTAACCAAAGTTGGTCGGTCAATCACCCACAAGCTATTAAAGAAAAAAGCTTCTGATTATGTTGACCTGTAACACATAAAATTAAAAAAGTTGGACATTTACCAAGTGAGAGTTGCTGAACTAGGCTATTACTAACATTCAGAACATTGCTCTTTTATAACAGAACAAAACTCTGACATTTTTAAGGAACTTAAACCACCTCACATCATATTTTTTTTTATGAACAACAATTTCAGTTTCTCCGTTTACATCGAGATGGCTTGCAATGGTATGTTTGGTGCCGGTGACGGTGGCATGATCCATCCACCTGACCTTAACAAACAGTTTACACTTTCGTCTTGTGAAATTGTCGTGTTTGATAGAAAAGTGTACAACATGGTCCGGGATGTCGAACTCCTGTATGATTTGGCAAAGGTAATAACTAGTAACAGGGTTCTCCCCAGGATTTGTTACAGGCGCTGGCACAAACAGCGCATTTTGGTTTTCGAGGGGTGGTCAGGAGGGGGCTACACCCCCCCCCCCTACCCCCCCCCCCCCCCCCCCCCCCCCCCCCCCCCCCCCCATTTATTTTTATAATTCTTAGATACACCATCTGCTCTGAGATGATTTTTAATTGTAAAATTAATGCCTTATTTAAATTAAAAAGCACTCTCAGGGCTATAGGCTGTTTCAAAACAGGGTTTTTGGAAATATTTTTAAAATCCAATTTCCCAGTCTCAGGGCAAGTGTATTTTCAAAAGGCAATTGCTCTGCCTAAAAACTCACTTGCCCCACATTTAAGTCCACTTGGTCTTATTTTTGATTGTTTAAACAGTAGTGTAAGGCCTATATATCAGTTAAACATATTCAGAACTAAACAAATATCTTTTTTTTTTTTTTTTGAATCTCGAAAACCGGTACCATGAAAAAAGAAGCATATTACTAATTTTGCAACGTTTTTTGGGAAAGATGCACATCCATATAGGTTTAATAATTTTATACTTTATCAATGAAATACACTGAATACCTCATCAAATCGTGTTAATAAATGAGTGCTTCGAGTTCATTAAAAATGTTCGCATTTTTCTAGCAAAACAATCCAGGGCCGCGCATTTTGTTATGATTTACGGTTGTCGTAAAAAATAATAAGCTCACATGGTGTCAATAAATATGTAAATTAATGAATGTTTTCTGTATTGGATGGGTCAAAAGTCCGTATGACCTAGATATTTTTCGGCATGGTGATGGTTGGAAGGTCGCTGACTTGATTGCCCACTACCCCCGAGGCGAAAATGACAGTCAAAACTTGCTATTTGGGGAGGTGTATTTCTCACAATCTGGCAAGTGACACTGATAAAGAGGCTCTTTAAGGGTTATTTCAAATACAAATAAGCAAAATCTAAGCACCACACTAATTTTAAGGACAGCGCTAATAGGGATTTTGAATTTCAAGCACCGCGGCACCGCCGTGCTTAAAGGCGCTGGGGAGAACCCTGAGTAACTATGAAGGTCATATTTTTGAGGAATATGAAAAAGCTGCATAAACAATAAAGACTTTTACTAAACATTTGAATTAATTTTTAAATATTTAATACAAAATAATTATGCTTTCAGATCATAGATTCAGTTTGCATGTAAATAAGTTTTAATGTCTTTAAATGTAGACATTAACTTACGTTAGACTGGAGATTTTTTAATTGAAACAATATGGAATGATTGAATTGAATTGCTCGTCGTCACATTATTTTAGGTTATTTAGGGCCCCCTAGAGAGAGGAGAAGGTTGGTTGAATGATGTGTTACGTCATTTCCAGTACATTTTAGGCTATATATGGCAGCTGATTTGTTTGTGGTGGAGGCAGACCACATACTCTTTCCTGGGTAGAACCAGTACTGTATTTCTCCCGCCAACTAGAAACAGTACTGTATGCCTCATGCCAACTGTAAGAATGAACACTTTCTCACAGATTGAGCTCCCATTGGGATTTAAACCCACAGCAGTGGGAGGTGAGGAGAAAGATACTTGGAATCTGAGAAGCATTCCCTACTCTTGCTATAGAATTGATGCCATTGGTCTTTAACATGCTTGGAGAAAAGACTCCAGTACATGACAACCCGATTAAGCAGATGAGGCTAGAAGAAGTCTCTTGCCCATGAACATAAAGAAAAACCCAGTGGTGCCAGTAAAGACCGAAACCCTGCTGTCCCAGTTCAAAGTCCATCACGCTACTGACTCAGCCACACCGACTCCTCTGAAATTAAAGAAATATGCAGCCTATGTTTTAAAAATTGAGTGAAAAAGACTTGGAATATATCATGTCCCATCCTTGTCCACCAGCATCTCCCAGAGGAAAGTGAGAGGGGATATCAGGCCTTGTACACTGTCAATGATGTCATTAATGCATGTGATGTCAACAACACAGACTCCTTTGAAAGGTATGTCACATGTTAATACTTTATTATTGTGTATCATAAAAATATTAGCGTTTTTTATTGGCCTAGAAGCAGTCACGTGTGATTAAACAGTTTTGATCACTCTGATGGGAAATATGTCAATCGTGTAATAGTTCATTCGCTAACCATGCAAAGGTAGATTTAGTTCATCTGTGTCATTGGTAAGCTTTTTTTTAAGATAGCAAAGAGTCACGTGACCATGCAATAGTTCATTTTGTAACCATGCAATAGTTCATTTTGTAACCATGCAATAGTTCAATTTGTAACCATGCAATAGTTCATTTTGTAACCATGCAATAGTTCATTTAGTGTGCAATAGTTCATTTTTTAACCATGCAATAGTTCATTTTGTAACCATGCAATAGTTAATTTAGCATGCAATAGATCATCTGTGTGGTTGGCACGCTTTTTCATAACAGCAAAGCATCATGTGACAATGTCCTTACAATTGCAATTCAACAAGAAAAACTAAAAAAGAAAAAACACTTGTATTTTATGATATATAATAAAACAACTATTTAATGCCTTAGAAGTCAATGGATTAGAATTATATATACTCAGTGACTACTAACCTTGAAGGATACTATCACACTCGGTGTAATGCCTCGTGCCTCGTGCAATAGTACCCTTCTCGGGACAGTAATCACTCCCGGATAAAGAGTTCTAACCATTGACTTCTAAGGAATTGAATAGTTGTATACTATTGTACTTCTTTGATGTATGTGAAATGTGTAGAACTACTTCCATTGATGTTTGGTATATATGAAAGAGTAGAACTTCCATTGATGTTTGGTGTATATGAAATGTGTAGAACTTTCATTGATGTTTGGTGTACATGAAATATGTAGAACTATTTCCATTGATGTTTGATGTATGTGAAATGTGTATAACTACTTCCATTGATGTTTGGTGTATATGAAATGTGTAGAACTTCCATTGATGTTTGATGTATATGAAATGTGTAGAACTACTTCCATTGATGTTTGGTGTATATGAAATGTGTAGAACTTCCATTGATGTTTGATGTATATGAAATGTGTAAAACTTCCATTGATGTTGGGTTTATATGAAATGTGTAGAACTACTTCCATTGATGTATGTAAAATGTGTAGAACTACTTCCATTGATGTTTGGTGTATATGAAATGTGTAGAACTTCCATTGATGTTTGGTGTATATGAAATGTGTAGAACTTCCATTGATGTTTGGTGTATATGAAATTGTGTAGAACTTCTATTGATGTTTGGTGTATATGAAATGTGTAGAACTTCCATTGAAGTTTGGTGTATATGAAATGTGTAGAACTTCCATTGATGTTTGGTGTATATGAAATGTGTAGAACTTCCATTGATGTTTGGTGTATATGAAATGTGTAGAACTTTCGTTGATGATTGGTGTATATGAAATGTGTAGAACTTCTATTGATGTTTGATGTATATGAAATGTGTAGAACTTCTATTGATGTTTGGTGTATATGAAATGTGTAGAACTTCCATTGATGTTTGGTGTATATGAAATGTGTAGAACTTCTATTGATGTTTGGTGTATATGAAATGTGTAGAACTACTTCCGGTGTATATGAAATGTGTAAAACTTCCATTGATGTTTGATGTATATGAAATGTGTAGAACTACTTCCATTGATGTTTGATGTATGTGAAATGTGTAGAACTACTTCCATTGATGTTTGGTGTATATGAAATGTGTAAAACTTCCGTTGATGTTTGGTGTATATGAAATGTGTAGAACTTCTATTGATGTTTGGTGTATATGAAATGTGTAGAACTACTTCCATGATGTTTGATGTATGTGAAATGTGTAGAACTACTTCCATTGATGTTTGGTATATATGAAATGTGTAGAACTACTTCCGGTGTATATGAAATGTGTAGAACTTTCATTGATGTTTGGTATAATGAAATGTGTAGAACTTCTATTGATGTTTGGTGTATATGAAATGTGTAGAACTTCCGTTGATGTTTGGTGTATATGAAATGTGTAGAACTTCTATTGATGTTTGGTGTATATGAAATGTGTAGAACTTCCATTGATGTTTGGTGTATATGAAATGTATAGAACTTCTATTGATGTTTGGTGTATATGAAATGTGTAGAACTTCCATTGATGTTTGGTGTATATGAAATGTCATTGTGTAGAACTTCCATTGATGTTTGGTGTATATGAAATGTGTAGAACTTCTATTGATGTTTGGTGTATATGAAATGTGTAGAACTTCCATTGATGTTTGGTGTATATGAAATGTGTAGAACTTCCATTGATGTTTGGTGTATATGAAATGTGTAGAACTTTCATTGATGTTTGGTGTATATGAAATGTGTAGAACTTCCATTGATGTTTGGTGTATATGAAATGTGTAGAACTTCCATTGATGTTTGGTGTATATGAAATGTGTAGAACTTCTATTGATGTTTGGTGTATATGAAATGTATAGAACTTTCATTGATGTTTGGTGTCCTAGAATTTGTTTTGAAAATACTGAACCATGCATTAACAATTATAACTAATGAATTAAAAAGATGTTTATATTTTGCAATAAAACAGAACTACAATCTTTGCCTACGGGATAAGATACAGATGTACTAAAAAATCTTACACATGGTGGCAGATAATCATCATGCTCTCATCAACAACAACAGTTATTTAATTGTGAAAACATTGATTTTTGGCAACCTCAAAGCACAAAATTGCAATGATATGCAAAACAAACAATTTGTTTCAAATGCTGGTATCTGGTATTGATCAATTGCAATCCTGGTATAATAATCATTTTAATTAGAAACTTGTGATGGAATTTCTGATATCATCCATGAAAGATAGTACACCCGCTCAATATTAGTAGTGTTATAGTATCACCCATGAAAGATAGTACACCAGATCAATATTAGTAGTGTTATAGTATCACCCATGAAAGATAGTACACCAGATCAATATTAGTAGTGTTATATTATCACCCATGAAAGATAGTACACTCGATCAATATTAGTAGTGTTATATTATCACCCATGAAAGATAGTACACCCGATCAATATTAGTAGTGTTATATTATCACCCATGAAAGATAGTACACCCAATCAATATTAGTAGTGTTATATTATCACCCATGAAAGATAGTACACCCGATCAATATTAGTAGTGTTATATTATCACCCATGAAAGATAGTACACCCAATCAATATTAGTAGTGTTATATTATCACCCATGAAAGATAGTACATCCGATCAATATTAGTAGTGTTATATTATCACCCATGAAAGATAGTACACCCGATCAATATTAGTAGTGTTATATTATCACCCATGAAAGATAGTACACCCGATCAATATTAGTAGTGTTATATTATCACCCATGAAAGATAGTACACCAGATCAATTTTAGTAGTGTTATATTATCACCCATGAAAGATAGTACAGCCGATCAATATTAGTAGTGTTATATTATCACCCATGAAAGATAGTACACCTGATCAATATTAGTAGTGTTATATTATCACCCATGAAAGATAGTACACCCGATCAATATTAGTAGTGTTATATTATCACCCATGAAAGATAGTACACCAGATCAATATTAGTAGTGTTATATTATCACCCATGAAAGATAGTACACCCGATCAATATTAGTAGTGTTATATTATCACCCATGAAAGATAGTACACCCGATCATAATTAGTAGTGTTATATCACTATAATTATTGTCCATATGTCTGTGAGTTTTGTGTAAGATAAGTTGTGGTTATGTTACCTTTCTTGACAACTGCACATTTATATAATTAATGCCATTAAAAGTGCAAGTTTTTTTATTTTGTGTTTATTTTTAATTAAAATGTCTCCAAGATCGATTGCATAATTTTGATTTTACTTCTTTCAATACATGAATTTGATTAGTCACCAGATTTATAGGGAATGTGGATAATTTCTAACATGTACAAACACTATAATCGATCTTGGAAATAAACACAAAATAAAAAAAAATTGCACTTTTAATGGCATTAAGTAGATTACATTACAACTCTTAATGGAAAACATTAGCCAAATTAGCCATATATACAACAACAGGTACAGCAACTGTGCTAAATATTCTCCTAGAAAACTAATACATGTACAGTTGTATTTTATTGCAATATAATTTCATATTCTGAAAAGATGTATTTAAAACATAGCAACTCTGCTGTTACATTGATACATACATTGTATTTTAAAGCAGTTTTTTTTCTACCCTTAATGCATGATCTTTTAATCTAGGCTGTGCTTTATGATTGGTATAAAATCTTAATAGTAACAGTGCTGTGTAATATTTATACAGATGTCATGAAATTGCCAACAGATTTCTACAACAGAAAAATGGGGATAGCCAGCATACAACATATGCAATGGGACACGCTCACATAGATACTGGTAAGTTTCAATGGGACATGCCCACATATATACTGGTAAGTCAATATACAACATATGCAATGGGACACACCCACATAAATACTGGTAAGTGTTCAATGGGACATGCCCACATAGATACTGGTAGGTCAATATACAACATATGCAGTGGGACACACCCACATAGATACTGGTAAGTGTTCAATGGGACATGCCCACATAGATACTGGTAAGTCAATATACAACATATGCAATGGGACACACCCACATAGATACTGGTAAGTCAGCATGGAACATATGCCTATGGGACACACCGATGTAGATACTGGTAAGTCAACATACAACATGTGCAATGGGACACACCCACATAGATACTGGTAAGTCAAATACAACATGCAATTGAACACACCCACATATATACTGATAAGTCAACATACAACATGCAATTGGACCAGCCCACATAGATACTGGTAAATCAACATACAACATATGCATTGGGACAAGCCCATACAGATACTGGTAAGTCAACATCCAACATGCAATTGGACAAGCCCACATATATACTGGTAAGTCAAGTTGCAATTGGACAAGCCCACATAGATACTGGTAAGTCAACATACAACATTCAATTGAACAAGCCCACATATATACTGGTAAGTTAACATACAACATGCAACTGGACAAGCCCATATGGATACTGGTAAGTCAACATACAACATGCAGTCTGGTTTAGATTTAGTCAATACCGTTGTCATAGTAAAAAATCACCGTATGGTAATTCTATAGGGAAACAGTCGGGGAAAGGAGGGGAAATATATTAAAAAATATATTGAAAATTTTAACTTTACTCGGCAAAAAAGGTTTTGGACCAGGGTATATAAAGTCATATAAAAATAAAACTATTGGACAGAATTAAAGTATCTTTTTTTAATAACCAAGGTCTACCCTACCCGAATAATTTGGTACTGTATTCATTAAATTCCAAACAAGATTTGATTTTTAAAAAATATTGCAAACACACAAATGGTCTGTAAAAAATGCTGCAAAGTCCATACAAAGTAACGGTTACAGACACATTCGAGTAACCAATAAAAAGATTATTATTTTTTCACAAACTTTCATTGTAAACGATAATTATTGTTGATTATTGATCTATTGTGAATTATCAACTGAGATAATAAGGGTTATGGTCGAATGTCATGGTTCAGCGATCATTGTACGGGTTCGAACACTGCCATGGTCCAAAACTTTTTTTACAGAGTATATAATAAGAGCGCCCCTTTTGCACTTTGCATAGCGTCCGGGCGCTACTATTAGGGGAAATACGGTACAACATGCAATTGGATAAGCCCACATAGATCCTGGTAAGTCAACATACAACATGCAATTCGACAAGGCCACATAGATACTGGTGAATGTGCAATGGAACATGCTCACATAGATATTAGTAAGTCAGCATGCAACATAATTATGCAATGGGACAAGTCCACATAGATACTAGTAAGTCAACATACAATATATGCAATGGGACATGGCCACATAAATAGTGGTAAGTGCAATGGAACATGCCCACATAGATATTGGTAAGTCAACATACAATATATTTATTGGAACACGCCCAGCTAGATACTCAACATCAAGCATATGCAACAGTACAAGCACACATAGATACTAGGAAGTCAACATACAACATGCATTGGGACATGCCCACATAGATACTGGTAAGTGGAATGGAACACGCCCATATAGATATTAGTAAGTCAGCATACCATATATTCATTGGGACACGCCCACATATATACTAGGAAGTCAACATACAACATGCATTGGGACATGCCCTCATAGATACTGGTAAGTGCAATGGAACACACCCACATAGATATTGGTAAATCAACATACAATATATTCGTTGGGACACACCCACATAGATACTAGGAAGTCAACATACAGCATATGCAATAGGACAAGCACATATAGATACTGGTAAGTCATCATACAACATGCAATGACATGCCCACATATATACTGGTAAGTCAACATACAACATATGCAATGGGACGAACCCACTTAAATACTGGTAAGTCATACAATACATGCCATGGAACCCACCCACATAGATACTGGTTAGTCAACATACAACATATGCAATGGGACGAACCCACATAAATACTGGTAATTCAACATATAATACATGCAAAGGGACACACCCACATAGATACTGGTTAGTCAACATATAAAATGCAATGAGACATGCCCATATAGATACTAGTAAGTGTGCAATAAGACATGTCACATAAGTCAACATACTGCATATGCAATAGGACACACCCACATATATATTGGTTAGTCAACATACAACTTGTGCAATGGGACAAGCCCACATATGTATTGGTAAGTCAACATACAACATATGGAATGGTAAACACCCACATATATACTGGTAAGTCAACTAAAAAGCCCACGTGATACTGGTAATGTCATATAATGAAATGTTTAGTCAACTTCTATAGACAGACAAACAACGTTTTGTTCAGAAAACCTGATTCAATATACAACAGTGAAATGTCATTATTTGAGGTCTACATTTAGAATGTACATGTCCTACTTGTCATTTAGTGTTGACATTTTCTCTTAATAGCGTGGTTGTGGCCATACAGTGAAACCATCAGGAAGTGTGCCCGTAGCTGGTCCTGTACTATACGACTGATGGAAAAATACCCAGAATTCACATACACATGTTCACAGGTATGTAGTTTCACAGACTCATCTATTCCTCGGAAACTGCTAAAGGGAGTTGCGTCAAACTTCACACAAATGTTGATCACATTGAGAAGGTGTGTCACGCGCAAGAATCATGACCGTATCTCAAGGTCAAGGTCATACTTGGAGGTAAAATGTCAAAAAATTGTGTCTCAGCCATTACTTGGAAATTACTGAATGGAGTTGCGTCAAGCTTCACACAAATGTTCATCACATTGAAAAGGTGTGTCGCGTGCAAGAATCATGTCAGTGCCTCAAAGGTCAAGGTCACACTTGGAGGTCAAAGGTAAACAAATCGTAAAATTCATGTCAGCCATTACTTGGAAACTACTGAAGGGAGTTTTGTCAAACTTCACACAAAAATTTATCGCCATGAGAAGGTGTGTCGCTTGCAAAAATCCTGTCATTGCCTCAAAGGTCAAGGTCACAGTTGGAGGTCAAAGGTCAAAAAAACATTAACAAATTCATGTCTCGGCCATTACGTGAAGAATAACTGAGTCAAACTTCACACAAATGTTCATCACATTGAGAAGGTGTGTCGCGTGCAAGAATCATGTCAGTGCCTCAAAGATCAAGGTAACAGTTAGAGGTCAAAAGTAAAAAATCATAAAAAAAATCATGTCAGCCATTACTTGGAAACTACTGAAGGGAGTTTCGTCAAACTTCGCACAAAAGTTTATCACAATGAGAAGGTGTGTCGCTTGCAAAAATCCTGTCAGTGTCTCAAAGGTCAAGGTCACACTTGGAGGTCAAAGGTAAAAAAATTGTAAAAAAAATCATGTCTCCGCCATTACTTGGAAACTACTGAAGTGAGTTGCGTCAAACTTCACACCAATGTGAATTGAATTGAATGTTGTTTAATGGCTCATCAACACAGTATAGGTTATTTAGAGCAGCACCAGAGAGAGGGGAAGGATACGTAGGAATCCTACTCTTAAGGCCAAAGGTAAGAAAATCGTAAAAAAAATGCATGTCTCAACCATTACTTGGAAACTAATGAAGGGAGTTTCGTCAAACTTCACACAAATGTTCATCTCAATGAGGAGGTGTGTCATGCGCAAGGATTATGGCAGTACCTCAAAGGTCTAGGTCACAGTTAGACAGATGGTTTGCAGTGGGGGCTTGTTTCCCTAATAAATGTACTATTTATTTTATGACATAATTTGCTCTGCTAAGTATACAATACTTACAAATATATCACGGACAAGCGCTACAGATTTTACACAACTTCCGACAAGTACGTAGAAACAAGTCACTGTGACAAGGGACTTCAAGGTACTGTGACAAGTACCTTACAGCTATTTACACAACAATAAAGCACTGTGACAAGCGCTTTAATAAACACATTATTACGAGAAGCAATAAAGAACTACCACAACAATCTGCGATTATAAGATTTCAGTTATGGACAAAACCTTTCCCAGTGGCAAACATAATGAGGGGAGCTAACCCCTATATACAAGCCTTATGACAGAGCTCAAGATTTATTCCCCTTGTATATGAAATAGTTAAACCGTAACCAGCCTTGTATTTCTTCAAATGTACATGACATCTGATCCCCAGTTGCAATAGAATTTCTGCCACAGCAAATTTCCGGCAGTTTGTCCCCCAAATTCTATTTCAACTTGGATTGTTTAGTGTTTAAATACTATTCCAGTTTCAGCTGTAAAAAAATGTTTGATGGCCGTCTGAAAAGTGAATAAAAGCATCTGATTACCAACTGATGACAAATGAGTACTGTTACTGTCGCGGTAGAAACCTGGTGTGTTTCTGTCAGTATCATGCAAAATAAAACGACCATATGCATCATACCTCACTGATGTATGACCAGCACGACTAACTCTCTTTTTAAATCCATTTCTTTGTTAAACGACAGATCTACACCTCTCCAAGTTAAATGAGGGAGTATATCAGAGCAAACAAGATATTGAGCATAACTAAATAACTGTCTGACTTTTATTCAGTGAAATGTATACTTGAAAACTTGAGTATAGACCCAAAGAAGTCTGTAGTAATACATTCGTGAATTAAAAAAAAAAGAGTTTTAATTATTATTTGTAAATAATGTGGGACCCCCATTATTTACCTTTCCTGCTGATCACGTGACTTCCATTAGTGCATTAGGTTTTCTACATAGTATGTATTGCGTAATATGTATAGCCCACCTAGCTCAGTCAGAAGCGACTTCAGTTATCGTGCGCTCGCTATTATTACCCGAGGGTGTAATTTTAGTTTGAGCTGCGAGTTCAAACGCACAAAGCGGCACTTTTGTTTTGTACCGCGATTGAATTCCGTTAAACAATCTTGCATTTAATTAGTAAATATTCAATAATGTTAAGTATGAAATGTTTGTGAACTTAATTAATGTGTGTTTTATAAGCTAAAAGTTACGGACATTGTCCCTTTAATAGCATTAGTCAAAGAGAAAATATCTTTAAAAGGTATATCGTTACCGCCCAGCTGGATCCGGGACTGCTAAATAGGAATTCATACTGTAGTCGAAGTTGTTCCCAACACATTTCCCCATCCATAAAGCATCATATTCAGGGAGATGTTGATTTCACCAGTTTTGATGCATTGCCCATTCTTCTGCATGAGAAAAGAATTAATTAGCCAATACTGCTTATAATCTGATGTAACTTTTTATAAACTTGAGGTCTACCTGACCATTTTTTTTCAGGCATTCACCGGACACACCCCTAGATGCTAAATCTGTAGCTCTGCCAATTCGAAAGAAATGACTTTTAAATTTTATCTATGCCCCAGCCAGTGTCCCGAGCTGCTTTGGACAACACGCCAGTAAACTGGGCCCCATTTTATGAAACAACTTACGACCATTTTGATCGTAAATCAATTTCTTAAATGCTTCACTATTAATTAAACTTTTCAAATAAATGTAATTTCATTTCATTTTCTTATACATGTAATATTTCTGCACTGCGTGCACACATAATTGTCTACATTGAATGCTTAGGTGAAAAAAGTGAACGATTTTAAAATTTGAGACGTATCGTAAGATGTTTAATAAAACAGGGCCCTGGCTTCTAGATAATGGTGATCCATTAGAGTGACACAAAAGATAACCATCCGCGGTTGGCCTTACATCTATGACTTGTCTTAATACCACAACACAACACAACACAACTGGGTATTGCATTCACCAGGGCTTCTCAAAAAGGTAGGAGAGCCTGCTTGATTAGTTTTTGAACAAACGAATGCATATCTCAACTGCCCTTAGATATTTCTGGAACTGTACATCGCTCAACAGCAGTGGCCGATCAGCTAAATCTTGAGTCTTGTATACCATTTCGCTATTAATAGAATAAAATATGCTAAAAAATATGCTGCTCTGAACAACTTGACCCCATACAGGTTATAACAAATTGAAATCAGGGAATTGTATATCTGCATGAGTATGGGCTCTGTTATAGGAGCTCCATTCTCTACATGCTTTCTAGCGCACTGCAGCCTTCAAAAAGTTGTTTTTTACCACAAAATGCTCTGTAGTGTCATAGTATCCATTGATTTTATTGAAAAAGCCTATTCCAACAATATATGTTTTAATAGTTGAGGATGCATAGCCGCACTCATAACAATGACATAAATAGTATTATTTCCGACATTGGAACAGGCCACTGGTTCTTGAATTGGTAATTTCTATGAAAACTATCAAAAGCCGATATAGCATTTTGATACACAAGGAAAGAGTTGTTTGCTAAGCTCAACTTCAATAATTGCCCTGTTCTGACTCTAATATTATCCAGAGATGGCTTGGTTAGGTAAAACAAGCAAAAATTAAAAATAAATAAAATTTAAATATAATACAATCAGTTATGTTCTACGATGTATGACAAATATTTTTGTAGGGTATGTAGCGACACAGCCGAACCATCTTTATTATTGAGAGTTTTGAAATACTTGAATAAGGGTGAAAGAATTATCAAAATCGGATGATAAACAAAGAAGATATGATCATTTGAAGTTTCGGTTGAAACGGATATGGAAGGCCATTTTGAGAGCTATGACATCATGGTTCTAAATGACCATATATGGAATATTTATAAATATGGAAATTTACTGATTAATAGGGAAAAAATGAAGCAACCGTATGAAAAATATGTAATACTTAATGGCAATAATGATTTATATCACCAGTAAAAAAAAATCATTCATTTGCAGTGATTTTCTTCGTTTTAAATGATATTTATCAATATTCCATATATGGTAATATGGAACTATGACGTCATAGTTCTAAAAATGGCGGCTCCCATATTCGTTTTAGAACAACCTTTAAATGGTCATATCTTTTTTGTTTATCATCCGATTTTGATAATTCTTTCACCTTTTTCCAAGTGTTTCAGAACTCTCAATAATAGAGTTTGTTTGGCTGTATCGCTACATTCCAAAATCCGCCAACAAATAATGAAGTTATAAGAGTTTAAACTTAAGACCTATCAAAATATTGTCATATTTATGCAAAAACGTCGATAAATACAGTAGTCAGTAGTCGCGTCAACTTACACAGCGGTGTACAGTGTGTTATTTAAATCTACACAAAAACCGGTTATGGTTGGGTTATTTGTGTCACTTGCGCTCATTTGCGCTCCTATTGGTGACATCATACATGTTTTGATCGGTAGCCTAAAGATAGCCTGACATGTGGGTATGTGTGATTTTCTTCGATAACGATCACAAGTGAAGTTATTCAGCTCTAAAAATAGTGTATTTTCTATCCAATGAAATCTTCAGTAATCCTGGACTTTTGCAAAAAAATAACTTAGAATGATAAATTATTACCTTTGAACTTAGTTTTACGCATAATTTTTTTTACTTGTAATTTGATTGGTTATGAATGATTAACTTTCAAAGAGCACCTGAGTTGTGGAATACACAAAGTCAAAGGGCGCCATTTTGGTGTTCAGCATAAAGTTGGTCGATTTCATTTAATTATTTAACGTCACAGACAAAACATTTTTATTTTTATTTTTAAATAATGTTTAAATTCAATCTTTTTTCTCTAATTAACTACATTTTATGGAAGTAAAACGAGTTTGAAACTAGTTTAGTTTACATCATGACAGATATAAACTGTGCAAGCGCAGGATCGTTTGTGGTACCTAGCTTGGTACAACCTCCGGTTCTTGGTTTGCATGTGGAGCCAGCTCGAAGAACTTGTTGAACTGTAAACGAGAAATACTATCTGTCAACTGATTCTTATTTTTTACCTAACAAATGTACTATTTATTTTTAGGTATGCCATGCATACCTGTTTGTTTACATAGGCACAGCAGTATGAATGGGTGAAGCAACAGTACCTGGGCCTGTACACTGAAATCAATAATCACCTGTATTGTCATCTTTACATAGGCACAGCAGTATGAATGGGTGAAGCAACAGTACCCGGGTCTGTACACTGAAATCAATAATCATCTGTATTGTCATCTTTACATAGGCACAGCAGTATGAATGGGTGAAGCAACAGTACCCGGGCCTGTACACTGAAATCAATAATCATCTGTATTGTCATCTTTACATAGGCACAGCAGTATGAATGGGTGAAGCAACAGTACCTGGGCCTGTACACTGAAATCAATAAGCATCTGTATTGTCATCTTTACATAGGCACAGCAGTATGAATGGGTGAAGCAACAGTACCTGGGCATGTACACTGAAATCAATAATCACCTGTATTGTCATCTTTACATAGGCACAGCAGTATGAATGGGTGAAGCAACAGTACATGGGCCTGTACACTGAAATCAATAATCATCTGTATTGTCATCTTTACATAGGCACAGCAGTATGAATGGGTGAAGCAACAGTACCTGGGCTTGTACACTGAAATCAATAATCATCTGTATTGTCATCTTTACATAGGCACAGCAGTATGAATGGGTGAAGCAACAGTACCTGGGCCTGTACACTGAAATCAATAATCACCTGTATTGTCATCTTTACATAGGCACAGCAGTATGAATGGGTGAAGCAACATTACCTGGGCCTGTACACTGAAATCAATAATCACCTGTATTGTCATCTTTACATAGGCACAGCAGTATGAATGGGTGAAGCAACAGTACATGGGCCTGTACACTGAAATCAATAATCACCTGTATTGTCATCTTTACATAGGCACAGCAGTATGAATGGGTGAAGCAACAGTACATGGGCCTGTACACTGAAATCAATAATCATCTGTATTGTCATCTTTACATAGGCACAGCAGTATGAATGGGTGAAGCAACAGTACCCGGGTCTGTACACTGAAATCAAGAAGTATGTCAAACAAGGACGATTTATCCCAGTTGGAGGAACATGGGTGGAAATGGTTAGACCTGTTTTCATTAAACATTTAAAAATTCATATTTACAAATTTTGTTATGTACTCCTAGCATTTACTAGCTGAGGTTTTTCACTAAACTTATGTATATATGACTATTCTTATGCTGGCTGATAAATGTAGGTTGAGAAAATGTTGCTTAAAGTTAAATCTTAATTAAGAAATAATAAATACGTACCTGTATTTTATCGGTGAATAAAATACAGTTAGGAGTTCGGATGCGTAGTAATTAAATCAAGAGTGCGTTAGCACGAATGATTTTAATTATTCGCATCCGAACGACCATTGTTTGCACTGTTGTTGGTGCACTATATATTATCTCGGAGGTCAAGGTAATCAGGCTGCTATGTTTACAGGCTGTTCCATTGGGCACCCCCGTATGCAAAGTTCTGCGTTTCAATACACTAGTAGTCACGTGACAAACAATTAAGTCATTGCTTACATCATAAAGCTTGCTCTGTATGACGTCAAACGTTCTCACCTTGTTCAAGATGCTCATTAATGTTATATGTACTGATGCGTATGATGGGTTTATATCGGGGGTGTGCACGGTTTGGGAGCATGGCAAGTTTGTTATAATTAACATTTCATTAAAATTACTGTTCAGTTTGTCTTCGTGATATATATTTATCAAGTGACGTCATGTAACGTGGCGCTTCCAACGGATGAAATATACGCAGGGAATTAATGGAACAGCTGTATTTTATCGTAGAATAACATACAGCTTGTCTCTCTTCTTTGTGTATATGAAAGACTGCAGAGGTTGTGTTAGAATATATTTTAAATCACAGGTCAGGAGATTTTTATGACATATGTACATATCATCTTATATTGCTTCTGGCCTGGGAGTATAAGAATAAGAGAATTCTTATTAATATTTCAATTTATTAAACTCAGTGGAAATAAGGATAGGATACTCTGCAAGCTGTTGTATCATTTTTGCCAACGAGTTTAATAAGTGGAATTTGTGTAAGATCCTTTATCTATTCCACAATACACTTAAAACTAAAACAGGCTTTTTAATGTCATTAATGTCAACATTATTATAACTGTACTGCTCAGTTATTTGCTGGATTGTTGCAGTGGTTAGTTAGTCACACGCTTATAGTTAATACATGAACCATTTTGTACAGGACGGATTGGTACCCAGTGGTGAAGCATTCATCCGACAGTTCTTGTATGGACAGAGGTATTTCCAGAGTGAGTTTGGAGTTACTTGTAAGGAGGTAGGTTAGTCACACGAAGATAGACTATTCATTTGGTATAAAGGCAATTCCAGAATCAGATATAGCACGTAATACAAAGGGAGATATAAGATAATTTAGATGTTTCCTGTTTTTTAGCTCGACTGATCAGAGATCAGCAGAGCTTATGCCGTGGTGCGGCGTCCGTCGTCCGTCTGTCCGTCCGTCCGAGTTTACAGGAGCGCCTTGTGTGTCTTTTTTTGTGTATAAAGAATACTTGTGTGACTGACACACAAGCAAGTATGTCTCTATGCGCAGGAAATGGTCTATTTCTTCATTTAAAGCAATAAAAAATTGCAGCCACACAAGGCGAGGGGAGCTTGTGTGACTAAAATGTCCAAATGGTAAAAACGACACACAATATGTAAAAAACAGTCACACAAAGTATGAACGTACACACAAAAAACAGACACACAAGTTTTGAGTCACACAAAGCCTGATTTTGTGTACGTCCGTCTGTCTGTCCGTCCGTAATTTTTTTTTTGTAGTGACTACTCCTCTGAAACTACTGAATGGATTTTCATGAAACTTTACAGAAATGTTGCCCATGAAGTCTAGTTGATCCTAGCAAAGATTCATGTTGATGTGAAATCCAAGATGGCCGCCAATTCTAAAAATAGGTTTTTAAAAAACAAGTTTGTAGTGACTACTTCTTGAAAACTCTAAGTGATATTGCTATGGGCCTTTTTCTAAAATGATCAACATGACATGATGTTGGTCCTTGTCGAAAATCGTTTTGATTCGACGTTAAACATGGTTGCCAGAGGCCATCTTTGTTTACATAGAGTTATATAATGAAAACTTGTAGCGACTACTCCTCTGAAACTACTTGACGGATTTTCATAAAACTTCACAGGAATGTTGCTCTTGATGTCTAATTGATCCTAGCAAAATTTCAGGTCGGCCGGAAATTCAAGATGGCCACCACGGCTAAAAATAAATTCTCAAAATACAAGTTTGTAGCGACTACTTCTTAAAAACTATAAGTGATATTGATATGGGACTTTTTCTTAAATGATCAGCATGACATGATGTTGGTCCTTGTCAAAAATCGTTTTGATTCAACTATAAACATGGCTGCCAGCGGCCATCTTTGTTTACATAGAGTTATATAGTAAAAACTTGTAACGACTACTCCTCTGAAACTACTTGGCGGATTTTCCTGAAACTTTACAGGAATGTTGCTCTTGATCCTAGCAAAATTTCAGATCGGCCAGAAATTCAAGATGGCCGCCACAGCTAAAAATAGATTTTTAAAAAATAAGTTTGTAGCGACTACTTCTTGAAAACTATAAGTGATTTTGATATAGTACTTTTTCTAAAATGATCAGCATGACATGATGTTTATCCGAGTCGAACATTATTTTGATTCGACGTTAAAAATGGCTGCCAGTGGCCATCTTTGTTTGCATAGAGTTATATAATGAAAACTTGTAGCGACTATTCCTCTGAAACTACTTGACGGATTTTCATGAAACTTCACAGGAATGTTGCTCTTGATGTCTAATTGATCCTAGCAAAATTTCAGGTCGGCCGGAAATTCAAGATGGCCGCCATGGCTAAAAATAGATTTTCAAAATATAAGTTGGTAGCGATTACTTCTTGAAAACTATAAGTGATATTGATATGGGACTTTTTCTAAAATGATCAATGTTGGTCCTTGTCAAAAAGCGTTTTGATTCGATGTTAAACATGGCTGTCAGCAGCCATCTTTGTTTACATAGAGTTATATAATGAAAACTTGTCGCTACTATTCCTCTGAAACTACTTGACGGATTTTCATGAAACTTATCAGGAATGTTGCTCTTGATGTCTAAATGATCCTAGCAAAATTTCAGGTCGGTGGGAAATTCAAGATGGCCGCCACGGCTAAAAATAGATTTTCAAAAAACAAGTTTGTAGCGACTACTTCCTGAAATCAAAATCAATCAGTAGAGCTTCAAGGTCATTAACCTCTTGTTCTGTTTAATACAAAGCATCAAAAATGAATCGATGTTTCTTTCAGCTTTCAATAAAGTATTATAATTATGCAAATTGTGTACTATGAAAATGGTAGTATGAGTAATTGTCTTCATGCAGATAGTTGTACATGGAACAAGTTTCCCAAAATAGAGTGAGGTTTAATGATCTGAACTGATTAGTTTGTTTTTATTTGTCTACAGTTTTGGTTACCAGACACGTTTGGCTACTCAGCCCAGCTTCCTCAGATCATGAACCACTGTGGTATCACACGATTCCTCACACAGAAAATGAGTTGGAACCTCGTCAACAAGTTCCCGGTAAAATAACCAGTATGACTAGATGTCAAAATTGAGCTAAATAGTTAACTATTTCAACTTCATGTAATTATTATATTCTGCTTTGTGTTTGGTTCCATGGAGAAACGACAATTAAGTTTCTGGTATATACCATATACAGTAAAACTTGTTTATTACGAATTCCTGGGGACCTCAAGAAATACTTCACTATATTAAACTGAGGTTCGCTATATCCGTAAAACAAATTTGGTACAACAATAGTAAGAATTTGTTAAAGCAAAGTTGCTTTTGCTTACTATGAACATTAGACGAGTGATCCTTGCAAAACAGGAAGTGTACTGGATATTCGGCAACTATTGGACTGCAGACAGTTTATCTGTGTCATGTGTATTTAATAAAGGATTTTGAACTGTGGGTATTATAATACATTATTGAGTGTATCACCTTTAGTTTTCAGCTCTACTGGCCGAGGCCAGCAGAGCTTATGGGATGCCGAGTTGTCCATCGTCCGTCTGTCCGTCGTCCGTCGTTAACTTTTGTCTCTTTAAGACAATAGGGCCTTCATTTTTCATCCGATCTTTAACAGACTTTACCAGAGTGTTATTGTCAATGAAAGCTCGGACAAGTTCGAAACCCAGCCAGATCGGACCAGTAACAGCGGAGTTATGGTCCTTGAATTAGTTAAAATGCTGTGTTTTGCCTCGTTAAGATGATAGGGCCTTTATTTATCATCCGATGTAAACCGGGCGGTCCCGTGTATTGGTCTATCCTCCGAGCACGTTAAAGAACCATAGGAATCTATTCGATAATAAGAGTAGGGCAGGTTCCCGGATGCCTATGTATCCTTCCCCTCTCTCTGGGGCGGCTCTAAATAACCTATACTGTGTTGATGAGCCGTTAAACAACATTCAATTCATTTATCATCCGATCTTTACCAAACTTTACCAGATTGTTAATGTCAAGGAAAGCTCGGTAAAGTTTGAAAACCAGCCAGATCGGACCAGTAACAGCTGAGTTATGGCCCTTGATTTAGTTAAAAATGCTATATTTTGCCTCGTTAAGACGAAAGGGCCTTCATTTTTCATCCGATCTTTACCAAACTTTACCAGATTGTTAATGTCAATGAAAGCTCGGACAAGTTTGAAAACCAGCCAGATCGGACCAGTAACAGCGGAGTTATGGCCTTTGATTTAGTTAAAAATGCTATATTTTGCCTCATTAAAATGCTATTGTTAAGGCTTATTTTTTATTTATTTTATTTTTTTATTATTATTTTAAGTAAATGTTGATGGTTTTTTTAACCTTTTTTTTATTTTATTTTTTTTATGTTATTTGAATTATTTATTTATTTTAATATTTTCATTTATTATTATTGATTGATTAATATTTATTTTTTTCATTTGATTTTTAGCTCTACTGGCCGAAGGCCAGCAGAGCTTATGGGATGGCGAGTTGTCCGTCGTCCGTCCGTCCGTCGTCCGTCCGTCTGTTAACTTTTGCCTTGTGAACACTCTAGGGCCTTCATTATCAATCAGATCTTTACGAAACTTTGCCAGTGGCTTTATATCAATGAAAGCTCGGACAAGTTCGAAAACCAGCCGGATCGGATAAATTTCACCGGAGTTATGGCCCTTGTTTTGCTGAAAAATGCCATATTAAGCCTTGTGAACACTCTAGCACCTTCATTTATTATTTGATCTTTACCAAACTTGCATAGATTGTTAATATCAATAAAATGTTCGGACAAGTTCGAAAACCAGCCAAATTGGTTCAGTAACAGCAGATTTATGGCCCTTGTTTTTTCTGAAAAATTCCATTTTCTGCCTTGTGAACGCTCTAACACCTTCATTTATTATTTGATCATTACCACACTTGCACAGATTGTTAATACCAATGATAGCTTAGACAAGTTCGAAAATCAGCTAAATTGGGTCAGTAACACCGGAGTTATGGCCCTTTTTTCTGAAAAATGCTATTTTTTGCCTTGTGAACACTCTAGGGCCTTCAATATTAATCGGACCTTTACTTAACTTTGCCAGTGTCTTTATATCAATGAAAGCTTGGACAAGTTCGAAATCGGCAAGGTCGATTTAATTTCACCGGAGTTATGGCCCTTGTTTTGCTGAAAAATGTCATATTAAGTCTTGTGAACACTCTAGCACCTTCATTTATGATTTGAACTTTACCAAACTTGCAGAGATTGTTAATATCAATGAAAGCTCGGACAAGTTCAAAAACCAGCTAGATCAGACCATTAACAGCGGAGTTATGGCCCTTGATTTAGTTAAAAATGCTATATATTTTGCCTCGTTAAGACGATAGGGCCTTTATCTTTATTCAATCTTTACCAAACTTTACCAGATTGTTTATATAAATGAAAGCTCGGACATTTTGAAGATCAGCCAGATCGGACCAGTAACAGCGGAGTTGTGGCCCTTGATTTAGTTAAAAAAGCTATATTTTGCCTCGTTAATTCGATAGGGCCTTCATCTTTCATCTGATCTTTACAAAACTTTACCTGATTGTTTATATCAATGACAGCTCAGACAATTTCGAAAAACAGCCAGATTGGACCAGTAACAGATGAGTTATGGCCCTTGATTTAGTTAAAAGTGCTATATTTTGCCTCGTTAATTCGATAGGGCCTTCATCTTTCATCTGATCTTTACAAAACTTTACCTGATTGTTTATATCAATGACAGCTGAGGCATTTTTTGAAAACCAGCCAGATCGGACCAGAACAGATGAGTTATGGCCCTTGATTTAGTTAAAAATGCTATATTTTGCCTCGTTAAGACAACAGGGCCTTCATTTTTCATGTGATCATTATGAAACTTCACTAGATTGTTAATATCAGTGACAGCTCGGTCAAGTTCGAAAACCAGCCAGATCTGACCAGTAACAGTGGAGTTATGGCCCTTGATTTAGTTAGAAATCCTATATTTTGCCTCATTAAGACGATAAGGCCTTCATCTTTCATCCGATCTTTAAGAAACTTTACCAGATTGTTAATATCAATGAAAGCTTGGACAAGTTCGAAAAACATCCAGATTGGACCATTTACATCGGAGTCATGGTCCTTGATTTTCTGAAATATGCTATATCTTGGTCTCATTAAGACGAAAAAGCCTTCATTTGGCTGGATTTCATTGAAACTTTGCAGGGATGATCAGTACCAAGCCTAGTTGTACATAGTCACCGTGTTCCAGTTGAATGATTTTGGCGGAGTTATAGCCCTTTAAAGGTTTTAATACACAAACTTTGTTCTGATCTACTTCTCCTGAACCCCTCCCCAGATTTCAATGAAACTTTGCAGGGATGATCAGCACCAAGCCTAGTTGTGCATGTCATCGTCACGTTCCAGTTTACAGATATTTGGCAGAGTTATGGCCCGTTAAAGGATTTTGATACCACAATTATTTTCTGGGCTAGTTCTCCTGAACCCCTGGATACAGACGAAACTTGACAAGGATGATCAGTATCAAGCCTAGTTGTGCATATCATCGCCATATTTCGGTTGAATGATTTTTGGCAGAGTTGTGACCCTTTAAATGTTTTAATACACAAACTTTGTCCAGATTAGTCTCTTCTGAACACTTTGCCAGATTTCAGCGAATCTTGGCGAGGATGATCAGTACTAAGCCTAGTTGCACCTGTCATTGCCATGTTCTGGTTGAATGATTTTTGAAAGACTTATGGCCCCTTATACATAAACTTTATCTTGAGCCAGTAGAGCGTCCACAGGCCCTCTTGGGCCTTTTGTTTTTTTAAGTTCTTCATTTTTCATTTGTTTGAATTGGTTTAATTCCATTTTTTTTTTTTTTTTTTTTTTACGCCTTGTTGGATTTGACGAAACATAGCAGGAAGCATTGGTAAGATTTCTAGTTGTGCCTATTGCGTTTTCTTTTATGGAATTACGGCCCCTTGACAGTTTTTACCCCTTAGGGCATACTCAGGCCCACTTGTTTTTGCAATGTTTTAAAAGTAGTACTGATGGGAATTTTGTGATGACAACCATTGATATAAGGGCCGTTTAAGCCAGTAGACCATTCACAGGCCCTCTTGGGCCTCTTGTTTAAGGTTCATATCCATTTGGGCTACATGCAATATGACATCATACAATCTATTTCTTCCAGCTGAGTATAATAAAGTATTTATACTTGATAGATGCTCACGCTTTAGAAATTAATTCCAACAAGCTGTCAAACAACCCGTTTATTAAAACCATTTAATTGTGATGCAAACACCACTTAACACCTTCCTTTATCATATAGACAAAGTCCTGAACCTTGCACTTCTCCGGGCTTACGCTTGATACCGGAAAATACCGAAATATGCCAAAGTTATTGCAAACAAAAATGGCCGATTCGCTATAAAAAAGGTAATTTATGCTGGTTTCTTTGAATGGGGAATGCAAAATTACTTCCCTATATCTGTGTTCACTATATCCGTAACTTTTTATAGAACGCAAAGAAGGAGCTGGCCGGGGAAATAAAAAACATACGCTATAACCGAGTATTCGCTATAACCGAGTATTCGCTATAACCTAGTTCACTATAAGTGAATTTACTGTATTTTTTTCAGGCTTGTTTAGTTTTTGTTGTGTTTGCCCTTGCCAGTTGTAAAAAAATAGAGCACTGGGATGAGAGGTGCTCTCCCTAAGATTAGAGGTGCACCCTGTTCCATTTAACAATAAGAAGAGAGTTGCTCCCCCTGAATTGAGAGGTGCTCCCCCTGAGATCAGAGATGAGAGGTGCACCCCATGCCATTTAACAATAAGGAGAGAGCTGCTCCCCCTATCATTTGACAATGAGTTGAGGTGTGCTCCCCTGATATGAGAGGTAATCTCCTGAGATGAAATGTGCTCACCCCTGAGATCAGAGGTGCTTCCTCTGAGATGAAACCACCGATGCACCACCCCATGCCATTTAACAATAAAGAGAGAGCTGCACCCCATGCCATTTATCAAAAAGATGAGAGGTGTTCTCCTAGATGATTTGTTTGTTTGTTTTTATGGTGTTTTTACATCATTTTCAACTCATGCAAGGTTATATATGACACTCGATTTTTTGTGGTGGAGGCCGACCACCCACTTTTCCTGGGTAGAACCAGTACTGTACACCTCCTGCCGTCCATAAGAATTGACACTGTCTCCTAGATGAGAGGCACATGCTGTCATTTATCATAAGATGAGAGCTGCATCGCTTGAGAAGAGAGGTGCTTCCCTTGAAGAATGAGAAGTGCACCCTCTGTCATTTAGCAATAAGATGAGAGGTGCTAATGAGGTGAAAGTTGGTTCTGATTTCAGAGGAGCACCCTCTGCCATTTAACAATGACATGAGATGTGTATCCCCCAATATGAGAGGTGCACCCTGGAAACTTTACAGTGATGTAAGATGTGCACACCAGTCATTACCATCAGCATTCTTAAATCAGTTGCACTGTACTTATTTTCAGAAACCCCATTTCGCAAGACAGATTGAAAATCAGTTTTACTGATGTATCATACCATTTTCAGCATCACACATTCTGGTGGGAGGGGCTCGATGACTCCAAGGTTCTAGCCCACTTCCCTCCAGGTGATAAATACAGGATGGAAGGTTGAGTGGAGGAGGTCAGTTACGGAAACATCGTCAGTGGAGGGTGATGGGAAGCTGGTGGCTACTACCTAGTGTTATCAATGTTTCCTTTTCCAACATGAAGCTTTGCTTTATATGTTAGGTGTCCCAAAGTGTCGGAGCCCGGTGGCCTACAGCCAGTCCTGATGTGCCTTAAACTTCTTGCAGTATATTAGCTAGTAATAGGGGCAGGACAATTTCTCCGGAGTAATTGAGTATGTGTACAATAATGGCATGAGATGAGTAGCAAATTCATTTCCCTTTATTCATGGTCATAAACAAAAAACTTATTGTCATATCCTATCATCCAGACCCTGTTGTCATATCCTATCATCCAGACCCTGGTGTCATATCCTATCATCCAGACCCTGGTCATATCCTATCATACAAACCCTGGTTTCATATACTATCATCCAGACCCTGTTGTCATATCCTATCATTTTAGACCCTGTTGTCATATCATATCATCCAGACCCTGTTGTCATATCATATCATCCAGACCCTGTTGTCATATCATATCATCCAGACCCTGTTGTCATATCCTATCATACAGACCCTGTTGTAATATCCTATCATCCAGACCCTGTTGTCATATACTATCATCCAGACCCTGTTGTAATATCCTATCATTTTAGACCCTATTGTCATATCCTATCACCCAGATCATATTGTCATATCCTATCATACAGACCCTGTTGTAATATCCTATCATCCAGACCCTGTTGTCATATCCTATCATTTTAGACCCTATTGTCATATCCTATCACCCAGATCATATTGTCATATCCTATCATACAGACCCTGTTGTAATATCCTATCATCCAGACCCTGTTGTAATATCCTATCATTTTAGACCCTATTGTCATATCCTATCACCCAGATCATATTGTCATATCCTATCATTTTAGACCCTGTTGTCATATCATATCATCCAGATCATATTGTCATATCCTATCATACAGACCCTGTTGTCATATCATATCATCCAGACCCTATTGTCATATCCTATCATCCAGACCCTGTTGTCATATCATATCATCCAGACCCTATTGTCATATCGTATCATCCAGACCCAATTGTCGTATCATATGAGTCATTCAGACAGATACATGTAATTTGTGCTGAACGTTTGTATCTGTTTTTCAGGCAATGATGAGAACAGTGGAAGTGAAAATAATATGTGAGAAATAGTATATAATCGTTTATACCAGGTTTCTGAAGATTGCGCTGAAAAACAACAACAACACTGTCTCAAGAATTTAGTTGTAACTTATTTCAGAACCATACATTTTGGTAGGAAGGGATTGATTCAAGTAAAGTTTTGGCACATTTCCCACCAGGGGACTCATATTGTATGAGGGGAAAAGTTGAAGAGGTACAAGGTATTCTGAATAGACAGGGCTTAACATTTCTCACCTCACTTTCTACCTTGAGTGGGTGCGAGGGATGTGGGTGGGTGGGTGGGGGGTTGCATGCTCAAATTGGCACTGTCCAAGACAATAATAAGTGTTAAGCCTTGCTATATGTAGCCTACATTTAGATGATTACATATGATGTAGACCGAAGCTTCTAAAATATGAAAAAAACAACAGTTTCCCTTCTTTTCTACAGCAGACTAAAAATATAAATGTAAAATAATCTATTGCTGGTGAGTGATTTGAATGGGCATACAGTGGTGGCATACTTTGAGTAGCAAATTCATTACCTTTTGGTCATGGTCATACAACAAATGGCTTGTTTATATTAATATTGTCATTTTCAATGACATTTAAAAAAGTAAGATATTGCAGTTCTAATTAAATTGTTTTCCCCCACCACCCGCTAGCCCTCATTCAAGGTCTTCATCATGACACTGTGTATGCAAACCTGGAAACGTGGCTACATCACATGATAATGGAGTGTTTACAGTACTTCAGAATTTGCAAGAACGCTGCAGTTCTGCAGGCTATTATATCTTGGTGTAAATGGAGGATAAGCCCGGCACGTTCATTCCTGTTAGGCGCCACATGACCTTTCATACGTTGGTGTGCCTTAAAACCGAATTCAATTCTAATTTATTTGTGGTTCAACCATAATACTCCCTATTCGAAATATTTTAGATCCTTTTATGGTAATGGTGTTTCAGTTTTATTGCAGTGGTATATTTATATTTTAAATGTATATCCTTTTTGGAGATTTAACGAGTACTCGAGGATTAAAAAAAATGTGATTAATCAAGTAATGTAGTTGCTACTCATCTGACCCTATTGTTCTGTCCTATATGAGTCCTTCAGTCAAATAAATGTATATTGTGATGAACGTTTCTATCTGTGTTTCAGGCAATGATGAGAAAACTGGAAGTGATATAATAGTTTATGCTAGGGTTTTGCAGTTTGCGCTAAAAAAAAACCACACAACCTACTAAAGAACATAGTCATTTCTTATTTCAGAATCATACGTTTTGGTGGGAAGGTATTGATTCAAGTAAAGTTTTGGCACATTTCCCACCGGGGGATTCATATGAAATGAAAGGAAAAGTTCACGAGGTATTCGGAATATACAGGGCTTAGCGCTCAGTTTCAAAATCATTTCTTATCTTTGTTTCCACCCTTATGCACTCTTTGAATAGTCTACATTTAGTTGATTGTACAATCAAACCCATTTTATGAGACCACTGAAAGGTAGAGCCAAGGTGGTCGGTATCTTAAGACAGGTGTATTTTAATTATGTCTCCACCCTCCACCCACCCCCACTAACCCCTACCCCACCACCCCCCGATGTATGGGGAGACATTGTTTTTACCTTGGATGTCCGTCTGTCTGTCCGTTACAATATCCGCTCCATATCTCTTGAACCGCATGAGGGATTTTGAAATAACTTGGCAAACATGTTCACCATGCAGGGCGCAAATTCCAGCCTCTCCGTTCAAGGTCAAGATCACACTTGGAGGTCAAAGGTCATATGCACTATGTCTCTCTGTCCATCACAAGTCGTGTCCGCTCCATATCTCTTGAACCGCTTAAGGGATTTTGAAATAACTTGGCACAAATGTTCACCATATCGTGACGGTTAAGGGTTATGAGATGTGGTCTCTTGAACAGTTTGGACTTTGAATAATTGATTGCATTGCATGCGCACATGATGGTGAACTATATTAACATCAAAATAATTCAAGAAACTAACCCTCCACATATTGGCAAAATTACACCACAAAACCGTTTATCAAAACTTTCCCAATGTTTATGTCATATAATAATGTATATGTGCATTATTATATGTGCTGATTAAAAGGTCAGGTTTATTCATTTGTTCTTAAAATACCCATGACTGAATGTGCATAAAATGAATTGAGTTGGTAACTCTTATTCGAAGCTCCAGTTTTGGGGTTTGATCTGGCTGGTTAATATAGCCATTTATATTGTCTATAGAGTTTGGGATTCTCAAAATAGGTTGATTATATAATTATATACCTGGTCATCAGTATGTTTAGAAACTGTGTAAATATGTTGTATAATTTGGCTGTTGTTGGCAGGATAGCTACTTTAAGGACACACTTATTTTGGCATTAGTAGTTGCTTCCTATAGAATACAAGGGAAACTAGAATGTTTAATTATTTTTATTTTTTAGAAGCGCTGGTGAGTAAATATTTATATGACTTTTTAACAAGTTTCTTAAATTCTGTTAGGCATCACGTGTATAATGACTGATGTTATCCTTTGATGTTACACATGTGTAAATATAACTTGTTTTATTACATTGTCATAAGTTTTCAAAGTTGCACTTTGATATTTGACGTATCAAACTTGATCTAAGCCCATTTAAACAAATTATCCCTGACAGCAATAAAGCTACTGAAGATGCAAATGTATTTTACTAGTTTAGATTCCCCAATTCTAGTCTAAGCTAAAAATGAAAATGCCTGAAAATGAAAATGTTTTTCCTGTTCACCTATCTCCTACACTCAAGTTTTACGGGTACCATGTCTTGTTTGGTGATAGTAGGTCATTAACTCCATTAAGCGAAGTGAAATTTTATATTAGCAGGATTTTATAATGGATATTATGACAATAAAACACGTTTTTAAAAACATTTTTACTGAACAAATGCGATAACCTGTTTAAAATTATCTATTAAATGTTTTCATTTTACAGTATGCAAACTTTTAAAGCCAAAATTAAGGTTTTATTTCATACCCGATTTCGCTTCTTAGAGAAGGGGTTGGATGGGGTTACTGAAAGTTAATACTCAGACCATGTAATGGTTATAATATCAGTTGAGCCTATCATGTGCTAAAGCTGTTTACAAAGTTGTTTATAGAATCTGCTGTAATGCTGTCATCGACATGGTCGAGGTTTTGCACAAGGGTATCATAATTTAAGTTCATTTATTGAAAATAAAAAACAAAATATTTTAAATCATATGAATAGATTTTAAAAATCAATTCGTATAAAATTAAGAAATAAAACAACCTTTGTGGTGAGTGATCGTGTTTCATATCACATTTCTTGAGATCATTTGTAAACAAATAATTTCATGAGCTGGTATTTGTCTTTGTCTCCTAAGTCGGCATCAAACTAGTGTTCGTGTTTCTTTCATAAAGTGCAATTGTGGATTATGTAAAATTATTTTATATCGAGTAATAAATTGGCCACGAATTCTGCCTTGCAGGTTTTAAGGACGGTGAAGAACTTTCGAGACAAAGGCAGATCAGATAAGACGGCATTTTTGTTTGGGTATGGTGACGGAGGTAATGGACCATCGTAAGTCACTGTGCTATTTAGCTCTTTTTTAGCTCTACTGGCCGAAGGCCAGCAGATCTTATGGGAAGCAGAGTTGTCCATACGTCCGTCGTTAACTTTTGTCTTGTTAAGACGATAGGGCCTTTATTTTTCATCTGATCTTTACTAAACTTTACCAGATTGTTAATGTCAATAAAAGCTCGGATAAATTTGAAAACCAACCAGATCGGACTAGTAACAGCGGAGTTATGGCCCTAGATTTAGTTAAAAGTGCTATATTCTGCCTCGTTAAGATGATAGGGCCTTAATTTTTCATCTGATCTTTACCAAACTTTAACAGATTGTTAATGTCAATGAAACCTTGGACATCGTAAGTCACTGTGCTATTTAGCTCTTTTTTAGCTCTACTGGCCAAAGGCCAGCAGATCTTATGGGAAGCAGAGTTGTCCATACGTCCGTCGTTAACTTTTGTCTCGTTAAGACGATAGGGCCTTTATTTTTCATCTGATCTTTACTAAACTTTACCAGATTGTTAATGTCAATAAAAGCTCGGATAAATTTGAAAACCAACCAGATCGGACTAGTAACAGCGGAGTTATGGCCCTTGATTTAGTTAAAAGTGCTATATTCTGCCTCGTTAAGATGATAGGGCCTTAATTTTTCATCTGATCTTTACCAAACTTTAACAGATTGTTAATGTCAATGAAACCTTGGACAAGTTCGAAAACCAGCCAGATGGGACCAGTAATAGCAGAGTTATGGCCCTTAATGCTATATTTTGACTCTTTAAGATGATAGTCAGTCACTTGATTGATGTTATAAGAGCCATATTAGCCAGTAGAGCGTCCACAGGCCCTCTTGGGCCTCTTGTTTTATTTAAGGAGAATCTCTATCTTGGCACTCCCCGTGTGGTTGCCTGGATAGAATACAACCACTGCAAATCCCGTTTGTGGCAGTGGGGTAGGACACCCACCCCCACTTTATGTTCATTTTGTCTACTGGCCAAGGGACAGCAGAGCTTATGTGAAGGCGAGTTGTCCGTTGTCCGTCCGCCGTTAAATTTTGTCTTGTTAAGATGATAGGGCCTTCATTTTTCATCCGATCTTTACCAGTCTTTAACAGATTGTTAATATCAAGAAAGCTCGGATAAGTTCGAAAACCAGCCAGTTCGGACCAGTAACAGGGGAGTTATGGCCCTTGAATTAGTTAAAAATGCTATATTTTGCCTCGTTAATATGATAGGGTAGGGCCTTCATTTTTCATCCGATCTTTACCAAACTTTACCAGATTGGTAATATCAATGAAATCTAGATGTTAATATCAATGAAATCTAGATATCCTTGTCCGGTATGCAAGAAAGAGTTTTCTGGCATACCGGACAAGGATATCCGTCATTTTACCAGGGCTAGATATTTCCATCAACATCCGGTATGCCGGAAAACATGCGAAACGTTAGTAGCTGGCGGCGTCAACGCACAACATGTCTCTGATATGCAAGAAAAAGAATCTATCATGGGTATTCGATTCAGATAGGGAATTCCAACCCTCGGTATAAGTGTTTTAATCGGAACCTCGGCAGAGCCTCGGTTCAGATAAAAACATGACTTGTATACCTCGGGTTGGAATCCCTATCTTCACCGGATACCCATGAAAGATTCTTATAATCTTCCATGGGGGAAAAACCTATCTCACATGACTAGAAATGGGAGAATCCTCAATCTGCACCTGCTGTCTTGAAGCATTTTATCAACGTTTTCCATTAAACACATCGGTGATACTAGCCATCATTCAGAATCACTAATACGTGTGATGTGGACTTGTTATACTCTTGTACTTGAATTATGTGGAAATCCATTTTATCTGCAGCTACTTGACACAGAATGTTCAGCATTTAAAACAAAACCAAATACTGTCCAAATCAGGAAATGCTGTATCTGTATCAGTCTTGCTGCCTTGTTGCATTTTATAAACATTTTCCATCAAACACATCTATGATACTACCTATCATACAGAATCACTAATGCGTGTGATGTAAAGTTGTTTTATTCATGTTTTTGAACAAAATTTGGTGGATCCAAGATGTTCACAACTTGAGGCCAATGTATCGGGAGATGTAAAGTTGTTATATATACACCATACTTTGAAAAAATAGATTGTGGATTTATGTCATCTACAGCTATAGTCCAATGTGCCTGAACATTTTCAGTATTTGATAATTTCTTTCTTTTGCTTGTCCAACATTTTAATGGACATAGTAGCTACTTTCTTTGTCAATTGGCTGATTTTATGCCCTATGTCAGACAATACAATTTCAGGAAACAAGCACACTTTTTGTGGAGTCAACACGTACTTGGGCAATGTATTGGTGGGGATTGCGTGATGATTGCCCTCCCACCACCATACACACCCAAATGTTCCTACTATGCCTATGATGAATTTAAAATAGGTTTATTGTTAACAGGTGGTAAATATTAGTATATGTAAAAAAATAAATACTGAAGCGAAATATTTTCTATGGTAGGAATTCATAATATTGTTTCATTCCAGGGAAGACATGCTTGAGAGACTACAGAGGATGAAAGATGTCGATGGACTACCCAAGTAAGTGAATACAACCAATACATTAGTATACTTAGGAACAATAAGACATCTCAGACAAAGAAGCTGGGCCCTGTTTTATGAAACAACTTACGACCATTTTGATCGTAAGTCAATTTCTTAAATGCTTCACTATTAATTACACTTTTCAAATCAACATTTCATTTTTAGCTCACCTGAGCCGAAGGCTCAAAGGTGAGCTATTGGGATCACTCTTCTTCTGTCGTCCGTCGTCCGTCCGTCCGTCCGTCCGTCGTCAACTTTTGCTTCAAACGACTTCTCCTCAGAAACCGCGTGGCCAATTTTGACCAAACTTCACGTGGATGATCCTTAGATGAATCCTTTTTAGATTTGTTAAAATTAGGTCAGCGCGACATCCAAGATGGCCGCCATTACCATATATGGTCGAAACCTTAAAAAATCTTCTTCTCAAGAACCGCTGGACAGATTTCAACAGTTTTTCTTTTAAAATGATCACCAACGCCTAGACTATCAAATTTGTTCAAATGAAGTCCCTGGGGTTAAAAATGGCCATGCCCCGGGGGTCCAAAGTTTGTATATTGAGATTTTGCCTGTTTTTCATATAGACATATAGGAAAAAAAACTTTAAAAAAAATTCTTCTCTGAAACCACAAGGCACAGAGGTCTCATGTATTACATGTAGCATCAGCTTATGGTCCTTTACTAAGTTTGTTCAAATGGTGACCCTGGGTTCAAATTTGTCCCCGCCCCGGGGGTCACAGTTTTACATAGACTTAATATATAGGGGGGAAAAAAAATCTTCTTCTCGGAAACTACAAGAGCCAGAGGTTTGATATTTTGCATTTACTATAAGCTTATGGTCCTTTACCAATTTTGTTCAAATGGTGACCCTCGGGTCACATTTGGCCCCGCCCCAAGGGTCACATGTTTTACATAGACATGTATAGGGAAAAACTTAAAAAATCTTCTTCTCTGAAACTGCAAGAGCCAGAGGTTTAATATTTTGCATTTGCTATAAGCTTATGGTCCTCTACCAAGTTTGTTCAAATGGTGACCCAGGGGTCACATACTTGGCCCTGCCCCGGGGGTCACAGTTTTACATAGGCTTGTATAGGGAAAAACTGAAAAAAATCTTCTTCTCTGGAACCACATGGCACGGAGCTCTCATGTATTACATGTAGCATCAGCTTATGGTCCTCTACTTAGTTTGTTCAAATGGTGACCCTGGGGTCAAATTTGTCCTCGCCCCGGAGGTCACAGTTTTACATGGACTTATATAGAAAAAAAAATTAAAAAACTTCTCGGAAACTACAAGAGCCAGAGGTTTGATATTTTGCATTTACTATAAGCTTATTGTCCTTTACCAAGTTTGTTCAAATGGTGACCCTTGGGTCACATTACATTTGGCCCCGCCCCAAGAGTCACATGTTTTACATAGACATGTATAGGGAAAAACTTAAAAAATCTTCTTCTCTGAAACTGCAAGAGCCAGAGGTTTAATATTTTGCATTTGCTATAAGCTCATGGTCCTCTACCAATTTGGTTCAAATGTGGTGACCCAGGGGTCACATTTGGCCCCGCCCCGGGGTCACAGTTTTACATAGGCTTGTATAGGGAAAAACTGAAAAAGATCTTCTTCTCTGGAACTGCAAGGGCCAGAGGTTTAATATTTTGCATTTGCTATAAGCTTATGGTCCTCTACCAAGTTTGTTCAAATGGTGACCCTGGGGTTAAATTTGACCCCACTCCGTGGGTCACAGTTTTACATTAAAGTCTTCTTCTCTGGAACTACAAGAGCCAGAGGTTTAATATTTTGCATTTACTATACTGTTATGGTCCTTTACCAAGTTTGTTCAAATGGTGACCCTGGGTTCACATTTGGCCCCGCCCCAGGGGTCACGTTTTACATAGACTTGTATAGGGAAAAATTAAAAAAATCTTCTTCTCTAAAACCACAAAGCACACAGCTCTCATATATTACATGTAGCCCTGGGGTCACATTTGGCTCTGCCCAAGGTGTTACTCTCTAGCACCTTCATTTTGTATTTGATCTTTACCAAACTTTGTCAGGGTCTTAAACCGTCTATATCAATGATGTTATACACAACAGAGCCCACATTTCTTGAACAATCTTAACCAGAAGTTCGATAATGTGCCAGTACTCAGGTGATCGCTTTAGGGCCGGCCATCTTGGCCCTTTTGTATTGGTTCAGATTTACTCAGGTGAGCGATATAGGGCCATCATGGCCCTCTTGTTTTATTTTCTTATACATGTGATATTTCTGCACTACGTGCACACATAATTGTTTACATTGAATGCTTAGGTGAAAAAAGTGAACGGTCTTAAAATTTGAGACTTATCGTAAGATGTTTAATAAAACAGGGCCCTGGTTTGTAGCATGTAGCCATACTAAAGTAAAATGTTCTGTGGGAATTTCTCAACCTGTGTCATGTTAATAGTTCATGAGTAGTAGCGACACGCCCCACACTTCTTAACTCTGGTTAAAGTGGTAATCTTACATATTTATTAAGGAACAGAAGCAATATACCGATAATGCATGAACATTGATCTCAGCAATCTCGGAGGTTTTTGTTATAAAATGTCAAAACACGCATGCACTATCCACTATAAAACTTAGTTCAACAATCTGTAAAAAAATGTCAAGTTTGTGTTTATATATACTTAGGCTACATTGCTGTTAAGGATTTGGAAGGAGATTAGTTTTCTGTTGTTCTATACTTTCCAAGCATGTTAAATGGTACCAGTTGATATGAAAAGTGTTGCCAAATATTCTTAATATTTATCATAAATTGGAATAACGAGTGCTAGATAATATTTTCAGGTTACTTTAAGAAACATATCTAAATTGAGGAAGGGCTCCATGTTGCTCTGCGTAACAAAGAAACCAGTATCAATTAGTGCTAGTTAATTATCTTGTATACTCGCGATAAATGATGCCAGTGTCTCATCAGGCATTATCCGTGTCCATTTGTCTTTATGTAATTGGTCTACTTGTGTTTTGAGAATGTTCGGCCCTTTTCCCAAGCACAGGCATGTGCTTATACTTGATGCTAAATGGTAGTCTCGGCCAGCTAGACCGTATCATGCATATGTCTTACTTGCAGATATCAGTCTGGCCAGATTAGGCAAATTAAAGTGCCCACTAGCGATTAGCACAATTTACTCGCGCGTTTTTTTCATGCTTATAAAGTCGACGTTTGCGTGACATCATGTTGTAAATAAACGTACAAGTCAATTGTTGATGCATCAGTTAAACTTATTAACATCACGTGCTGTTCTCATAAGTTTAAAAATAAGAAATTATTATTAAATTAACTTTAAAACATGTTTTTTGAAAGTCTCGCTGAATCTCTAAAAATCTTGCCAAAATGCCAAAAACGTTAGGGCGCTTTCAAACGTCCTATTTTCCCCAGGCCCTGGTTCAGGATCCGTGTAGCATAGCGTAACGAAGAAATCAGAAGCGGGTCGGGTGACCGAGGCTAACTAGATGAGCACAGAACTGTGCATGAAACAATATCAACATACTTTCCCCTGAAATTGATAAATTTAAGAATTTGTTGTGTATTTTTCTGTCCTTTTTCCAAGATCAGGTATATGCTAATGCAGTATTCTAGCTGAGCACAGAACTGTACCTGGACAAAGCACATTTTTATAGCATGTATTTTTCTGCAGAACTTATATCTTCTCATATTCTCTCTAATAAACAAGCAGCTGCTGACTCATGGAATCCTATAATGAAGTAATCTGTTGTCATCTTCCCAAGCACAGGCTTGTGCTACTACTTATTTTAGATAAGCACAACAACTATACTAGGAAATAGAACAATTCTTTCCATACTTATTAAGGTAAAATTATGGTTAATATGGAAAAATATGCCGAACACGTAATATTTACCAGCAAGAGAAATAACCCAGTTCTGAAAAAACATTTCCAGTTTGATTTAAACATATTTTAATGCCAATATTTTACACACAGAGCAAATATAAACATATATACAATATAAATATTATAATGACAAATGGGTTGGGTAACAAGTTCTACCAACATTAGATTAAACCCTTCCCAAACATTTCCAGTCACTTAACCATATCTAAATTGGGAATGGGCTCCTTGTTGCTTAGCATAATAAAGAAACCAGCATCAGCTAGTGCTAGTTAGATATATTGTATACTTGCAATAAAAGATGCCAGTGTCTCAGCAGGCAATGCGTGATCATAGCTATCATGATCTCTCCCTCTCTCATGTTATAAATCTATATCTATGTAACATGGTATGTTTACCCATACTTTGTTAACACATAGAAAGCACATATAGTTTTAGAGTTTAAGTAACAGACACTTGCCAGAACGAAATGCAAGACAATAAGTTTACTTATATAATACTATAAAAGAACAAAACTTTCATTTTTGTAAATGTTTTATTTTACATGTTTGCAGCAAGTTTATGTATTAAGTAAATACGTCAATCACGACAGAAGGAAATACACGTTAGTGATTATAAAACTTTTATTTCTTGCGACTATAATATAGTCTGAAAAGTATGTTTCTTTGACGATAATTGGGAGCATAACCAAACGTTGAGAAAAGACCGACTTGAACTGTGGTATCGTTGAAGCATTTTGAACTCTTGTATAGTTTATTTTCTATATTAACAAGACGATTTATATTACATAACAATTGAACTCAATTCTAACTCGGTTATTTTAAAAGAAATTTCTTAGTTGTTCGGTTTAGTAGATACGTCTTTTATCATGCATCATGTGCGATTGGAACATGTCTGCTATTTTATCATCATGTAATTGGTCTACTGGTGTTTTGAGGTTTGTCCCTTTTCCCAAGCGTAGGCATGTGCTGATACTTTATACTAGATGAGTACAAAGGTGTACATGGAAAAACACTGACATAGTTTACATTCTTGAGGAATTGAAAAACTTGAAGAATTTGTGTTTGTTTCTGTCCTATCTTTTGGAGCACAGGCATGTGTTCTTACTTTCAACTAGATGAGTATAGAACTATACATAGAAAAACACCGACATACTTACCTGAGAAATTGAAAAACTTAAGAATTATGATATATTTCTGTCGTTTTGCCAAGCACATGCATGTATTCTAGATGAGCACAAAGCTGTACTTGGACAATGCACATTTTCATAGCATGTGTTTCTGTATTTTTCTGAAGAGCTTTTCTCGTATTCTCTCAAATGAACAAATGGCTGCTGACTCATGGACTCCTATTATGAAGTAAGCCGTTATCATCTTCTCCAGCACAGGTATGTGCTAATACTTATTTAAGATAAGCACACAACTGTACAGGAAAGAGAACAGTTTTTTCTGTAAATTAAGTTTAAATTATGGTTGATATGGAAAATTGTCTTGAACACTCAAAATGTATCATACACTGGAATAACCCAGTGCTAGGCAAAGTTTCCAGTCATCTAAACATATCTAAATTGAGGAAGGGCTCCTTGTTGCTCAGCATCATAAAGAAACCAGAATCAACTAGTGCTAATTAACTATATTGTATACTTGCAGTACATGATGCCAGTGTCTTATCAGGTGTTAGCTTTGTCCATTTGTCTTCATGTGCTTTGTCAGTTGATCTTTTGATGACGTTTTGACCTTTTCCCAAGCACAGGCATGTGCTAATACTTCATACTAGATGAGCACAGAACTATACATGGAAAAACAGACATAATTTCCAGAGAAATTGTAAAACTTAAGAATTTGGTTGAAGTATGCTGTTGTCATCTTCCTGTATCAAGAATGAAAACAGTTCTTTCAATTCTTCTCAGGGTTAAATCATGGTTGATGTGTAAAATTGTGCCGATCACTTAATATTTACCAAGAAGAAAAATGAACCAGTTCTAGAAAAACATTTCCAATCACTTAACCATATCCAGGGGTCGAATTTCACAAATTTAGCCACTAGCTAAAAATATCCAGTGACTAAAAAATCTACTAGCTAAAATCGGTTCTCACTAGCATTTTTATTCCAGTAATAACGGGATGTAAATTCTGTTTAATAACACATTAACGATACGTAATATTGAATTTACGTACTGATGATTCAGTGATTTTTTTACCTCTGCGTCCTGCGTCCAGGACGCACAAATATTTCCGTGGACGCAAATTGTCAGAACATGTGCGTTCTCGGGACGCACATAAATTGCAAGTAAAGAGTTCCGTAATTCATATTTCTCCTGTAAGAATTCAATCCGTCGCTTTTTTTCTCCGCGTTCCCCTGTAAGAATTCAATCCGTCGCTTTTTTCTCCGCGTCTACCGCCATATTTGACTATTCGATGAAGGTTAAGTTTACCCTCGCGCCGTTCCGCGTAATTTTGTAACGTCGATTATTATTGGATAATGGTCAAACGATTAGCCAATGGAATCGGCCGTGAGTTAAAACACGAAACGGTGCGGATATAAACATTCCACGAGTTGGCGATGCATCGTCTGCAAAATGGGGCCAAAGAGAAAACTAAACAATGACTCAAAGCAACAAACACTCTCGAGTTTCATTCAAAAGGCCAGTACATGTTTGTTCAGATCAGTATTTGGTATGTTCTAGTCATTCAGATTGCAATTAATCACCTTTCTTTTCATAGTAATATTTTGCAAATTCTAGTCATTGATGTTAACAGTTTAGTTAGTTCTAATTAAGGATTATTACTACTTCTCTTAAAGAAAGGGGGATGTTGATAGACTAAGAATGATGCAGTGTTCTCACGACTGCGATTGTTATGCTCTCACCGTATGTATGCCTGATTAAAGTTATCAACACCATGTTATAAAATAGTGCTTGAATTTGAAATAAATTACTACTAAAACCTGGGACTCACTCCTTTAGTTTTGGGACTCATAGATTTTTGGCCCAGCGAGTCCTAGGACTCGTACAAGTGAAATTGTAAAAAAATCACTGATGATTGTCGGTCGCTTGCGTGGACACCGCAACACTCGCACCATATCTCCGTGCAGACGTTATTGTTAATAACCTTCCCCAGCATAATATTGAGTTCTCTCTCCCATCGCGATACTGTTTTTAGTGACGCTGTGACGGCTACTGTTTCTCTCGGTGCCGTCGTAACTGTCATACTATTTTCTCCGCGTTAGCTCGACTCCATCTCGTCATTTTGTCTTTTGAAAAACGAAGTGATTTTGCGAGCAGACGCTTCTGCCATAATGATTGTGTAAAGTCCCGAGTTATCTTACCGGAAGTTGATATCGATTCATTACGTATAGACGCTTGCACTAGTCTTATTTACTGGATAAGCGTCAATCTGATACAGTCTGCATTTACTTATTTTCGTTTGACAGTGAAGTTATGCAAATAATCATGTGGAATTGGAGAGAAGTTTGACTACATATTATGTCGTCGGACCATTTGTTGGTTCTGTCAGTCTGTCGTGTTTGATATTCAATCAAGTGTGTGCTATTTATTTCTACTCGCAGAAAAAAGCAAGTGCTCGAAATTTTCAGTAGCAATCTGAAAAATCAACTCACATTTTGCGAGTCCGTAAGAGTGAAATTCGACCCCTGATATCTAAATTGAGAAAGGGCTCATTGTTGCTCAGCATAATAAAAGAAACCGGCATCAACAAGTGCTAGTTAATTATCTTGTATACTGGCAGTAATTGATGCCAGTGTCTCATCAGGCATTAGTCTTGTACATTTATCTTTGTCTTGTTAGTCTATTGGCCTTTTGATGAAGTTTGGCCTTTTTCCCAAGCACAGGCATGTTCTAATTTTATGTTATAAATAAGCACAAAACTGCCATTGTGAAAAATAAACATTTTTTCAATGTCATAGATTGTTCATAATATGATATGTGTAAAGCATCCTTTGGAAGACACACTGGTCCTACAGTTGTTTGTATTTCTTCTGCATGTTCGATCATTACCAAGGACACATTCCCACATTACCAGTTGTTTTAGTTGTTAAGACATCAGCATTTACTAGTGCTAGTTGTACGTATCACACTTTCACATGTAAATGTTGATCTCTCAGTCAACCTGTATCTCACACTTTTCTTTTTACCTGTATTTTAGTCTTGTATTTTGTTGTATATTTTGAGTAATCAATTGACAGAAGTGCCTTTTTGCGAAGCACAAGCATGTGCTAATACTTATATTTAGATGAGCACATGAAAGTACCAGCAAAATAAACACATTTTAAATTATAATAATAACATGTTCTGTGTCCAAGTTAAACAATATCTAACGATCTACCAAACGATATTTTTTGAAGATAGTTCTAGGTTGAGTATTATAAGAACGACAACTTCTTTACTTATTAACGATATTACAACTATATATAATTGGACTTTGTTTAAAAAATCTTCTGAGCACGATGAAGAAGCCAGCACCAACTAGTGCTAGTTGTACATATCACACTTTCACATGTAAATGCTGATCTCTCAGTCAACCTGTATCTCATACTTTTCTTTTTACCGGTATTTGATAGTCTTGTATTTTGTTGTTTTTGAGTAATATGTTGACAGAGGTGCCATTTTGCCAAGCACAGGCATGTGCTAATACTAATTTAGATGAGCACGTGAAAGTATGAGGAAAAATAAATCCATGTTATAATAAAGTAGAATGTTCTGCTTCTAAATAATAATAATAATAATAATATATGAATATCTACAAAACATTATTGCCTTATTTCAAGATAAAAGTCTGTTGATTATAGAATGACAACTCCTTACTTGTTAAAGGCATAGTAAGTATCTGTAATTATAGGACTTGGTGTTGCTAAGCATGATAAAGAAGCCAGCATCAACTAGTGCTAGTTGTGTCATTACCACTGAGAGATACCAGTGTCATACCATGTCTATATTTACGTTGTTGAGTTGCATCTGACGTTCAGAGTGAATAACATGTTCTTTTACCCAAGCACAGTCATGTGCTAATGTTGTACTACAAATAAGCACAGAACTATCATTGGGAAAGAAAGCAAGAAAGCAATTTGTCCTTTTTATAGATTGTACATAATATTATATTTGTGAACACCCATTAGGAAATCACACTGACTCTTTAAGTTTTTACATTGTTGTTTTTTGTTTGACTCTGATCCAAGACACACTTTTATGTTAAGACTCCACCATTTACTAGTGCTAGTTGTATGTATCACACTTCCACATGTAAATGCTGATCTGTATATCAAATTGTTTTCACACTTTTCTTTATACCTGTAGCTTGCGCTTTTCTTTATAACTGTATGTTATGGTCTGATGGGCAATCTGTTGATGAAGCTGCCTTTTTGCCAAGCACTGACATGTGCTAATACTTCATTTAAGACAAGCACATGAAGGTACCAGGAAAAATAAACACATTTCAAATTCTAGTAAAATTTTATTTTGCTTCCAAGTAATAACAATATCTGGAGATCTATAAAACATTGTTGTCTTATTTTAAGATATAATTTAAACTGAGTTTGATATAATAATGACAATTCATTTACTCAGTCAAGACATCCCCTTTACTTATTAATTGCATAGTAACTGTCTGTAACAGCACTTTTCTTTATACCTGTATTTTAGTATACACTTTGAGTAACCTGTTGATGGAGTTGCATTTTTGCCAAGCACTGGCATGTACTATACTAATTCAGATAAAAAACATGGAAGTACCAAGGAAAATAAACACATTTACTGATACTTGTATTTTATGATCCTGTATTGTAATGTACATCCTGAGTAATCTGTTGACAGAGGTGCCATTTTGCCAAGCACAGGCATGTGCTAATGCAAATTCAGATAAGCACATGGAAGTACCAGGAAAACTAAACACATTTACTGATACCTGTATTGTATGGTCCTGTATTGTTCATTCTGAGTAATCTGTTGACAGAGGTGCCATTTTGCCAAGCACGGGCATGTGCTAATACTTATTTAGATGTGCACACAGAAATACCAGGAAAGCAAAACACATTTCAAATTAAAGTAACATGTCCTGCTTTTAAATAATAAAGATATCAGAAGATCTACCAAAGAGTATTGACTAATTTTGAAGATTGATAGAAGAAAGACAGACAGATACTGTAACTGTCTATTATAGGACTTGTTGCTAAGCAAGATAAATAATCTATTGTCAACTAGTGCTAGTTTTGCCAGTAAGTCTTACAGTATGATATACCAGTGGCATACCATGTCTATATTGACGTTGAGCTCACTCTTTTGTTCAGGATGAATAATATGCTCTTTTTCCCAAGCACAGGCATGTGCTAATGTTATGTAAAAATTAGCACAGAACTGTCATTGGGAAAAGAAAACATTTTGGCCAGCTCATCAGTCAGGGGTGTCACGTATACACGTTATTTTCGTAATAACTTAAATGCGTTATTTTCGTCACGAAAACATCTGCAAATTCCAGCGTCCGTATTTTGAAATTTGTTTCAGTTTGACATGGAAAACCCGACATCTAAGCATATTTTATAACGTCTCCCTTAACTTACTAGTTGTATACGAAGAATGTACATACTTATGTGCGCCTGAGAGCAGTTTTTTTATCAAAAAATCTCATTTTTTGCTCCATTTTAACCGTTTATTGACTATTTTCGTCCCTTTTTTTTTTACGTTTTCCGATTTTTCTGACGCTATTTGACATTTTTCCAAGTTAGTTACATGTGTTATCTTTACATTTTTGCAATAAAAAATGAGGCGCACGCCGTTTTTATTGGGGCGCACGACGAAATTAGTTGATGCGTGTATGCTCAAAATAACGTAAATACGTTATATTGAGAGACCATTTCGTTTATGGCCGGTATGTCACAGATAACTCTGTGGGTCATGTTCTTCACTAATACAGTTTAGCCTATTTACCTCCCTCTTGTTCATTTGAAATATTAGCCTGCGGCTGATAACATTTACATCTGTGTCATGTGTGTGATGAGTTGTGTATATGTATTCGATACGTACATGACCATAATCACATCGTCGTGCAACACAACTGTGTAGAATAGATTTCTTTGGCGATTGGAAGCAGGCGTGTGGGCTGGAAACATATGCCACTGTAATGTTGTAATGTTTTAATATTGTTTTGTTTTTAAATGAAAAAACAGTAGTTTCTCTTTACACAAACTACTCCGACGTTTTATGTCAGCGGGGAACAGGAAGTCTTATTCGAACCTTCTTGCAAACAGCTCATCAAAATCAATAGCACACTTACAACCTACAAACACAACATCCCATATCCAAGGCCATTAAGTATAAATATGAACGAACTGTAAAAATGATCGTTACAGTATAACTGTGTTTATTTTTGCATCTGATATTTGTAAATACCATATATGTACGGATCTTGCTACGTCTGTTATAATGTATATGTATAATATTGTATGATCACATGGGCCTATGGCTTACTGATTTTGAAATAAAGTGCTTCCATATCCCACATCATCCCGAATAATGTAAAAACGGTCGTTACGTATCACACATCACCCTGATTCCAACCTCGATAAGTATAAATACGGGCGACCTGTAAAAACGGTCGTTACGTATCACACATCACCCTGATTCCAACCTCAATAAGTATAAATACCGGGGACCTGTAAAAACGGTCGTTACGTATCACATATCACCCTGATTCCAACCTCAATAAGTATAAATACGGGCGACATGTAAAAACCGTCGTTACGTATCACCATCACCCTGATTCCATCCTCAGTAAGTATAAATACGGGCGACCTGTAAAAACGGTCGTTACGTATCACACATCACCCTGATTTCAACCTCAATAAGTATAAATACGGGCGACCTGTAAAAACGGTCGTTACGTATCACACATCACCCTGATTCCAACCTCAATAAGTATAAATACGGGCGACCTGTAAAAACGGTCGTTACGTATCACACATCACCTTGATTCCAACCTCAATAAGTATAAATACGGGCGACCTGTAAAAACGGTCGTTACGTATCACACATCACCCTGATTCCAACCTCAATAAGTATAAATACGGGCGACCTGTAAAAACGGTCGTTACGTATCACACATCACCCTGATTTCAACCTCAATAAGTATAAATACGGGCGACCTGTAAAAACGGTCGTTACGTATCACACATCACCCTGATTCCAACCTCAATAAGTATAAATACGGGCGACCTGTAAAAACGGTCGTTATGTATCACACATCACCTTGATTCCAACCTCAATAAGTATAAATACGGGCGACCTGTAAAAACGGTCGTTACGTATCACACATCACCCTGATTCCAACCTCAATAAGTATAAATACCGGCGACGTAAAAACGGTCGTTACGTATCACACATCACCCTGATTCAGACCTCAATAAATATAAATTCGGGCGACCTGTAAAAACTGTCGTTACGTATCGCACATCACCCTTATTCCAACCTCAATAAGTATGAATACGGGCGACCTGTAAAAACGGTCGTAACATATCACACATCACCCTGATTCCAGCCTCAATAAGTATAAATACCGGCGACCTGTAAAAACGGTCGTTACGTATCACACATCACCCTGATTCCAACCTCAATAAGTATAAATACGGGCGACCTGTAAAAACGGTCGTTACGTATCACACATCACCCTGATTCCAACCTAAATAAGTATAAATACGGGCGACCTTTAAAAACGGCCGTTACGTATCCCGCATCTGCCTGATTACACCCCCCAATAATAATTAGAGGTTATTAACTGGGGTAGGTGTGCCTCTTTGTGAAATTGGCCCTTGATAGCCATGTGAGGCCCTCGAGCTAAAGCTCAAATTGAATTGAACTGAATTAGAACATTAGTTTTTTTGTTTTGTTTTTTCATATTGTTTAAAGGGACACATGGCAATCTTGAGTTTTATTAAAACATTAAAAAAAGTGCTCCTCGATTAGTTATCCTGCGTCATTTTGACTTTAAAACTGCTTGCATATAACATGTATAATTCAATAAAAAAATAAGATTTCAATATGCTTCGTTATTTTACCATTTTATTATTGGTGCAATATTCTAAAGAGATAGTAATATGTAAAAACAATTTGCTTTGAACTATTCTAATAATTAAAGGGACACTGTCCGTAAGTAAGCAGATATTGAGCATAACCAAATAACTGTCTGACTTTTATTCAGTGAAATGTATACATGAAGACATGAGCATAGACACTAAGAAGTCTGTAGTAATACATTCGTGAGTTTGGAAAAAAAAAAGCTTAAATTATTATTTGTAAATAAAGTGGGACCCACCGTATTTACCTTTTCTGCGATCACGTGACTTCCATTAGGGCATTAGGTTCTCACCATAGTATTTAGGGCGTAATATGTATAGCCCGCTTAGCTCAGTTTGGAGCTAGGTCGACTACTTTACGTTCACTATTATTACCGCGACTTTAATTTTAGTTTGGGCTGCGAGTTCAAACGCCCGAAATGGTTTCTCTTTTTTTTTGTACCGCGACTGAATTCCATCAAACAATCCTGCTTTAATTAGTAAATATTCAGTAATGTGTGGTATGTAATGTTTGCGAACATAATTAGTGGTGTGTGTTTTATAAGCTAAAAGTTACGGACAGTGTCCTTTTAACATTAATGATTAAACAAATGCAAGTTACATGAGTTAAGAGAAAAAATAACGGGACGCCGCGAAAAATATATATGATTATAAAGATTTAAAAAAATCAAGATTACCGTGTGTCCCTTTAACCTACTTGTTGTCTCAGATTTTTAAATACTTTTACCATTTATTCAATACCATTTTACTACAAGCAGTCTTCACGGTGAAGTCTGGCGAGTTTTTAAAAAAGCTCAGACCAATGTATGTGTTTTGACTTATAAAATAACATGAAAATTAAATAATTATATATTTTACAGGTATCACATAACATGACTTCTTGAAGTGTAATAAAGCTATGGATTATTTAGCGTAATACACTAGTGCATATAGACACAGACCGAACCACTGTGTTTGTGTACAATAACAAATACGAGTAAAAATTACGTGCATGGTATACTTACAATACATTTATAAACCTTAATATTCATCATTAATTAAAATCTTACTTTATAGAATGCACGTAGTAACATTACTAATTTGGTTTGTCCCTTTATTTGTAAAGCAGACACGTTACAACTTCGCTACATAGCTAACGTTATTATTTATTTATTATTTATTTTAACATGTTGCATTTTAATTCCCAATGAAAAACATTTACTTTTGGGCAGAGCTAAGACAAACAGGGTGCAGTTGAACTTTTTTTTTTTTTGGTAAGACGTAACATGCTCTTGACTTTCACGCGCTAATTGCCGTAAATTACGATGCGTGCAATGCTGGCAACATCGATGTTCTAACACATTATCGCTTGTCAGAGTTTCACAATGAATAGTACCCTTTGGAAACAGTTGTAACTCTAACATGTCTAAGCTGGTGAAAATGTTCTAACACTATGTATTGAAGCTTAAAAACACTATTTTTACCACAAATACATGAATTTGCATTCCTTAATTTTGAAAAACATACATAACAATGTAAATAGAAGGATTGAATTTGATATTACCATTTTTAATTGAGTATGAAAAATAACCCTTGTCCTACTAAGGGCGACTACAATAGCATTTGCGCCCATTGTAAAACCAGAGTAACTCGCAGGCTGATCAGAGTTTACAATGTTCGGCTGCTTATCAGTCATTTCCCCCAAAACACCCCTTTGTAACATAAATGGAATGATCCAAATTACATTACCATTATACATTCATAACGGGCTAAGGGTTAAATTAAAGTTAACAAGAAGCCTTTGGGCTGCAGTATTTTAAACTCACCAAATGTTTTTCTCACCCCATTGGAAGATTAAAATATTGAATAATTCAATCATTAATGTTCTCTTACAAATTGCCGCCGTAAAAAATGTAAATTGGCACAAATTGTAAGTGAAATTATTACGTGTCGTCGAAAGTGTGTTCTGACAGACAGACAGGCAGGCAGGCTGGCAGATATTTCTATTGACTTAGATTTTTTCATTTACTTCTGTGATATATAGAATCTTACATTCGTAACCGAGTATAAATTCTTTGGATAAAATCAATAATACACTATAACACATAATACACAATAATAATCATGTAAGATCGTCAATATACTTAATTCATTGGTAAAGGAATCATAACCTGGTCTTATTAGAAAATCTAGGATAATCATGTGAAAATAAGCTTCCACCACCCTGCCAATACCAGTCAGTTAATGTACCACTGTTTTGAGAGATAAAGTAAACAATGTCCTGGGTTCGGACAGGGAAAATGACCGAAAACAGGTAAATGTTTGTTTTTATTTCTATTATTCACTGATGATTTCTTTTTCCCCGCCCTCATTGCAGATGTCAAATTGTCTGACATCCAGTGTCAGGGGTATACATAGTTCCAATACGTCAGTCAAGTTCAATTAACACGTACTTGTCACAGACAGCTGGCTATGACAGTCGTACCAGAGAGACTGAAGTAACTCAAGTAAATGTATTAGTTTCTAAAAATGTATTAATTGTAAGGATTCCAAAATGAATTCCAAAATATTCACCCCATTAAGAACAAAAAAACATAACAAAGAACAAAAGTCAGAACTATTTATTAGTTTCTAAAAAGTTATTAATTGTACGAAAAAGTAAGGGAAACAGTAAGATTTCAAAATTTGACTCCAAAATTGACTCTGCAGACCCTGAATATATGTGTATTATTTGAAATGAAATATAGTCAAACGGTCGTAATTGCAAAACCGAGGTAATAACACACTGTTTTAGTGGAGAGTACTGCAGTAACTTCTTAAAACAGACTTTACTCCAACATGCAATAATTATTTAACATTTTGTTACGTTTTTTTTTGTTTATATATAATATGTGATTTTTTTAAAAATAATATTTGAAAAATAAATTCAACATTTAACCAACTATAAAATGTAAATTAATGCACCAATGCGCATTTAGAATAGACACAAACTTGTTCAATCTCGTTTAACTCGTAGTTGCATAACTAAGCAACCGTGACGTCACCATCATATCAACACAATTTTAAAATATTTTTAAAAAAATACAGAAATCCCGAAGCCGCAAACTGTCTCCTGTACCTAATACTTATAGGTTATTTAACAGTGTTCTGTACAATACGGATATATATTTGGACGAGTACACAGCTTGGAAAATCATATTGGACGAGCCGCTAGGCGAGTCCAATATGATTTTCCAAGCTGTGTACGAGTCCAAATATATTCCGTATTGTACAGAACACTGTTAAATGATCTTTTTATTCTATACCTCGACTTTTTCCCTAAAATATATTTTGTATTATGCAGAATAATGTTAAATGACCTTTTTATTTTATACCTTTTTATTTTATACCTTTTATTTTATAATTTCCGGTGACAACAGGAGCTTTATCGTAACGCTTTATCTAGAGCGCCTGTCGATTCAGACTTTCATTCGGAACCTTTTCACGCGCTTCGGTCTTTATCATAGGTTTAACATGGGACCTGTGAATCGTACAATACGAAAAGAATACGGGTTATTTTGTACGCGCGTGCGTCCCGATACGGGAATATATTGTACGGTCACGTGATTCGAATGAGCGTCTACGATTGGACGTATAAATTAGGTATAGAATAATATATAATCTTCGCTGCACCATGTGTCCCTTTAACATATCAAAGTAAATTTGTTTTTCATCGGATGAGGTCAATTTATGCATATACTATGCACACATAAAATTCGAAAACATTTGTATAGATCTTGAGTCCTAAAAAAATATTGAAACAGCGGGTTTACTATCTGACTATACAAATCATAGTATTTGGCCTTCCTGCTACTTTCAGTTGTTTAACTAAGACATGTAAGATATGTAAGACGGCGAATACATACATTTGAAAAAATTATTTCATTTTAGCTCAAATTTGACCGAACACAGAGGTGTCAGAAATATAAAGACAATATTAAAAATGTACATGTGTTGCTTAGCATGCTCAAATCATGCTTGAAAACTAAGGTGCTAGCCTAGGTAGGTAAACGATGTGTATATACAATTAATGTATATTATACCACAATAGCTAAAATACACACTGTTTAATGTTTGCCTTGCTTAATGGTGAAGAAAGCCTGGTTGCACTGCGCATGCTCAGACGTTTACGCTCAAGTTGAGAGCGTGGCATTTCCTTGTCGGCATGTTTGATGTCCTTTCGGTAAAAGCCGCAAAACCTAATTAACTAAACGAAAAAGTGGACCAAACACTAGGAAGGTTAAAAAATTGTTTAAAACATTCTTTATAAATTCTTCTAAAACAATCTCTAATATATACTTAGAGCTGGATTATGGGCCAAAATTAAACTGGATACATGATTCCATAGGGTGGGGCGACACCCCCGTAGACCTGAGGTTAACACTCTTGATCCCTAGTCCGCCTTATAATATTGAGTAAATTGATGGTAAAATATTTACACGTAAAATAATGGTAATAAAATAGCATATAAATATATATTCACAAGTATAGTAATAACAAATTTTGTTAATGTACATATTTACATTTTAGACATTATAGAATGCATTCCATATTTTTGTGTATTAACTGCTACCCATTAAAGCTACTATATTTGGCTATATAAACTTTGATTATTAATTGCAACCTGTCATATTGTAATTTCTAAATAACGTCTTTGAAAAAAAATGGAAAATGCGAGTTTTGTCCATTTCTTATTATATGAAAATACAGTCATCTGGAATGTAAATTTTAAACCAAGATGCTGTTTGGGTCAGTATAACTGATCTCTCTCACACACACGCACGCACCAACGGAATTTTGGTGTGAAAACGCTTCAAATACTCTTTCATTTATTCATACACATTTTAATGACCTGTGAATTACCAAAAATTCTTTTTTCAACTCGAAACTCACTTTTTTCAACTCGAAACTCACTTTTTCTGACTCGAAACTCACTTTTTTTAACTCGAAACTCACTTTTTTTAACTCGAAACTCACTTTTTCTGACTCGAAACTCACTTTTTTCAACTCGAAACTCACTTTTTCTGACTCGAAACTTTACACTCAACCAAAAGTAAATCTCGTACACGCCCGTTGTTGTAATATAATGTTTACACAACCTATCAATTAAAATGCCAATTACCGGCACTGAATGGCTATGGTACAACACATATTTTTCTCGTATGAGATTTGGGCCTGAGGCCCTCGAAAAGTGTCATTCTTGTTATCGTCGACGTCCATACGTCCGTAACGGTATGTGTCTGTAAACTCTCTCTCTCTCTCTCTCTCTCTCTCTCTCTCTCTCTCTCTCACGTTTCTTGTATGCCCATAATTTAAACAAGAATGGAAAGGGTGTATACGATAGAATTGAAAAACAAAAACAAATTAATGTATAAAATGATATGGTAGTATGGCGCGTCTAAAGTATGCAATGGCCAGTAGCCTAGTAGTGGCATAGTAGCTTGAATGGAGTAACATAGCGTACTATAATAATAATAATAATAATAATAAAGACTTTATTTAACGAGAGAACTCATTTGAAACTAGTCAATCTACCATGAGGCCCTCAACAATACAATATATACAATATTTACAAGTAAAAATGCATTTAAAGTGGTATATTCAGTAAATGGAAATATGTTTAAATAGAACTGCAAGACTTAGTCATTTACTAATATATCGGATGGTGAATCCACTGTAAATACAGTGTTTTGAATTGATTTACAGATTGGGCATTTTGTATATGGTGGGGAAGAGAGTTCCACACTTTAGAGCCTGAATAAGCAAATGACTTTCTGAATAACTCACTATTGGGTCTGGGGGAATATAGCTGAAGATTTGATGATGATCTTAGATTCCGCATATGGACATTTGAAGTTAGAGTAAATACGTCTTTAAGATAAGCAGGGGCCTGATCATTAACTGTTTTAAACATAATGATTGCTTTTTGAAATATAACTCTTTCGGGAAATGTCATCCAACTGAGTTCGGTAAAAAGTTCCACGGAAGGAGTATCTAGGATAAGTCGTGCAGCTCTTTTTTGGAACCTTACAAGTTTATCTTCGAGAGAAGTATTACAATTTCCCCATATCAAACAACAGTAATCAAGATGAGATAAGATATAAGAATTGAAAAATAATTTGCGCATAGGTATAGAAAGGTAAATCTTTATGCGAGATAACAGGTATTACAATGAATTACATTTTTTCAGAACTTTATCAATTTGGGTATTCCAAGAGATAAGGTCATTATTGAGTGAATTTGCAGCGTCGACAAGAGATGAATTAGAAGTTGAAAGCGTTGTATCGTCTGCAAAAATATCCGTGACTGTGTTTTCCATAGATAATGGCAAAGGTAAACAGCTCTTCCATAATCAACAAGTGACCATTGGGGCGCAGATGGATTCCGTCATCCTTCATTAAAGCGCGGTTGGTTGCAAAAGCATATGGCAGAAATGTCACCCGTCGTCTGTTGTCGCGCCATTTACGCCGTAAAAGCCGGTTCAGCTGTATCCGGAGCGTCACTGCGTCTTCACTGCCCGGCTTGTCTAAAAGGGGGCCTCTGTAACCGTAGGCCTTCCGCTGGTATCGCGGGAACACACAGCCAATCAGAATTTTCGCTTGTGGACAGCGGATACAAACAGTTAAAATTAATCGTCTGTATGTCTCGAACAGGCTCTTCGGGGTGTCTTCCGGCGACGCGTTCGTAACATCGTTTGTCCCTAGTTGTATGTAGACACACCCTGGCTGCTGAACCCGGCAGGCCTCTATGAAGTCGTTCCACTCTTTCTGATGCATCAATGTCTTTATTCTGGCCCCACTCATGTGGAAATAACGCCTATATGGATTCGACCACTCGCTGTCCCCGTTATCCTCCATCATCCGGCGGATGAAACTATGCCCGAGAAAGTAGGTCAAAATCCTGGCTGCTAATTATGACTAAGCGTGTGTATAGGTTTACCACCACCAATTACATGTAAACCTCCGAGGTGTAGTTCCTATAATAAAAAGTAATCCCTCCTTTTTCGATGGAAATGGGCATTATAAGTAGGGGAAAACTGCCCATTTCTATTCGATTTTGTGGTTATATGTATAAGAAGCGTATTAATAGGTTTTACTGGATCACTGATGAACATTTTCGAAATTTCGACTCTATGCTTACACTTTGTGAGCAATGAAAACAGTCGATCAATAAAAACAGCTGTACCCTTGACCTGTTTAGTAAACAAACAAGAACTTTCTTACATGTCTTGTGACCCCACGTTTTCTGGTGATTTTTCAAGTGGAAAAATAGTTTTCTATATGAACATTACACTGCTGCATTATCCATACTTGAGTTGAATTTGCAGCAAATCATTAATACGTGACACTTTAACATTGGTGTCTACTGGGGAAAATAATTGGTGCTTTCATACCTATAAGCGTTTATTTATCCTCGCTGTATTGCACTAAGCATTTTAGCGAGCAGACCTAGGTTTAAAGTCTCATCCGAAGGACTGGTAAGGTAGGAAATACTTTTGAAATATTTCGATAAGTAACCCAAATTCGGTCCTGGCTGGGATTGAACGCGCGATCCCTGGGTTACTAAGCCGCAATGCTAACCATTACACCACGGCGCTACCTTTATGACTAAGCGTGTGTGTATAAGCCTTTATTTATCCTCGCTGTATTGCACTAAGCATTTTAGCGAGTAGACCTAGGTTTAAAGTCTCATCCGAAGGACTGGTAAGGTAGGAAATAATATGATATGACTAAGCCACGGGTGCACCAGCTTATATAGCAAAGACCACACTACAGACAGTATGCGTGACCAATCAAAAGTAAGATAAACCAAACACCAAAGCAACAAAGGCGACATATGAATATTGTAATGCAGATAACCTTACGATACAAGAACACAGGCAAGCGAATAAAAGTCACGTTGTTTAGAATAGATAATACTTTTGTTACAAATATCGTATTTTTTCTCTTTTTTTTTGCAATTTTCCCCATGTTCATGTGACCTTTATTAGATATATGACAGTATGACGATTTTTCATTTATGGTCAATTACAATTATTAATTTAATGTAACATGTGCAAGAAACGAAAAAATATATATTGCAGGCTCGGTTTGACATGTTTGATTGAGACTATTTTTCTACGGTAGTTCAATGTGCTTTCTTGCATTGTTTGATAGTTATAGAAATTAAAGGGAATGTAGCGCCACAGCCAAACAAACTCTATTACTGAGAGTTCTGAAAAACTTGGAAAAGGGTGAAAGAATTATCAAAATCGGATGATAAACAAAAAAGATATGACCATTTAAAGGTTGTTCTAAAACAAATATGGGAGCCGCCATTTTTAGAACTATGACGTCATAGTTCCATATTACCATATATGGAATATTAATAAATATCATTTAAAACGAAGAAAATCACTGCAAATGAATGATTTTTTTTTAACTGGTGTTATAAATCATTATTGCCATTAAGTATTACATATTTTTCATACAGTTGATGTAATTTTTCCCTATAAATCAGTAAATTTTCATATATATAAATATTCCATATATGGTCATTTAGAACCGTGATGTCATAGCTCTCAAAATGGCCGCTTCCATATCCGTTTTAACAGAAACTTTAAATGATCATATCGTCTTTGTTTATCATCCGATTTTGATAATTCTTTCAACCTTATTCAAGTATTTCAGAACTCTCAATAATAATGATGGTTTGGCTGTGGCGCTACATTCCCTTTAATATACATACTTTCACAAACATTATTTGTTTTAGAGTGAGGACTAATTCGATTAGAAAGACTGTGTTTAATTTGTATCACAACGTTTTTTTTCGTCATGAAAGTTCACTTACATATGTGTGCTAAATGCAAATACAGTCTTCTACAATATAATTTAAGTCTTTCATAACTCTAAAACAAATTTGAATCTCCGGCTATATTTATCCCGGACTTAAAAACGGATATGGGTGTTAGACTGTGTATCAACATGATCAACGTCATTATAGTTTTCTTTATAATATTTCAACTTAGTATAAAGCATGATTAGTAATGTTATAATTGTTTCAATAGTTTTGTACCTGAACAAGATTACAGAGTTTCATAACATAATTGTTTATTAAACAACTCATTTCTATCACTCAAATAGTTATATATTATGTATATAGTTTAAATTTAAACATAGTACATTTTAAAAGATAAAACTCCTTTTGTAGTGTCCGCAGATCTTATTTCAATGTTACCCGTGGTAATTTTTATATTAGTTTTTTTGCTACAATTACCAAATATGTCTTACATGTTATATTAGGCAGCATATAGAAGTATGCATATTTTACCAATTAAATATGAAGTTTAACATTGACATTCCAGCTTTTTATTGGTGGAGGAAGACGCCAGGTGAAAACCCGGGCATTTCTTCGTGCACGGGTGCGCACCTGAGTAGAACCACTGACGTTCCGTAAGCAAGCTGGATAGCTTGATACTCACATACTAAACAGTCCTGGCCCCATGTAGAATCAAACCCACAGCGGTGAGGGACATATGATTTCAAATCTAAGACCACTCGACCACGGACGACCCCAAGTTTATGTGAAGCATCATTATACGTTTGTTCGAATGGTGCACCTGTGGTCATAAATGCCCCCGCAATGGGGCTTATCAGTTTCATTTAACAAATCTTAAAATATCTTCTGAAAAAATACAAGATATAGAGCTGTGATATTTTGCATGTAACATCGTCTTATGGTCCTCTAACTAGTTTGTTCTAATGTTGACCCTGAGGTCAAATTTGGACCCGCCCCAGTGTCCTAATTATTCACACAAACTTTAATCAAGCATCATTTTTGATTTATGCTCCGGACAAAAAGTGTGACGCACGGACGCACACACGGACGGGCGGAAAAAGCGGCGACTATATGCTCCCCCATAATAAACAATCTAGTGTCTTTAGTTACAATATATTTCATATCAAAAACTAAGGTAATATTAAATGAAAAGGAAAAAACTGTGATGGGGCCTCAATATAATGTATCTGTGGTAATCAGTCAGCGAGACGTAATCAGCTAAAAAGCATGCTATCATGGAACATGCTATCCATGATTTTTCAACGAATAAATGTGTCTTTAAATCATGAACATTTTGTTCCACTGGGCCTATATAAGTCACCTATACAAAAGATATATCAAAATATCGAGTTCCAGTTCAAACAAATTATGAAAGCATATCTACGGTCTAAAATTATAAAGTCGTAAGTGTTACGTAAGTGTTACTTACGACAACTGAGCAACATTCAGTCTGGTACCCGTTCTCATATCAGTTTGCTTAAGCAGGGTTTTATTCATAGTCGTAAGTGAAAGCAGGTAAGCAGCCCGTTTTATGAAACATTGATCGTAAATCAATTTCTTTAAATGCTTCACTATAAATTACACTTTCCAAATAGACGTTATTTCATTTCATTTTCTTATACATGGTATATATCTGCACTACGTGTACACATAATTGTCTACATTGAACATGTTGAATCCTTCGTTAAAAAAAATAAACGATTTTAAAATTTAAGACTTATCGTAAGATGTTTTCATAAAACAGGGCCCTGTTGCTGCTGGTGGTAGATACGACCTTAAAATGTATAAAAAGTTGGGTCTTAACTGGTAGATACGATCGTATTATGTTATGCTTGCATGATATAAAATGTGAAACTGCTACGAGTTTATATATCACGACCTTCTTTTCTTTTTTCTTTTTTTTACTTTTTTACAGTCCATTTATACACTCTATTGTGCCCATCTCGGTGAACCGTGAGGATTGTCAAGTATGTCGGTGGAGAGACTATAAACCTTCGAACTACACACACACACATTATTGTTTTTACTTTTATCGAATGAAATAACTTATATAATTATATTGAGCATTGGGACTTATTATGTTTGTATGACCCAATATGTAATGATATATAAGGTACGGGGACATATAATTGTCTACATTGAACATGTTGAATCCTTCGTTAAAAAAAATAAACGATTTTAAAATTTAAGACTTATCGTAAGATGTTTTCATAAAACAGGGCCCTGTTGCTGCTGGTGGTAGATACGACCTTAAAATGTATAAAAAGTTGGGTCTTAACTGGTAGATACGATCGTATTATGTTATGCTTGCATGATATAAAATGTGAAACTGCTACGAGTTTATATATCACGACCTTCTTTTCTTTTTTCTTTTTTTTACTTTTTTACAGTCCATTTATACACTCTATTGTGCCCATCTCGGTGAACCGTGAGGATTGTCAAGTATGTCGGTGGAGAGACTATAAACCTTCGAACTACACACACACACATTATTTTTTTTACTTTTATCGAATGAAATAACTTATATAAGTATATTGAGCATTGGGACTTATTATGTTTGTATGACCCAATATGTAATGATATATAAGGTACGGGGACATATAAAGGTTATGGGGAAATATGCATTCATTTGCGTGAAGAGCATGAAGAGCGTGCAGTGCGTGAAGAGCGTGCAATGCGTGAAGAGGGTGCATTGCGTGAAAAGAGTGCTTTGCGTGAAGAACATGCAGTGCGTGAAGAGCGTGCTTTGCGTGAAGAGCGTGCCGTGTGTGAAGAGCGTGCAGTGCGTGAAGAGCGTGCAGTGCGTGAAGAGCGTTCAGTGCGTGAAGAGCATGCATTGCGTGGAGAGAGTGCATTGCGTGAAGAGCGTGCAGTGCGTGAAGATATTAATTAATGATTAATAATACATTGTCATTTAAGTATATCAGGAAACTCGGTCGTAAATTATAAATTATCAAGGGACATGGTATCGGTTGAAAATACCAGATCGTTTCGTTGGTATCAGTATCGGTATCAGACCGATTTGTTCTTAACGGTATCGAACTCTGGTACTGAAACATTGTCTTTAAACTAGATCGTTCACATAAAACACTTTTTCTGAGAAGTTGCATTTTACAGTTGTGAAGTTATAAGCATCAAAAATATCTATAGAGGGTGAGATGGCTCAGTGGTTAGAGTTTTGACCTCTCACTCCGGAGGTCACGGGTTCGATACGTTGATACAATTTATAAGAATCATATCATTGTTACCAAATCTACAGAAATATCACAAGTTGAATATAGATAATGAATAAAAATCGTACATTATCAGATTGAAATATGATTTTATGAAAATCTAAACGGTAAACTTTCTTGATTTTGGTCAAAATGTTTAAAAGAGTGCTAACATAAAACTGATGTAAACAATATTCAATTTCCAATACTTTGAACTGTGATACTGATTCATTTTTAACCGGTTTTCCTTTTTTCATAACCAAAAACACAACAAAACAAAAACATTTTGACCATAGTGATTCAGCGAATTTGGATCTCTAATAGTTTCTGAAGCCTTTGAAACATTATCAATTGTATTTAGAAATAAAAATGTTTCTGGTAGGCCTAAAAGAGACAAAATGAATGCTTATACAAGTACACAAACGGTTCTGTACAGACGGACGAACACTTGAAGAATGCCTCTGTCTATGCATTTATTAATAGGATAGCACTACATAATAAAAAATATCTACGTAAAGATATTTATTCGAACTTTGCTATTAATTACGATCTTCCAAAAATTACCATTTCGGCAATCCTTACCTACTTAGGACGAACAGACAGATGGACCGACACTTGTACTTCAGCACAAGTGTTTCGGTACATACAATATATTAAAAATAATATATATCCGCAATGTGTCTGTACTTACGTTGAAAGTATGCCTAAAATCTATTTTGAAGAACGCAAAATGAGCAGGAAAATGTCCTATTTCAACGCAGTAGTCGTAGTAGAAGTAGTGGTAGTCGTATCGGTAGAAGTAGTAGTGGTTGCGCTGTTAGTAATATTTGTAATAGTAGCAGTCGTGGTAACAGTGGTAGTTATAATGGTAGTTGCAGCAGCAGCAGCAGCAGCAGTAGTAGTAGTAGTAACATAATGTATGCAATTTTTTCTGTTATTGTGCGCTCCTATTTTAACTAATTTTGTATTTAGAGGGTGATAAGCTATATACGGAATGACCATGCCTTTTCACCGTATAAAGCTTACTTTGGTGTGAGCCATATACGTAGAAAATATGAGATATATGCCTACATATAATACTATATTATTATGCGGGATACGCGTATTGTCATGCTTAGTGACTGACTGACATTTAATGACTGACATATGGTACTGTGTACTGGGCTTGGGTATTTATACTTAAAGTCACATGCCCGTCAACAACAGGCAGGTTTTAAAATCAACAGGCAGGTTTTAAAATCGATGCACATCGTTTCAAAGTCGACGAACGATAAGGTATATATGTAACTAACTTATGTTGCGAATCCGCTCTATGACTACAATATTGTTATTGTTCGAAGCTTCTCATAAAGTCCTATGCATTACTGTATGGAAACAGCTCTCAATGAGCCAATGCTTATCTAATTTCACTGATTAGCTATAATAGCAATAAAACCATTAATCTTATCAAGGACATCCTAGTTGACCACATGTGGTCCATTAGGTCAATGCAGAGGTACTTTAAACAGATGTGAACTGGTCTGTTATTTATGAATCTGTCTTCGTGTTTGTATCATTTATACAAATACATGGGTACATTTCAAAATGTTTATATATTAGATGTACATGTATATGCCAGTTCTACAGATAAGACGTGTATCAGCGTAATTACGCATATTTTTTCATCAAAACGCATTAAAAAATCGTCATTAAAGTATTGTTTGGACCCATTGCGTTACCTTATCATATTTTAGCAAAACTTGTTTTAAGAATACGCATTAGTATTAAAATGTAAATGTAATATTAAATACCCGCGTACAAACTAATGACTTCAATAGAAAAAATCGAGCGAACCCAATCATACTCAATACTTAATGAAGTTTGAGGTATTGAATGACAATCAAGTACCTCCAGCAATTACTAGCCCATGCTTCGAAAACAAGTCGGCTGACAAATTAAAGCCATTTAAAGATAATGCATATATATAAGCGGAAGGGGAAATACGTTATGTTTTGTATTAATGAAAAAGAGTATTTACAGAGTAAACATTTTACATTAATATCTTCTTCAAAACTTGTTTTAAGAATCCGCATTAGTATTAAAATGTAAATTCGCAATACAAGTTTTTTCACGCGTACATGAAAGCTTAACTGGAGCACTGCATACGAGAGGTGTTCAACTTATAATTGAACACTTGTGTTTAAGATGATATTTAATTTATATCATAACAAATGCGTGGTTTAATGATGTGAAACTGTCATTTAGAACGTATGCATTTAAAAATAATCTCCAATTTCACGCTGTTCGTTTTAAATTACATTTTGAATTAGGTGTACACTATTTTCTAGTTTTAAACCTATATGTTTCTGCTGCCGTGGTTAATTTGGTACCAGAAACATTAAATTCCAAACAAGATTTGATTTTAAAAATATATCGCGAACACACAAAGGGTCTGTAAAAAATGTTGCAAAGTCCATACAAAGTAACAGTTACCGACACATTCGAGTAACCAATAAAAAGATTATTATTTTTTCGCAAACTTTCATTGTAGAACGATAATTATTGTTGATTGTTGATCTATTGTGAATTATCAACTGCGATAATAAGGGTTATGGTCGAATGTCATGGTTCAGCGATCATTGTACGGGTTCGAACACTGCCATGGTCCAAAACGTCTTTTACAGAGTATAGAAGCTTTCGTAATTTGACATAGTTGAATTTCATGTTAATTTTTGCTGAAATCTTGAAAATCGCCACATTTCAAAAAAAGGCATATTACACTTTTTTTACGTTCAGACATGGCCATAGCAGAATACTATAACCTTAAACCACATTTTAAAAGCATTTGTCTTAACATTTGTATTCCAGTTATTTTTATAATTAAAGATTTTTGCTTCAAAATGTCATTCTCTACCTTTTTTTCAAAAATACGGATGCAGCAACATTACGAAGCACATAATATTGCATGTCATAATGTTCATATCGAAGGAAGCATTAGACTTGACATTAAGATCAACATATTCGTCTAGAATTTCAAGATAGTTGATTCAGTTACACATTGAAAGTGTTCACTTATAAGTTGAACAGCTCTCGTATTTAATCAAAGTTGGTATACATATATTTATGTATATAATATACATATATGTAATCAAAGGGTGTTTATAATATACATACATCTGTAATAGAAGAGTGTGTATATAATGTACATGTACATGTATTTGTAATCGAAGTGTGTATATTATATAGTGTACATATACATGCATCTGTAATCGAAGTGTGTATATAATGTACATGTACATTTATCTGTAATCCAAGTGTGTATATAATGTACATGTATCTGTAATCCAAGTGTGTATATAGTGTACATGTATCTGTAATCGAAGTGTGTATATAATGTACATGTACATTTATCTGTAATCCAAGTGTGTATATAATGTACATGTATCTGTAATCGAAGTGTGTATATAGTGTACATGTAATTGTAATCGAAGTGTGCATATAATGTACATGTACCTGTAATCCAAGTGTGTATATAATGTACATGTACATTTATCTGTAATCGAAGTGTGTATATAATGTACATGTATCTGTAATCGAAATGTGTATATAATGTACATGTATCTGTAATCGAAGTGTGTATATGATGTAAATGTATCTGTAATCGAAGTGTGTATACCATGTAAATGTATCTGTAATCAAAGTGTGTATATAATGTACATGTACATTTATCTGTAATCCAAGTGTGAATATTATGTACATGTATCTGTAATCCAAGTGTGTATATGATGTAAATGTATCTTTAATCGAAGTGTGTATATAATGTACATGTACATTTATATGTAATCCAAGTGTGTATATAATGTACATGTATCTGTAATCGAAGTGTGTATATAGTGTACATGTATCTGTAATCGAAGTGTGCATATAATGTAAATGTATCTGTAATCGAAATGTGTATATAATGTACATGTACATTTATCTGTAATCGAAGTGTGTATATAATGTACATGTATCTGTAATCGAAGTGTGTATATGATGTAAATGTATCTGTAATCGAAGTGTGTATATCATGTAAATGTATCTGTAATCAAAGTGTGTATATAATGTACATGTATCTGTAATCAGAGTGCGTATATAATGTACATACATATGTAATCAAAGTGTGTATGCAGTGAACATGTACATGTAATCGACTGATTGATTGAATTGGGGTTTTACGGCACACCAACACAAGAAAGGTTATATGACGCCAAACAGGGATGAACATGCCAGGCTCATCCTCCATTTACATCTTGATAAAATATGGAGCATGGGCATAGAACCTTTTAACCTGCAGAACTGCAGAGTTGCTGCAAATTCTATTTTTTTTGACACTCCATTTAGGATGGAGCCACGTTTCCACATTTGCATATGCGATGTCATTAAGAAAAATGACAAGTTGAAGGGGGTGGGGTGGGGTGGTCCTACCCCTCTGCCTCTAGATGGATTTGCAGTGGTTGTATTCTACCCCGGCAACCACACGGGGATGTATCTGTAATCGAAGCGCATATATAATGTACATGTATTTATAATCAAAGTGTGTGTATATGTTGAAATCATGTGATAAACGTCACAGACGGGCAATGACAGGATTAATTTATTGTTACAAGAATATGTATATGAAATGTACCGCATATAATAAATGCGGACAATGGTGCTTTTCTCAGGAGTGTTTATTAGGATCGCAAACATTGCCGAAAATAAGATACATAAGATACAACGGCTTGACAGTAGCGTTTTTTATAATTCATAACTTTCAAATGACATCATCAAAATAATTTGACCAATCAGTGATCAATCAAATAAAAGACCTCCACATTCTGGTAAGGGTTAGACTCGGTGTTTATCATTGGTGCTCAACTGACTTTAGCCCTTTATACAACTAGTTTGTAGTGATAATTATATTAAACGATTAATTTTTTATGTTTATCTATGTATTTTCTTTTGGTGTTGTCTGATTTTAAAACACCAATATGGATACATTTAATTTAAATCATGGTCTAATATTTTCTTTTTTCATATAGATATTGAGGATAAAGTCCGAGTAAACCCCTTTATTTTCACCTACTGAATATCTCAACCTACCGGAAGTTGACCAGATATGAAAGTTATGAATATCATATATTATTTATAATTGGAAAAAAAGTTTTCTCGTAAAACACCATCTAATATATTTACAAACTCTAACAATGATGATACTAATTTGAATGGAAGTTTAAATAGTCTATAGCTGGTTTTATATTCAACATATATTTGATAAATAGAGAATACATTGTAGTTGAACAAGTAAGCATACAAGCTCAAAATGTTAATAATAATGTAATCAAAAAAATGGAAAGTAAAAACAATTATAAGCATATATTTAATACATATAATATTGATGTGAACTTCTTTCTATGCTTGGAAGAGGAGAGCATGTGTTTGTTATTCACACATTTAGAATTTGTGGGAAATTAAATTACAATCTTGTGTTTCAAACATTAAAACTGTTTCTCAATTCTGCTTCGTTTTTACTTAAAGGCCGAGATTGGTAGACCAGGGGATCTCTCCGATGATTGGCACTGGTCATTAACACCTGCCAAGTTAGGGCTATAAATCTGTGATTATCTGTGATTATAATGGCCCAAGAGCACACACCACTGAATGATAACATCTGTATAAATTCCTGTGGTCAGTTCTGTATTTCTGGGAGGAGAAATGAAGATTCTAACAGCAAACTGAACTGATAACATAATTTTATATAATAAAGTCATACAACTATTCTTCAAAGATACACCATCGACTTTAATTAAATATGCACAAATACTATTTTAATAATGCGATATGATTAATAATGTGTTTTTTTCATGCTTTCTGACATACTTCTGACTTCTTACATCATCTTACACAAGACCACTTACTCTCTCATTGACATCACACATAGAGTACTGGTCCTCTAATCTGGAGGAAATATTATCAGCATATGACCTTTGATATTAATACACCCATATTATTAATTATTACCATAATACATACTTTCTCAGTTGGTAACAATACCTTACAATGAATAACATTATGTGAACTAAAATAAATGTCAAATCACCTGGATTTATTTTGCAGTCAGCTTATAGATAGATCATACACTTTATTTCCTCTTTCGAGATTTCCATACATATACACATATACAATGGTAAGCGTTAACAAATTAATTAACTTTCAAATGGAGAGAGAAAATAATAATGACATAAGGTGAACGTATAAAGTAACTATATTACATAATTGTCTCTGATTTATATAGGAAATACTGGGAATAGAAAAGCTATTTATCATGCAGATATGCACTTTTCTGCCTAATAAAGGGGTGACCTATTAAATTTTGCTTTAATTAGGCACTGGTCAATAAAGCAAATCAATGCGGAATCCCTCGGCGTTTATTGTACGTAACGTTATCTGACGTCATGCACGTAACTTTGCCTGACGTCATAAAACAAACAAAAAACAACAACATGGCGACGTCCTCGATAAGCGTACCATTCTAAGAAATAGGTAATAATAGTAATTCATACAGAAAATATGGATAATTTACATGATAAATAGAATATTATGTCAGTGCCTTTTACTATCAAGTTTATTAGGCTCGGCACGAAAACGAAGAATGGCTAAAAAAAAAGAAAAGAAAAAAAAGGCATTGACATAATATTCTCTATATCTACTCGTTTGCTCTACTGGGAAATGTCTCCCAGTGTGCTCTACTGGGAAATGTCTCCCAGTGGGAGATATTTCCCAGTTCGGAACATTTCTCGGCCTTTTCCGTCAGTGGCGGAAATGCCCAATGACGTTCCGATTGTTTTACGGACGACTTCGTCAGATTCCGTCACTAGGAATAACGATTACGGAAATTAACGAAGAGTTGCGGTTCCACTTGTCGTAACGTCGTCTTGGATGATGTAACGTTGTTTTGGCGTTCTCGTGCAAACTGGTGTAAAAAGGCGTGAATCATTAGAAATATTAATAAAATATAATTTTAAATTATGTAATATATAGTTTATAACCAGTTTTTGAGATACTGAAAATATCTCAAAGTATTATAGAATTATATAGTACTATAATGTTATGTTTGATCGGTATACACACAGGTACGCGCGCACACACGTACATACGCACATGCATACATACACACGCACATACCTGCTCATACGCGCGTGCACATATACACACTACCTATATACAAGCATGTGAGTCTTAATATTAACAAACACGTACATATACAGACACAAAGATAAACTGTATTTATTTTATGATATGCAATGAAATATCGTATTTTATCAGTGAAATAAAAGTGTTATTCCACACTGTGGACTATAGAGTTTTATTTCACAGTAGCTGCCGGGACTACTTCTTTTGTTCTACTGTAGTTGCCTATTATTTTTTTTGTAAATTCATAAAATAAAAAGAAAAATTGTTGTTTTGTCGTGAATAACATAGTTTTCTCACTTCTCGATGAAATAAAATATGTTATTCACTCCAAAACAACAGATATCCTCTATATATATTACTATTTCTCGCCAAAACGAAATAGAAGGAACTAGTTACATATATACAAGCAGAAAACATAAATTGACATTTATAATATGTTGTTGTCTGAGATAAGTCATACAGCGTGATGTTATATTCAAGTAATTACTATTCTTGTTACGCTTAATAAGTAATTATAGCAAAATGAATTAGCTAATGTATATTATAACATATATTCAAATTATGCACTTATTATATATGAACAGACTGTAGATCCCGTTGGAACGGTAAAAAAAAAAAGAAATAAAAAGAGACAAGAAGCCCAGCTGCACAACATTGTGTATTTGAAACGGGAAATTATGCCAGACTGTGTACTTACATTTACAAGAGGATTATACCCGAATCCAGCTGGACAGCTCTATATGGGTCATATGTGGGAATGATGTTATGAATATGTTCATGTTTTAATTTTGTATGTGTGGGTGTGTTGTGTATGTGTGTGTGTGTGGTGGGGTGGGGTGGGGGGAGGTGGAGGGTATAATCCTCTTGTAAATGTTAGTAAATTAAGTAAAATTTCCAAAGAAAATATCATAACAATTACTATCGTTTGTATTAACTATTGCTTGTTTAGTGCTATATCTTGCAGAACTGTCTATGTTTTTTGCATTCGTATATTTCTTCAGCCTGTCAATCTATTCCAGTGAATGCACGGACAATTGTAAACGTGAACATCTTATTGACTATTTTGTATTATTTCGACTTGTAAATGTGTTTTAAAAATGTTATTGACCTTTTTGTATTATTTTACTGTTGAGGACCTTAGGGAAGATTGGACCATGTCCAACTGAGTTTACTCGATAATAAAGTCATTATTATTATTATTATTATTATTATTATTAAACAATACATGTATACATAACAATCAATTCAATATTCATACAATATGTTTTTATGTGGTAAATGAGTGCTGTTACCATTTTAGTTTAGAACACAATGTAGTACAACCTTCAATAGATTACATTTATTGATATCAGTTATATTCACCAATACAAATATTTTATTGCAAGATTATTTGCACTTTGTTTATTCTTAGTTCACCTTTCATTGAGTCAGCATTGATTCACATAAAACCATAAAACATTCTGGATCAGGAATTTATACTGTAGTAGCAGACACATGGTGATAATGGGGTGATAATGGGGTCAGTTAGGAGGTCGGAGAGTAATTTCTTTACAATTACTGTCAATCACCCAAGAGTTGCCCTGGTCTACCAATCTCGGCCTTTAAAACTGCTTGCATGGAATTAAACCAAAAACAAATAATTACGATTTCAATTTTCTTCTTTATTTTACCTTTTTGTTAAAATTATTATTGACACAATATCATAAAAAGTTAGTAAGATGAAAACAACAATTGCTTTTAACTATTCTAAGAATTAACATTTATGATTGAATAAATGCAAATTAATAGCAAACTAACGGGACACCGTGACCTTTTAATCGATCAAGATTGTTATGTATTCCTTTAATATGGTGTCCGGTTTTGGCCAGATACAATGTCGCATTGTCGTGGGCTGACAATGTGACACCCAACAATACGACATCACGACATTGCGATACGACAATGCAACACGGCGATACGACAACGGGCCATTGCGATGGTATGTCTGATGGAAAACTTCATCTCATTTGCCTCTGACGATGCTATCCCAATGTAACACAAGTACCCTTTTATATTACATACATCTATAGTCCTGAAATAACCTAACACTAATTGTGTTAAAAAAGTAATTGTGTTAAACTCGCATTTCGTTAGACATGTTACATTTGAGGGTCCAGAATGGAAACTCTAAATAAAAATTACCTACGGATAAAACTACGCAAGCCTGGTACATTTCACCCCAAATCGCCAGAATATTGTATGGCTATCAATGGCTATCAATTACTCATGGCAATCAATAAGCTATCGGCTAAATGATTTACGAACGTTTAATGATACCGATTTGAATGCAAATTCCTTCTGTCGGAATTTGGCGGGAATGCAATTTCCGCCACGCCATTAGTACGTAACCAATATTGAGACCTTCTAGATGCTTAAAAAAAGATCGAACTGTTGAGAATGTTTATTTTTTATTTATTTGTTTTATTTGTTTGTTGTTGCTGTGTTTATTCGTTTGATTTTTTAAGCCGTGCTGGTAACATTTTACGGCAAAATTATATGTATACTTGTTTTAGGGGTTGTGCATTTGTTTCATTAATAAATATATTTAAAAAACAATGACGACTAATTAAAAACGATACTAATTTTTTTATTTTTTATTTCTATCCAGTTTTAAATTGCTTCAATTCTGCCAACGAGATGATTGATTCCGTTGCAATTATCTTGTTTCGATCATTTTCACCACCGCATCGATTCCAATCACTCACGCTTGTTTCATACTTAAAGTTTGTACATTTTAATACGCACATATTATTAGACTGTCACTTTTTTTAACTCACATGTTACCATTCAGCTGTGTAAGCATCCGTTACTAAATTACCGTGTTGTAAAGAAAGTCCTTCAAGTAAATAAGGTTCGTATCACCTCCGAGGGCAATGCATCTGTTGCTGAACCGTCAAAGTAAATGTTTCAGATCAAAATGGTTACATCATTTTACTCGGCTATTATTTTAAAATGTAAATGCGAATTGTAACAACGAATAAAATTAAAAACATCCTGTAAACAGTTGGTTGTAACAATTTCAAAACGTCCACCCTGACCCATCACCATGGATGATTGTAAATAAAAACACAGTGTATTTAATCGTAACGTTTTTTTTTTATTATTTTATAATATATAATTAAACACAAAACCTGTCCATCAAAAAAACAATTAGATGAAAAAACGCACTTTGCAATTTGATTGTCATACAGTACTATTAAGGATTTTGTGTAATCCGATTGAGATTGCATTTGAAAAAGATAATCTCAAATATTTGTACATGAAGCTCCCAGATTAATATAATTATTCAGTTATCTAGGTAGTGTTACCCTTGAATTATAAGTACATAATTGATAACTATCTGACATGACCTTGAGAATGACATTTGCTTTTATCAAGTTCGTATTTTATATTTAAGTATAGTATTGTTTAAATCTAACAATATTAAGCTGCAAATTGCATGTAAAAATATGTTTATGTTTTTCAAATGCAATCTCAATGGGGACATAATCCTTAACTTAATTGAATTGAATGTTGTTTAACGGCTCATCATTTAGAGCCGCCCCAGAGAGAGGGGAAGGATGCATAGGAATCCGGGAACCGTGCCCTACTCTTATTATCGAATAGATTCCTATGCACTGCATAAGATAAGCCCAGAAAGCAGCTCACCAGTGAGCAAGTCTGTACTGTTACTTCTGAGTAACCATGACATTATAATTTCCTGCCTAAGTGGTCAGTTTGGTCAATTTCACAGCAGGGGAGCAATTATTTTGTGATAAGCCTCTGATAACATGATTCTGGCTGCCCATATGTTTGCACAAATTATTTAGAGAACATAAATGAATTGATGATGTTACTAGTATGCCACACATTTCTCTGAAAACCTCTTTAATAACAGATTACCGGAAAATAACTTGTTTGCGTTATTTTGAAAGAACACTGTAATAACCTAAACACGTTATTTCAAAGATATTGATATGAATCATATTTAACACATGCTTAATAATAGTATAATATGCGTAAATAATCATGGTTACCAAGTTTCTATGTATATATGTAAATCAACAAATGCCCGTCAAAGAATGTTTTACTATCCGAAAATAACTTGTTTGCGTTATTTTGAACGCAGTAATAAACTAAACAAGTTATTACAACAAAACATCGTGCTAAAACAAATAGTGAATTCGTCACAGCCTGTTGTTCTTTTAAGAATATATTACTATGCGAAAATAACTGCCGGGCCGACTATAAAATCCTATTTAATAACAGATTACCGGAAAATAAATTGTTTGCGTTATTTTGAAAGAACACTGTCATAACATCACCACGTTATTTCAAAAATTTGAATTGAATCATATTTAACACATGTTTAATAATAGTATAATATGCGTAAATAACCATGGTTACCAAGTTTCTATGTATATATATAAATCAACAAATGCCCGTCAACGAATGTTTTACTATCCGAAAATAACTTGTTTGCGTTATTTTGAACGCAGTAATAAACTAAACAAGTTATTTCAACAAAACATCCTGGTAAAAAAAATGAATTCGTCACAGCCTGTTATTCTTTCAAGAATACATTACTATGCGAAAATATCTGCCTGGCCGACTATGAAAACCTATTTAATAACAGATTACCGGAAAATAACTTGTTTGCGTTATTTTGAAAGAACACTGTAATAACCTAAACACGTTATTTCAAAGATATTGATATGAATCATATTTAACACATGCTTAACAATAGTATAATATGCGTACACAATCATGGTTACCAAGTTTCTATGTATATATGTAAATCAGCAAATGCCCGTCAAAGAATGTTTTACTATCCGAAAATAACTTGTTTGCGTTATTTTGAACGCAGTAATAAACTAAACAAGTTATTTCAACAAAACATCGTGCTAAAACAAATAGTGAATTCGTCACAGCCTGTTGTTCTTTTAAGAATATATTACTATGCGAAAATAACTGCCGGGCCGACTATAAAATCCTATTTAATAACAGATTACCGGAAAATAAATTGTTTGCGTTATTTTGAAAGAACACTGTAATAACATAAACACGTTATTTCAAAGATTTTGATATGAATCATATTTAACACATGTTTAATAATAGTATAATATGCGTAAATAACCATGGTTACCAAGTTTCTATGTATATATATAAATCAACAAATGCCCGTCAACGAATGTTTTACTATCCGAAAATAACTTGTTTGCGTTATTTTGAACGCAGTTATAAACTAAACAAGTTATTTCAACAAAACATCCTGGTAAAAAAAATTAATTCGTCACAGCCTGTTATTCTTTCAAGAATACATTACTATGCGAAAATATCTGCCTGGCCGACTATGAAAACCTATTTAATAACAAATTACCGGAAAATAACTTGTTTGCGTTATTTTGAAAGAACACTGTAATAACCTAAACACGTTATATCAAAGATATTGATATGAATCATACTTAACACATGCTTAATAATAGTACAATATGCGTAAATAACCATGGTTACCAAGTTTCTATGTATATATGTAAATCAACAAATGCCCGTCAAAGAATATTTTACTATCCGAAAATAACTTGTTTGCGTTATTTTGAACGCAGTAATAAACAAGTTATTTCAACAAAACATCGTGGTAAAAAAAAGTGAATCACAGCCTGTTGTTCTTTCATGTCTTTTAAGAATATATTACTATGCGAAAATAACTGCCGGGCAGACTATGAAAACCTATTTAATAACAGATTACCGGAAAATAACTTGTTTGCGTTATTTTGAAAAAACAATGTAATACCATAAACACGTTATTTCAAAGATTTTGATATGAATCATATTTAACACATGTTTAATAATAGTATAATATGCGTAAATAACCATGGTTGCCAAGTTTCTATGTATATATGTAAATCAACAAATGCCCGTCAAAGAATGTTTTACTATCCGAAAATAACTTGTTTGCGTTATTTTGAACGCAGTAATAAACTAAACAAGTTATTTCAACAAAACATCGTGGAAAAAAAAGTGAATTCGTCACAGCTTGTTGTTCTTTTAAGAATATATAACTATGCGAAAATAACTGCCGTGCAGACTATGAAAACCTCTTTAATAAAAGATTACCGGAAAATAACTTGTTTGCGTTATTTTGAAAGAACACTGTAATAACCTAAACACGTTATTTCAAAGATTTTGATATGAATCATATTTAACACATGTTTAATAATAGTATAATATGCGTAAATAACCATGGTTACCAAGTTTCTATGTATACATGTATATATGTAAATCAACAAATGCCCGTCAAAGAATGTTTTACTATCCGAAAATAACTTGTTTGCGTTATTTTGAACGCAGTAATAAACTAAACAAGTTATTTCAACAAAACATCGTGGTAAAAAAAAAGTGAATTCGTCACAGCTTGTTGTTCTTTTAAGAATATATTACTATGCGAAAATAACTGCCGGGCAGACTATGAAAACCTCTTTAATAACAGATTACCGGAAAATAACTTGTTTGCGTTATTTTGAAAAAACACTGTAATACCATAAACACGTTATTTCAAAGATTTTGATATGAATCATATTTAACACATGTTTAATAATAGTATAATATGCGTAAATAACCATGGTTGCCAAGTTTCTATGTATATATGTAAATCAACAAATGCCCGTCAAAGAATGTTTTACTATCCGAAAATAACTTGTTTGCGTTATTTTGAACGCAGTAATCAAGTAAACAAGTTATTTCAACAAAACATCGTGGTAAAAAAAAAGTGAATTCGTCACAGCTTGTTGTTCTTTTAAGAATATATTACTATGCGAAAATAACTGCCGGGCAGACTATGAAAACCTCTTTAATAACAGATTACCGGAAAATAACTTGTTTGCGTTATTTTGAAAGAACACTGTAATAACCTAAACACATTATTTCAAAGATTTTGATATGAATCATATTTAACACATGTTTAATAATAGTACAATATGCGTAAATAACCATGGTTACCAAGTTTCTATGTAAACATGTATATATGGAAATCAACAAATGCCCGTCAAAGAATGTTTTACTATCCGAAAATAACTTGTTTGCGTTATTTTGAACGCAGTAATAAACTAAACAAGTTATTTCAACAAAACATCGTGGTAAAAAAAAGTGAATTCGTCACAGCTTGTTGTTCTTTTAAGAATATATTACTATGCGAAAAAAACTGCCGGGCAGACTATGAAAACCTCTTTAATAACAGATTACCGGAAAATAACTTGTTTGCGTTATTTTGAAAGAACACTGTAACAACCTAAACACGTTATTTCAAAGATTTTGATATGAATCATATTTAACACATGTTTAATAATAGTACAATATGCGTAAATAACCATGGTTACCAAGTTTCTATGTATACATGTATATATGTAAATCAACAAATGCCCGTCAAAGAATATTTTACTATCCGAAAATAACTTGTTTGCGTTATTTTGAACGCAGTAATAAACAAGTTATTTTAACAAAACATCGTGGTAAAAAAAAGTGAATCACAGCCTGTTGTTCTTTCATGTCTTTTAAGAATATATTACTATGCGAAAATAACTGCCGGGCAGACTATGAAAACCTATTTAATAACAGATTAACGGAAAATAACTTGTTTGCGTTATTTTGAAAAAACACTGTAATACCATAAACACGTTATTTCAAAGATTTTGATATGAATCATATTTAACACATGTTTAATAATAGTATAATATGCGTAAATAACCATGGTTGCCAAGTTTCTATGTATATATGTAAATCAACAAATGCCCGTCAAAGAATGTTTTACTATCCGAAAATAACTTGTTTGCGTTATTTTGAACGCAGTAATAAACTAAACAAGTTATTTCAACAAAACATCGTGGTAAAAAAAAAGTGAATTCGTCACAGCTTGTTGTTCTTTTAAGAATATATTACTATGCGAAAATAACTGCCGGGCAGACTATGAAAACCTCTTTAATAACAGATTACCGGAAAATAACTTGTTTGCGTTATTTTGAAAGAACACTGTAATAACCGAAACACGTTATTTCAAAGACTTTGATATGAATCATATTTAACACATGTTTAATAATAGTACAATATGCGTAAATAACCATGGTTACCAAGTTTCTATGTATACATGTATATATGTAAATCAGCAAATGCCCGTCAAAGAATGTTTTACTATCCGAAAATAACTTGTTTGCGTTATTTTGAACGCAGTAATAAACTAAACAAGTTATTTCAACAAAACATCGTGGTAAAAAAAAAGTGAATTCGTCACAGATTGTTGTTCTTTTAAGAATATATTACTATGCGAAAATAACTGCCGGGCAGACTATGAAAACCTCTTTAGTAACAGATTACCGGAAAATAACTTGTTTGCGTTATTTTGAAAGAACACTGTAACAACCTAAACACGTTATTTCAAAGATTTTGATATGAATCATATTTAACACATGTTTAATAATAGTATAATATGCGTAAATAACCATGGTTACCAAGTTTCTATGTATACATGTATATATGTAAATCAACAAATGCCCGTCAAAGAATGTTTTACTATCCAAAAATAACTTGTTTGCGTTATTTTGAACGCAGTAATAAACTAAACAAGTTATTTCAACAAAACATCGTGGTAAAAAAAAAGTGAATTCGTCACAGCTTGTTGTTCTTTTAAGAATATATTACTATGCGAAAATAACTGCCGGGCAGACTATGAAAACCTCTTAATAACAGATTACCGGAAAATAACTTGTTTGCGTTATTTTGAAAGAACACTGTAACAACATAAACAAGTTATTTCAAAGATTTTGATATGAATCATATTTAACACATGTTTAATAATAGTATAATATGCGTAAATAACCATGGTTACCAAGTTTCTATGTATACATGTATATATGTAAATCAGCAAATGCCCGTCAAAGAATGTTTTACTATCCGAAAATAACTTGTTTGCGTTATTTTGAACGCAGTAATAAACTAAACAAGTTATTTCAACAAAACATCGTGGTTAAAAAAAAGTGAATTCGTCACAGCTTGTTGTTCTTTTAAGAATATATTACTATGCGAAAATAACTGCCGGGCAGACTATGAAAACCTCTTTAATAACAGATTACCGGAAAATAACTTGTTTGCGTTATTTTGAAAGAACACTGTAATAACCTAAACACATTATTTCAAAGATTTTGATATGAATCATATTTAACACATGTTTAATAATAGTACAATATGCGTAAATAACCATGGTTACCAAGTTTCTATGTATACATGTATATATGTAAATCAACAAATGCCCGTCAAAGAATATTTTACTATCCGAAAATAACTTGTTTGCGTTATTTTGAACGCAGTAATAAACAAGTTATTTCAACAAAACTTCGTGGTAAAAAAAAGTGAATCACAGCCTGTTGTTCTTTCATGTCTTTTAAGAATATATTACTATGCGAAAATAACTGCCGGGCAGACTATGAAAACCTATTTAATAACAGATTACCGGAAAATAACTTGTTTGCGTTATTTTGAAAGAACACTGTAATAACCTAAACACATTATTTCAAAGATTTTGATATGAATCATATTTAACACATGTTTAATAATAGTACAATATGCGTAAATAACCATGGTTACCAAGTTTCTATGTATACATGTATATATGTAAATCAACAAATGCCCGTCAAAGAATGTTTTACTATCCGAAAATAACTTGTTTGCGTTATTTTGAACGCAGTAATAAACTAAACAAGTTATTTCAACATAACATCGTGGTAAAAAAAAAGTGAATTCGTCACAGCTTGTTGTTCTTTTAAGAATATATTACTATGCGAAAATAACTGCCGGGTAGACTATGAAAACCTCTTTAATAACAGATTACCGGAAAATAACTTGTTTGCGTTATTTTGAAAGAACACTGTAATAACCTAAACACGTTATTTCAAAGATTTTGATATGAATCATATTCAACACATGTTTAATAATAGTATAATATGCGTAAATAACCATGGTTACCAAGTTTCTATGTATACATGTATATATGTAAATCAGCAAATGCCCGTCAAAGAATGTTTTACTATCCGAAAATAACTTGTTTGCGTTATTTTGAACGCAGTAATAAACTAAACAAGTTATTTCAACAAAACATCGTGGTAAAAAAAAGTGAATTCGTCACAGCTTGTTGTTCTTTTAAGAATATATTACTATGCGAAAATAACTGCCGGGCAGACTATGAAAACCTCTTTAATAACAGATTACCGGAAAATAACTTGTTTGCGTTATTTTGAAAGAACACTGTAATAACCTAAACACATTATTTCAAAGATTTTGATATGAATCATATTTAACACATGTTTAATAATAGTACAATATGCGTAAATAACCATGGTTACCAAGTTTCTATGTATACATGTATATATGTAAATCAACAAATGCCCGTCAAAGAATATTTTACTATCCGAAAATAACTTGTTTGCGTTATTTTGAACGCAGTAATAAACAAGTTATTTCAACAAAACATCGTGGTAAAAAAAAGTGAATCACAGCCTGTTGTTCTTTCATGTCTTTTAAGAATATATTACTATGCGAAAATAACTGCCGGGCAGACTATGAAAACCTATTTAATAACAGATTACCGGAAAATAACTTGTTTGCGTTATTTTGAAAAAACACTGTAATACCATAAACACGTTATTTCAAAGATTTTGATATGAATCATATTTAACACATGTTTAATAATAGTATAATATGTGTAAATAACCATGGTTGCCAAGTTTCTATGTATATATGTAAATCAACAAATGCCCGTCAAAGAATGTTTTACTATCCGAAAATAACTTGTTTGCGTTATTTTGAACGCAGTAATAAACTAAACAAGTTATTTCAACAAAACATCGTGGTAAAAAAAAAGTGAATTCCTCACAGCTTGTTGTTCTTTTAAGAATATATTACTATGCGAACATAACTGCCGGGCAGACTATGAAAACCTCTTTAATAACAGATTACCGGAAAATAACTTGTTTGCGTTATTTTGAAAGAACACTGTAATAACCTAAACACGTTATTTCAAAGATTTTGCTATGAATCATATTTAACACAAGTTAATAATAGTTTATTATTATTATTATTAAGAACACTGTAATAACATAAACACGTTTTTTCAACAACATTTAATTACTGACCGTCGTGGTCAGACAACAGGTAATGCAAATAAAATATATTGCGCATTCGTCATGTACGTCACAGCTTCTTCGTTTAATAATCTATAACTGTCCGAACATAACCGCTTTGCATTATTTTGAAAGAATATACTGTATATCATCAATAACGTGTTTGTGTTATAAACGAATCTTATTCACTGCCCGGTTAGAAAAGAGCAAATGAAAACTTATGCATTCTTTCGCCGTTTCGTTTAAGAATATACTACTATTACCGATTACTATCATGACTATCGGAAAATATTTGTTTGCGTTATTTTGAAAGAACGCTGTAATAACCTAATAATAGATTACTGGAAAATAACGTGTTTGTGTTATTTCGAAAGAACACTGTAATACCCTAAGTGTAAGTATAATCATGGTAATATAAGTATAAACTGATAAACAGGATAAAACTTACTTAATTACACTTATCAACTGTTTCAAGCCTTATTCATGTTAGGTTTAGGAACAGTTTGCAAATCGGTATAGTGTCTTACACAGTAAAGTCAGAGACGATACACATGATAGATGTCGTCTCGAATAATCAGGATAATACCCACGATGTTATCATACTTACTTCTATTTGCGTTTCTTAAAAAAACGTAAAATAGACAGATAGAGGACGTGTGTTTAATCACATAATATTGTGATTTAAGATGCAAGTTATTTTAAAACTCATAATAAAACCACATTTTAGGTTTATACTAATTAACGTATATCATGTATATAAAATCAAAGAGTATTTGTGATGTCGTTTGCATTTAAGAATACTTTTGCCTTCTTGTTTGTCTGTTTGCGTGTTTGATTCAGTGTTTTGTGGTTGAATGTCCTCCTTGAATGCTACATTCCCTGTCCGATCTTTATATATTTCTTTACCAATACACTAATGTACACTATATATACTATATATAGCGACTGGCTCTCTCTATTTATTTAAACTGTCTACGACCAACATGTATAATACGGCTATAAACTGTAGAAAACATAAATCACCAGGGTGAGAAAAAAGAAACGTTGCTAATGTACAAACTGTGTATGTCGTTACCACGAGACAATTAAATTTCATACCAACCCCCGTCACACATTTTAATTTGCATGCAAATTATTATTGAATTCAAATTAAGGGGAATAAGCGAGTAAGGAAATTTGATTAAGTCAAACGCTGTTAAAAGTGTTACACCCCTTTGAAAATGTATAGCAAACCATAAGGAAACCAAAATAACCTATTCCCGTTATTTTCAAATTATGATCAAAGGGAGACAACAGTTGTTTCTTTACGAAAATAACGCATTTAAGTTATTACGAAAATAACGTGTATACGTGACACCCCTGACTGCTCATAGAGCATTCATCATATGATATTTCTAAAGAATCCTTGTCCAAAAGAAAAGTTATTTTTCTGTTTGTTTGATACTAATCCAGGACACACTCCCACAAAGCCAGTTATTGTAGTTGTCAAGACACCAGCATTTACTAGTGCTAGTTGTATGTATCACACTTCCACATGTCAAACCTGTGTTTGGCACTTTTTTTTATACATGTACCTGTATTTTATGGTCATGTATCATTGTCTATATCTTGAGTAACCTGCTGATGGAGGTGTGTTTTTCCAAAGCACAGGCATGTGCTTATGCTAATTTAGATAAGCACATGAAGGTACCAGGAAAAATACAGTTCAAATTATAGTCCTGTTCCTGAGTAATTACAATATCTGAAGATCTTCAAAACCTAATTGTTTTATTTTGCAATGCCAGCCTCTTGGTTATTAGTTTGAGAATGACAAGTCCTTTACTTAGTAAAACACTAGGAGGTGCCAGTGTCATACCATGTCTATAGTTTCATTGGTGAGCTCACTTTTTGTTCAGGGTGAATAACATGCTATTTTTCCCAAGCACAGGCATGTGCTAATGTTATATTACAAATAAGCACACAACTGTCGTTGGGAAAAGCAACATTTTGTCCATTTCATAGTTTTATGAATATTGAGTTCTGCTCAACACAGGGCTAGATAGTGTGAGCGGTAGCTAGCATATTTCACTACCGTTAATGAACCGTCTCAATCAAACCGAGACTGCAATATTTCGTAATTGTCGTGTTCGCTCGTTTCCAAAGGTCCACCCTCATACTCTTTCATAATATGTTATTTGTAAATAGTCCTTGTCCAGAAAGAGTTTTGTATGTTTGACAGTTATCTAGGAGACACTCCTACATAGGGAGTTGCTGTAGTTGTTAAGACACCAGCCTTAACTAGTGCTAGTTGTACGTATCACACTTCCACGTGTAAATGCTGATCCCTCAGTCAACCTGTAAATGCTGATCCCTCAATCAACCTGTAAATGCTGATCCCTCAGTCAACCTGTATATGCTGATCCCTCAATCAATCTGTAAATGCTGATCCCTCAGTCAACCCTCAGTCAACCCTCAGTCAACCTGTAAATAGGGGCTGGCGTGGCGCAGTCGGTAGCGCGGCGGATTTGTAACCGGAGGCCCCGGGTTCAATCCTCCGTGGTGCCACTGAGTTCCGTCGGTGTGTTCTTGGGCAAGACACTTTACCTTAGCCTCGTCCGTCGGATGGGGACGTAAACCGGGCGGTCCCGTGTATCGGTCTATCCTCCGAGCACGTTAAAGAACCATAGGAATCTATTCGATAATAAGAGTAGGGCAGGTTCCCGGATTCCTATGTATCCTTCCCCTCTCTCTGGGGCGGCTCTAAATAACCTAAACTGTGTTGATGAGCCGTTAAACAACATTCAATTCAATTCAATTCAATTCAATTCAACCTGTAAATACTGATCCCAGTCAATCAACCTGTATCTGACGCTTTTCTTTATACTTTATAACCTGTATTTTAGTTTTGTGTTTTGTTTTACATTTTGAGTAATCTGTTGACAGAGGTGCCATTTTGCCAAGCACAGGCATGTGCTAATATTAAGTACCAGAAAAAATAAACACATTTGAAATTAAAGTAACATGTCCTGCTTTCAAGTAAATATAATAGCTGATGATCTACAAAACATAATTGCCTTATTTCCAGATAGCAGTCTATTGATTATTGATATAAGAATGACAACTTCTTTATTTAGTAAAGATATAGTGACTGACTCTAATAGTACTTGGGTGTTGCTAAGCATGATAAAGAAGCCAGCATCAACTAGTGCTAGTTGTGTCATTACCACTTGCACTAAGAGATACCAGTGTCATACCATGTCTGTATTTACATTGTTGAGAATATGCTCCTATTTCCAAGCACAGGCATGTGCTAATATTAAGCTTCAAATAAGCACACAACTGTCATTGCAGAAAAGAAAACTTCTTTTTCAATTCCATAGAGTGTTCATATCATATGATATATGTAAAGGATCCTTGTCCACAAAAAGTTAGAGTTTTGTAAGTTTGACAGTTATCTACGAGACACTCCTACATAGCCAGTTGTTGTAATTTTTAAGACACCAGCATTTACTAGTGCTAGTTGTATGTATCACACTTCCACATGTAAATGCTGATCTCTCAATCAACCTGTATCTTGCACTTTTCATTATTATAATACCGATATTTTAATGAACACTTTGAGTAACATGTTGATGGAGGTGCCATTTTGCCAAGCACAGGCATGTGCTAATAATAATTCAGATAAGCCCACGGTAGTACCAGGAAAAAAAACACATTAACTGATACCTGTATTTTTGGTCTTGTTTTGTACATTCTGAGTCCTCTGTTGACAGAGGTGCCTTTTTTGCCAAGCACAGGCATGTCTTAACACTAATTTAGATGAGCACACGGAAGTACCAGGAAAATAAACACATTTGAAATTAAAGTAAAATGTCCTGCTTTCAAGTAATAAAATATCAGAAGATCTACAAAACAGTATTGACTTATTTCAAGATATCGTTTTGCTGGCTAATGATATAAGAACTTCTTTACTTATTAAAGACATTGTAACTGTCTATAATATAACTTGGTGTTGCTAAGCATGATAAAGAAGTCCGCATCAACTAGTGCTAGTTATTACCACTTGCACTGAGCGATACCAATGTCACACCAGGTCTATATTTACATTGTTGAGCTCACTATTTTATTCAGGATGAATAAAATGTTCTTTTTTCCCAAGCACAGGCATGTGCTAATATTTTGCTACAAACAAGCACACAACTGTCATTGGGAAAAGAAAAACATTTGTTCCGTTTCATAGAATGTTCATCAAATGATATTTGTAAAGAATCCTTGTCCAAAAAGTGTTTGTATTTCTTCTGTATGTTTGACAATTATCAAGGACACAAGTAATTGTAGTTGTTAAGACACCAGTATTTACTAGTGCTAGTTGTATGTATAACACTTCCACGTGTAAATGCTGATCTCTCAATCAGCCTGTATCCTGCACTTTTCATTATTATAATACCGATATTTTAATGTACACGTTGAGTAACATGTTGATGGAGGTGCAATTTTGCCAAGCACAGGCATGTGCTAATATTAATTACGATAAGCACATGGAAGTACCAGGAAAAATAAACACATTTACTGATACCTGTATTTTATGGTCCTGTATTGTACATTATGAGTATTCGGTTGGCATAGGTGCCTGTTTGCCAAGCACAGGCATGTGCTAATACTAATTCATATGAGCACACGGAAGTACCAGGAAAACTAAACATGTAACCGATACCTGTATTTTATGGTCTTGCCTTGTACATTCTGATTAATTGGTTGGCAGAGGTGCCTTTTTGCCAAGCACAGGCATGTGCTAATATTAATTCAGATAAGCACACGGAAGTACCAGGAAAAATAAAGATTAACTGATACCTGTATATTTGGTATTGTATTGTACATTCTGAGTCATCTGTTGACAGAGGTGCCATTTTGCCAAGCACAGGCATGTGCTAATACTATTTTAGATTAGCACACGGAAGTACCAGGAAAAAATAAACGCATTTACTCATACCTGTATTGTACATTCTGAGTAATTTGTTGGCAGATGTGCCTTTTTTCCAAGCACAGGCATGTGCTAATACTAATTCAGACAAGCACACAGAAGTACCAGGAAAAATAAACACGTAAACTGATACCTGTATTTTGATCTTGTAGTGTATATTTTGAGTAATCTGTTGACAGAGGTGCCATTTTGCCAAGCGCAGGCATGTGCTAGTACTAATTTAGATGAGCACACAGAGGTACCAGGAAAAATAAACATGTTAACTGATACCTGTATTTTATGGTCTTGCCTTGTACATTCTGAGTAATCTGTTGATAGAGGTGCCATTTTGCCAAGCATAGGCATGTGCTAATACTAATTTAGATGAGCACACGGAAGAACCAGGAAACACAAACACTTTTTGGTGGCTATTGATATATGAACTCCTTTACTTAGTTAAGACATTGTAACTGTCTATAATAGAACTTGGTGTTGCTAAGCATGATAAAGAAGCCAGCATCAACTAGTGCTGGTTGTGTCATTATCACTTGCACTAAGTGATACCAATGTCACACCAGGTCTATATTTACATTGTTGAGCTCACTATTTTATTCAGGATGAATGAATAAAATGTTCTTTTTTCCCAAGCACAGGCATGTGCTAATATTTTGCTACAAACAAGCACACAACTGTCATTGGGAAAAGAAACCATTTGTTCCGTTTCATAGAATGTTCATCATATGATATTTGTAAAGAATCTTTGTCCAAAAAGTGTTTGTATTTCTTCTGTATGTTTGACAGTTATCAAGGACACACTCCTACATAGCCAGTTATTGTAGTTGTTAAGACACCAGCATTTACTAGTGCTAGTTGTATATATAACACTTTCACATGTAAATGCTGATCCCTCAATTAACCTTATCTTGCACTTTTCGATATATTTGTTATTTTGAGTAACATGTTGATGGAGGTGCATTTTTCCAAAGCACAAGCATGTGCTAATATTAAGCTTCAAATAAGCACACAACTGTCATTGGGGAAAAGAAAACATTTCATCAATTCCATAGAGTGTTAATATCATATGATATATGTAAAGAATCCTTGTCCACAAAAAGTTTGAGTTTTGTAAGTTTGACAGTTATCTAGGAGACACACCTACATAGCCAGTTATTGTAGTTGTTAAGACACCAGCATTTACTAGTGCTAGTTGTATGTATCACACTTCCACGTGTAAATGCTGATCTCTCAATCAACTGTATCTTGCACTTTTCATTATTATAATACCGATATTTTAATGTACACTTTGAGTAACATGTTGATGGAGGTGCCATTTTGCCAAGCACAGCCATGTGCTAATACTTATTCAGATAAGCACATGGAAGTACCAGGAAAAATAAACACATTTACTGATACCTGTATTTTATGGTCCTGTATTGTACATTCTGAATAATAGGTTGGCAGAGGTGCCTTTCTGCCAAGCACAAGCATGTGCTAATACTAATTCCGATAAGCACACGGAAGTACGGTGCATTTTTCCCAAGCACAGGCATGTGCTAATATTAAGCTTCAAATAAACATTCAACTGCCATTGGGGAAAAGAAAACATTTTATCAATTCCATGGAGTGTTAATATCATATGATATATGTAAAGAATCCTTGTCCACAAAATGTTTGAGTTTTGACAGTTATCTAGGAGACACTCCTACATGCCAGTTGTTGTAATTGTTAAGACACCATCATTTACTAGTGCTAGTTGTATGTATTACACTTCCACATGTAAAGGCAGATCTCTCACTCAACCTGTATCTTGCACTTTTCATTATTATAATACCGATATTTGAATGTACACTTTTAGTAACATGTTGATGGAGGTGCCATTTTGCCAAGCACAGGAATATGCTAATAGTAATTGAGATAAGCACAAGGAAGTACCAGGAAAAATAAACACATTTACTAATACCTGTATTTTATGGTCCTGTATTGTACATTCTGAGTAATCGGTTGGCAGAGGTGCCTTTTTGCCAAGCACAGGCATGTGCTAATACTAATTCCGATAAGCACACGGAAGTACCAGGAAAAATAAACACATTAACTGATACCTGTATTTTTGGTCTTGTATTGTACATTCTGAGTCATCTGTTTACAGAGGTGCCATTTTGCCAAGCACAGGCATGTGCTAATACTATTTTAGATTATCACATGGAAGTACCAGGAAAAAATAAACACATTTACTGATACCTGTATTGGATGGTCCTGTATTGTACATTCTGAGTAATCTGTTGGCATAGGTGCCTTTTTGCCAAGCAAAGGCATGTGCTAATACTTATTCAGATAAGCACACAGAAGTACCAGAAAAAAAAAAAACACGTTAACTGATACCTGTATTTTTGGTCTTGTAGTGTACATTCTGAGTAATCTGTTGACAGGTACCATTTTGCCAAGCACAGGCATGTTCTAATTCTAATTTAGATGAGCACACGGAAGTACCAAAAAAACTAAACATATTAACTAATACCTGTATGTTATGGTCTTGCCCTGTACATTCTGAGTAATCTGTTGACAGAGGTGCCATTTCGCCAAGCACAGGCATGTGCTAATACTAATTTAGATGAGCACATGGAAGTACCAGCAAAAATAAACACTTTTTGATGGCTATTGATATAAGAACTTTTTTACTTATTAAAGACCTTGTAAGTGTCTTTAATAGAATTTGGTGTTGCTAAGCATGATAAAAAAGCCAACATCAACTAGTGCTAGTTGCGTCATTACCACAAGCACTAATCGATACCAATGTCACACCAGGTCTATATTTACATTGTTGAGCTCACTATTTTATTCAGGATGAATAAAAAGGTATTTTTTCCCAAGCACAGGCATGTGCTAATATTTTGCTACAAACGAGCACACAACTGTCATTGGGAAAAGAAGACATTTGTTCCGTTTCATTGAATGTTCATCATATGATATTTGTAAAGAATCATTGTCCAAAAAGTGTTTGTATTTCTTCTGTATGTTTGACAATTATCAAGGACACACTCCTACATAGTCACTTATTGTAGTTGTTAAGACACCAGCATTTACTAGTGCTAGTTGTATATATAACACTTTCACATGTAAATGCTGATCCCTCAATTAACCTTATATTGCACTTTTCGATATATCTGTTATTTTGAGTAACCTGTTGATGGAGGTGCATTTTTCCCAAGCACAGGCATGTGCTTATATTAAGCTTCAAATAAGCACTCAACTGTCATTGGGGAAAAGAAAACATTTCATCAATTCCATAGATTGTTAATATCATATGATATATGTAAAGAATCCTTGTCCACACAAAGTTTGAGTTTTGTAAGTTTGACAGTTATCTAGGAGACACTCCTACATAGCGAGTTATTGTAGTTGTTAAGACACCAGCATCAACTAGTGCTAGTTGTATGTATCACACTTCCACATGTAAATGCTGATCTCTCAGTCAACCTGTATCTTGCACTTTTCATTATTATAATACCGATATTTTAATGTACACTTTGAGTTACATGTTGATGGAGGGGCCATTTTGCCAAGCACAGGCATGTGCTAATACTAATTCAGATAAGCACATGGAAGTACCAGGAAAAATAAACACATTTACTGATACCTGTATTTTATGGTCCTGTATTGTACATTCTGAGTAATTGGTTGGCAGAGGTGCCTTTTTGCCAAGCACAGGCATCTGCTAATACTAATTCAGATAAGCACACGGAAGTACCAGGAAAAATAAAGATTAACTGCTACCTGTATATTTAGTATTGTATTGTACATTCTGAGTCATCTGTTGACAGAGGTGCCATTTTGCCAAGCACAGGCATGTGCTAATACTAATTCAGATAAGCACATGGCAGTACCAGGAAAAATAAACACATTTACTGATACCTGTATTGTATGGTCCTGTATTTTACATTTTGAGTAATTTGTTGGCAGAGGTGCCTTTTTGCCAAGCACAGGCATGTGCTAATACTAATTCAGATAAGCACACAGAAGTACCAGGAAAAATAAACACGTTAACTGATGCCTGTATTTTTGATCTTGTAGTGTACATTCTGAGTAATCTGTTGACAGAGGTGCCATTTTGCCAAGCACAGGCATGTGCTAATACTAATTTAGATGAGCACACGGAAGTACTAGGAAAAATAAACATGTTAACTGATACCTGTATTTTATGGTCTTGCCTTGTACATTCTGAGTAATCTGTTGACAGAGGTGCCATTTTGCCAAGCACAGGCATGTGCTAATACTAATTTAGATGAGCACACGGAAGTACCAGGAAACATAAACACTTTTTGGTGGCTATTGATATAAGAACTCCTTTACTTATTAAAGACATTGTAACTGTCTATAATAGAACTTGGTGTTGCTAAGCATGATAAAGAAGCCAGCATCAACTAGTGCTAGTTGTATCATTACCACTTGCACTATGTGATACCAATGTCACACCAGGTCTATATTTACATTGTTGAGCTCACTATTTTATTCAGGATAAAATGTTCTTTTTTCCCAAGCACAGGCATGTGCTAATATTTTGCTACAAACAAGCACACAACTGTCATTGGGAAAAGAAGACATTTGTTCTGTTTCATAGAATGTTCATCATATGATATTTGTAAAGAATCATTGTCCAAAAAGTGTTTGTATTTCTTCTGTATGTTTGACAATTATCAAGGACACACTCCTACATAGCCAGTTATTGTAGTTGTTAAGACACCAGCATTTACTAGTGCTAGTTGTATATATAACACTTTCACATGTAAATGCTGATCCCTCAATTAACCTTATCTTGCACTTTTCGATATATTTGTTATTTTGAGTAACCTGTTGATGGAGGTGCATTTTCCCAAGCACAGGTATGTGCTAATATTAAAGATGAAATTTGTCCTAAATCAACAAATCCGTTGTTGATATGTTTTTAATTATTAAATATCATTATAAATACGATGTTTACTATGCTATTGATGTATGTTTAGTGAAAATATGTTTTTAAAGATAAAAACCGAAAAGGCGAACAGGCATTGCTAAAAAATCGAAATAAAATCTAAGGGGAAAAACTCTTGCGCGAATTACCGGAAATGACGTCATTGGGAACAAACTATTTTTTGTTTACATTGGGACTGAATGCAAAACAGTATACCTTGTGTGAAAATGTGAGAATTAAGCGATGTCAGAGGAAATACCCGTGATAAAACGGTTACACCGTGTGCAACCTTTAGGTTTGGAGCCAGAATACGTGTCTGAGGACGAAAATACATCGGATTCATCAACTGATGATGAAGTCGTACGCGGTGCAGGTGCAAATTGAGAGCTTGTAAAGACTATCGGGTCATGTCATTCGTTACGTTCAATGGTTCATTACAATATTCACAAAATAGCGTATTTATACACTTACAGCAACAACAAACAAAAAAACAACGTAAACATTGTTTTCATCGAAATCTGACAGTAAGTCACCCGCAACACTGCAATATCTTGGTACATACACAGTAACCGCGAAATGTAGTATATTCCGAATGAATGGACCTGGTCTATACATTATTACATGGATATATATGTATGTAACTCTATGGTAATACGAGCGTCAGATTTTTTTGCCGATAAGTAGACATGGAACAAATATATTTAATAGATATTATCCATAATTGATAAAAAAAAATGAATAAAAACAATAATAAATGAAACAGCATATAATTTCGGCGCCATAATTGCTATAGTATTATATATTTGCCATAAGTCGCCATCAACACCAAACACTCTAGAAGCGGTGTTTGCAATATGACACGTTCTCAAGTCTCCACGTGCCCCCAAATATCAATACAGACTAATAAAATATTGCGGTGCACTATTGAAGTGCAGCCTAATTTGGGTACATACGTCGGTATATCACAAAAGCACGCACCATTTAGGGAAACCTAGTTTTATGATATATTTCCTGTTTATTGCAATTACTTGAGCGGTGTAATACCGCCGAGGGCAGACGCGTATTGCACAAGACGGATATATCACATGATATTTGTCGCGCACAAAGAGAGAAAAATACTATGATTTAAATAATATAGCCAAATGTATTATGAGAACGATATAGACAGTTAGTAAGTATACTTACTCATGTATACTTACTCCTGATATACAGATCGAAAACAGACCAAATATATCAAATTACCATAATATAAAGTATATTATTTTATTATACTTGTTTTACTTATTGCATGAGCTAAGAGGCGTTATTGTTGTTGCTTTGCCATAAAAAATTACTGAATTAATATAAAAGCTAGTAATATTATTAATTTTCTGCCTTGTAATACATATCCATGAAACATTTTGTATTTTTTTTTCAAATCCATAGCCCTATATATGTTGATAATATGTATCTATAACACTATTGGCAAAAGAGAGTGTATAATTTAAAATTATTAAAATTAAAATTTGGAAACAAAGACACAGTGTTTATTTCACCGGATTCATTTAAATTTATATGCTGAACGTTCTTAGCAATCTTTTAAAAAAAGACGGCTACATAAAATTAGCGCCGTCAACTCTTCGTTGATTCACGTAAAGACGCATGCTTCTAATTCAACAGCTAAACATTCACGGTGTACATAAAGATCTAAGACTATACACCTTTCTTCAATTTATCATACGTATACCCGATGAGGTGCTAAGATAATTGAACGTAAATTTCAATCTTACTTCATGTATGAATTTCCTCAACGCCGGTGGAATAGGCGAATACAACTTGCTTGGAGACAGCGGGGTTATGCACTTCTCATTTTTATAGTCGAATATCGTTGGTACCGCTGTTGATTTTAATCTGCATGGCCTTTTGTTCTCCAAATTCAAAGATAATGAAACCAAAGGATGGACTTCCGACGAAGTCATCTCAAAATGTTTGCTACAAACTCGCGCGTCTTTCTCGTCGAGTCGGGCGATTTTCTTCGGTAACGTCTACCCACACTTCAAATCTTAATATATCATTATCTCGATTAGGGAAACGAAAAAAACTTAGGTTATTATCTTGTCCTTCTTTATGCAAACTTTTTCACCCAGCAACAACACACGGCATTTTTAACAAGTACCATAAAACGTAATCCTACATAGACAATACTATACAACTCAATGCGACACCGCGAATCGTTTGGTACCAATGACGTCACAGGATCACGTGTCACTTACCTGTCTTCAAAAAGGGCGAAACTCGAAGCGTGTGCGCTATGGGTAAAATTGGCTACTGTGAGAAAACGGGACAACCAATAAGTGTAAGATTTGAAAATATTGTATATTATATACGTATATTTTCGAATATATACTCAAAATACACGCTATATTTCACCTTTAAGCTTCAAATAAGCACTCAACTGTCATTGGAGAAAAGAAAACATTTCATCAATTCCATAGATTGTTAATATCATATGATATATGTAAAGAATCCTTGTCCACACAAAGTTTGAGTTTTGTAAGTTTGACAGTTATCTAGGAGACACTCCTACATAGCGAGTTATTGTAGTTGTTAAGACACCAGCATCAACTAGTGCTAGTTGTATGTATCGGACTTCCACATGTAAATGCTGATCTCTCGGTCAACCTGTATCTTGCACTTTTCATTATTATAATACCGATATTTTAATGTACACTTTGAGTAACATGTTGATGGAGGTGCCATTTTGCCAAGCACAGGCATGTGCTAATACTAATTCAGATAAGCACATGGAAGTACCAGGAAAAATAAACACATTTACTGATACCTTTATTTTATGGTCCTGTATTGTACATTCTGAGTAATTGGTTGGCAGAGGTGCCTTTTTGCCAAGCACAGGCATCTGCTAATACTAATTCAGATAAGCACACGGAAGTACCAGGAAAAATAAAGATTAACTGCTACCTGTATATTTGGTATTGTATTGTACATTCTGAGTCATCTGTTGACAGAGGTGCCATTTTGCCAAGCACAGGCATGTGCTAATACTAATTCAGATAAGCACATGGAAGTACCAGGAAAAATAAACACATTTACTGATACCTGTATTGTATGGTCCTGTATTTTACATTTTGAGTAATTTGTTGGCAGAGGTGCCTTTTTGCCAGTCACAGGCATGTGCTAATACTAATTCAGATAAGCACACAGAAGTTCCAGGAAAAATAAACATGTTAACTGATGCCTGTATTTTTGATCTTGTAGTGTACATTCTGAGTAATCTGTTGACAGAGGTGCCATTTCGCCAAGCACAGGCATGTGCTAATACTAATTTAGATGAGCACACGGAAGTACTAGGAAAAATAAACATGTTAACTGATACCTGTATTTTATGGTCTTGCCTTGTACATTCTGAGTAATCTGTTGACAGAGGTGCCATTTTGCCAAGCACAGGCATGTGCTAATACTAATTTAGATGAGCACACGGAAGTACCAGGAAACATAAACACTTTTTGTGGCTATTGATATAAGAACTCCTTTACTTATTAAAGACATTGTAACTGTCTATAATAGAACTTGGTGTTGCTAAGCATGATAAAGAAGCCAGCATCAACTAGTGCTAGTTGTGTCATTACCACTTGCACTATGTGATACCAATGTCACACCAGGTCTATATTTACATTGTTGAGCTCACTATTTTATTCAGGATAAAATGTTCTTTTTTCCCAAGCACAGGCATGTGCTAATATTTTGCTACAAACAAGCACACAACTGTCATTGGGAAAAGAAGACATTTGTTCCATTTCATAGAATGTTCATCATATGATATTTGTAAAGAACCATTGTCCAAAAAGTGTTTGTATTTCTTCTGTATGTTTGACAATTATCAAGGACACACTCCTACATAGCCAGTTATTGTAGTTGTTAAGACACCAGCATTTACTAGTGCTAGTTGTATATATAACACTTTCACATGTAAATGCTGATCCCTCAATTAACCTTATCTTGCACTTTTCGATATATCTGTTATTTTGAGTAACCTGTTGATGGAGGTGCATTTTCCCAAGCACAGGTATGTGCTAATATTAAGCTTCAAATAAGCACTCAACTGTCATTGGGGAAAAGAAAACATTTCATCAATTCCATAGATTGTTAATATCATATGATATATGTAAAGAATCCTTGTCCACAAAAAGTTTGAGTTTGTAAGTTTGACAGTTATCTAGGAGACACTCCTACATAGCGAGTTATTGTAGTTGTTAAGACACCAGCATCAACTAGTGCTAGTTGTATGTATCACACTTCTACATGTAAATGCTGATCTCTCGGTCAACCTGTATCTTGCACTTTTCATTATTATAATACCGATATTTTAATGTACACTTTGAGTAACATGTTGATGGAGGTGCCATTTTGCCAAGCACAGGCATGTGCTAATACTAATTCAGATAAGCACATGGAAGTACCAGGAAAAATAAACACATTTACTGATACCTTTATTTTATGGTCCTGTATTGTACATTCTGAGTAATTGGTTGGCAGAGGTGCCTTTTTGCCAAGCACAGGCATCTGCTAATACTAATTCAGATAAGCACACGGAAGTACCAGGAAAAATAAAGATTAACTGCTACCTGTATATTTGGTATTGTATTGTACATTCTGAGTCATCTGTTGACAGAGGTGCCATTTTGCCAAGCACAGGCATGTGCTAATACTAATTCAGATAAGCACATGGAAGTACCAGGAAAAATAAACACATTTACTGATACCTGTAATGTATGGTCCTGTATTTTACATTCTGAGTAATTTGTTTGCAGAGGTGCCTTTTTGCCAAGCACAGGCATGTGCTAATACTAATTCAGATAAGCACACAGAAGAACCAGGAAAAATATACAAGTTAACTGATACCTGTATTTTTGATCTTGTAGTGTACATTCTGAGTAATCTGTTGACAGAGGTGCCATTTTGCCAAGCACAGGCATGTGCTAATACTAATTTAGATGAGCACACAGAAGTACTAGGAAAAATAAACATGTTAACTGATACCTGTATTTTATGGTCTTGCCTTGTACATTCTGAGTAATCTATTGACAGAGGTGCCATTTTTCCAAGCACAGGCATGTGCTAATACTAATTTAGATGAGCACACGGAAGTACCAGGAAACATAAACACTTTTTGGTGGCTATTGATATAAGAACTCCTTTACTTATTAAAGACATTGTAACTGTCTTTAATAGAACTTGGTGTTGCTAAGCATGATAAAGAAGCCAGCATCAACTGGTGCTAGTTGTGTCATTACCACTTGCACTATGTGATACCAATGTCACACCAGGTCTATTTACATTGTTGAGCTCACTATTTTATTCAGGATAAAATGTTCTTTTTTCCCAAGCACAGGCATGTGCTAATATTTTGCTACAAACAAGTACACAACTGTCATTGGGAAAAGAAACCATTTGTTCCGTTTCATAGAATGTTCATCATATGATATTTGTAAAGAATCCTTGTCCAAAAAGTGTTTGTATTTCTTCTGTATGTTTGACAATTATCAAGGACACACTCCTACATAGCCAGTTATTGTAGTTAAGACATCAGCATTTACTAGTGCTAGTTGTATATATAACACTTTCACATGTAAATGCTGACCCCTCAATTAACCTTATCTTGCACTTTTCAATATATCTGTTATTTTGAGTAACATGTTGATGGAGGTGCATTTTCCCCAAGCACAAACATGTTATAATATTAAGCTTCAAATAAGCACACAACTGTCATTGGGGAAAAGAAAACATTTCATCAATTCCATAGTGTTAATATTATATGATATGTGTTAAGAATCCTTGTCCACAGAAAGTTTGAGTTTTGTAAGTTTGACAGTTATCTAGGAGACACTCCTACATAGCCAGTTATTGTAGTTGTTAAGACACCAGCATCAACTAGCGCTAGTTGTATGTATCACACTTCCACGTGTAAATGCTGATCTCTCAATCAATCTGTATCTTGCACTTTTCATTATTATAATACCGATATTTTAATGTACACTTTGAGTAACATGTTGATGGAGGTGCCATTTTGCCAAGCACAGGCATGTGCTAATACTTATTCATATAAGCACATTGAAGTACCAGGAAAAATAAACACATTTACTGATACCTGTATTTTATGGTCCTGTATTGTACATTCTGAATAATCGGTTGGCAGAGGTGCCTTTCTGCCAAGCACAGGCATGTGCTAATACTAATTCAGATAAGCACACGGAAGTACCAGGAAAATAAACACATTAACTGATACCTGTATTTTTGGTTTGCATTGTACATTCTGAGTCATCTGTTGACAGAGATGCCATTTTGTCAAGCACAGGCGTGTGCTAATACTATTTTAGATTAGCACAGGGAAGTACCAGGAAAAAATAAACACATTTACTGATACCTGTATTGTAAGGTCCCGTATTGTACATTCTGAGTAATCTGTTGGCAGAGGTGCCGTTTTGCCAAGCACAGGCATGAGCTAATACTAATTCAGATAAGCACACAGACATTAACTGCTACCTGTATTTGTGGTCTTGTAGTGTACATTCTGAGTAATCTGTTGACAGAGGTACCATTTTGCCAAGCACAGGCATGTGCTAATACTAATTTAGATGAGCACACGGAAGTACGAGGAAACATAAACACTTTTTGGTGGCTATTGATATAATAACTCCTTTACTTATTAAAGACATTGTAACTGTCTATAATAGAACTTGGTGTTGCTAAGCATGATAAAGAAGCCAGCATCAACTAGTGCTAGTTGTGTCATTACCACTTGCACTAAGTGATACCAATGTCACACCAGGTCTATATTTACGATGTTGAGCTCACTATTTTATTCAGGATGAATAAAATGTTTTTTTTCCCAAGCACAGGCATGTGCTAATATTTTGCTACAAACAAGCACACAACTGCCATTGGGAAAAGAAAACATTTGTTCAGTTTCATAGAATGTTCATCATATGATATTTGTAAAGAATCCTTGTCCAAAAAGTGTTTGTATTTCTTCTGTATGTTTGACAATTATCAAGGACACACTCCTACATAGCCAGTTATTGTAGTTGTTAAGACACCAGCATTTACTAGTGCTAGTTGTATATATAACACTTTCACATGTAAATGCTGACCTCTCAATTAACCTTATCTTGCACTTTTCGATATATCTGTTATTTTGAGTAACTTGTTGATGGAGGTGCATTTTTCCCAAGCACAAGCATGTGCTAATATTAAACTTCAAATAAGCACACAACTGTCATTGGGGAAAAGAAAACATTTCATCAATTCCATAGTGTTAATATCATATGATATTTGTAAAGAATCCTTGTCCAAAAAGTGTTTGTATTTCTTCTGTATGTTTGACAATTATCAAGGACACACTCCAACATAGCCAGTTATTGTAGTTGTTAAGACACCAGCATTTACTAGTGCTAGTTGTATATATAACACTTTCACATGTAAATGCTGACCTCTCAATTAACCTTATCTTGCACTTTTCGATATATCTGTTATTTTGAGTAACTTGTTGGTGGAGGTGCATTTTTCCCAAGCACAAGCATGTGCTAATATTAAGCTTCAAATAAGCACACAACTGTCATTGGGGAAAAGAAAACATTTCATCAATTCCATAGTATTAATATCATATGATATGTGTAAAGAATTCTTGTCCACAAAATGTTTGAGTTTTGTAAGTTTGACAGTTATCTAGGAGACACTCCTACATAGCCAGTTGTTGTAGTTGTTAAGACACAAGCATCAACTAGTGCTAGTTGTATGTATCACACTTCCACGTGTAAATGCTGATCTCTCAATCAACCTGTATCTTGCACTTTTTATATTATAATACCGATATTTTAATGTACACTTTGAGTAACATGTTGATGGAGGTGCCATTTTGCCAAGCACAGGCATGTGCTAATACTAATTCAGATAAGCACATTGAAGTACCAGGAAAAATAAACACATTTACTGATACCTGTATTTTATGGTCCTGTATTGTACATTCTGAATAATCGGTTGGCAGATGTGCCTTTCTGCCAAGCACAGGCATGTGCTAATACTAATTCAGATAAGCACACGGAAGTACCAGGAAAATAAACACATTAACTAATACCTGTATTTTTGGTTTGTATTGTACATTCTGAGTCATCTGTTGACAGAGGTGCCATTTTGCCAAGCACAGGCATGTGCTAATACTATTTTAGATTAGCACAGGGAAGTACCAGGAAAAAATAAACACATTTACTGATACCTGTATTTAAGGTCCTGTATTGTACATTCTGAGTAATCTGTTGGCAGAGGTGCCATTTTGCCAAGCACAGGCATGAGCTAATACTAATTCAGATAAGCACACAGACATTAACTACTACCTGTATTTTTGGTCTTGTAGTGTACATTCTGAGAAATCTGTTGACAGAGGTGATATTTTGCCAAGCACAGGCATGTGCTAATACTAATTTAGATGAGCACACGGAAGTACCAGGAAAAATAAACATGTTAACTGATACCTGTATTTTATGGTCTTGCCATGTACATTCTGAGTAATCTGTTGACAGATGTGCCATTTTGCCAAGCACAGGCATGTGCTAATACTAATTTAGATGAGCACACGAAAGTACCAGGAAACAAACACTTTTTGGTGGCTATTGATATAAGAACTCCTTTACTTATTAAAGACATTGTAACTGTCTATAATAGAACTTGGTGTTGCTAAGCATGATAAAGAAGCCAGCATCAACTAGTGCTAGTTGTGTCATTACTACTTGCACTAAGTGATACCAATGTCACACCAGGTCTATATTTACATTGTTGAGCTCACTATTTTATTCAGGATGAATAAAATGTTCTTTTTTCCCAAGCACAGGCATGTGCTAATATTTTGCTACAAACAAGCACACAACTGTCATTGGGAAAAGAATTCATTTGTTCCGTTTGATAGAATGTTCATCATATGATATTTGTAAAGAATCCTTGTCCAAAAAGTGTTTGTATTTCTTCTGTATGTTTGACAATTATCAAGGATACACTCCTACATAGCCAGTTATTGTAGTTGTTAAGACACCAGCATTTACTAGTGCTAGTTGTATATATAACACTTTCACATGTAAATGCTGATCCCTCAATTAACCTTATCTTGCACTTTTCGATATATCTGTTATTTTGATTAACATGTTGATGGAGGTGCATTTTTCCCAAGCACAAGAATGTGCTAATATTAAGCTTCAAATAAGCACACAACTGTTCCATAGTGTTAATATCATATGATATGTGTAAAGAATCCTTGTCCACAAAAGGTTTGAGTTTTGTAAGTTTGACAGTTATCTAGGAGACACTCCTACATAGCCGGTTATTGTAGTTGTTAGACACCAGCATCAAGTAGTGCTAGTTGTATGTATCACACTTCCACGTGTAAATGCTGATCTCTCAATCAACCTGTATCTTGCACTTTTTATATTATAATACCGATATTTTAATGTACACTTTGAGTAACATGTTGATGGAGGTGCCATTTTGCCAAGCACAGGCATGTGCTAATACTAATTCAGATAAGCACATGGAAGTACCAGGAAAATAAACACATAAACTGATACCTGTATTTTTGGTCTTGTATTGTACATTCTGAGTCATTTGTTGACAGAGGTGGAATTTTGCCAAGCACAGGCATGTGCTAATACTATTTTAGATTAGCACAGTGAAGTACCAGGAAAAAATAAACACATTGACTGATACCTGTATTGTAAGCTCTGTATTGTACATTCTGAGTCATCTGTTGGCAGAGGTGCCCTTTTGCCAAGCACAGGTATGTGCTAATACTAATTCAGATCAGCACACAGAAGTACCAGGAAAAATAAACACATTAACTGCTACCTGTATTGTACGTTCTGAGTAATCTGTTGACAGAGGTGCCATTTTGCCAAGCACAGGCATGTGCTAATACTAATTTAGATGAGCACACGGAAGTACCAGGAAAAATAAACATGTTAACTGATACCTGTATTTTATGGCCTTGCCTTGTACATTCTGAGTAATCTGTTGACAGAGGTGCCATTTTGCCAAGCACAGGCATGTGCTAATACTAATTTAGATGAGCACACGGAAGTACCAGGAAACATAAACACTTTTTGGTGGCTATTGATATAAGAACTCCTTTACTTATTAAAGACATTGTAACTGTCTATAATAGAACTTGGTGATGCTAAGCATGATAAAGAAGCCAGCATCAACTAGTGCTAGTTGTGTCCTTACCACTTGCACAAAGTGATACCAATGTCACACCAGGTCTATATTTACATTGTTGAGCTCACTATTTTATTCAGGATGAATAAAATGTTCTTTTTTCCCAAGCACAGGCATGTGCTAATATTTTGCTACAAACAAGCAACTGTCATTGGGAAAAGAAAACATTTGTTCCGTTTCATAGAATGTTCATCATATATGTGTAAAGAGTCCTTGTCCAAAAAGTGTTTGTATTTCTTCTGTATGTTTGACAATTATCAAGGACACACTCCTACATAGCCAGATATTGTAGTTGTTAAGACACCAGCATTTACTAGTGCTAGTTGTATATATAACACTTTCACATGTAAATGTTTTTCCCAACCTTATCTTGCACTTTTCGATATATCTGTTATTTTGAGTAACATGTTGATGGAGGTGCATTTTTCCCAAGCACAAGCATGTGCTAATATTAAGCTTCAAATAAGCACACAACTGTCATTGGGGATAAAAAAACATTTCATCAATTCCATAGTGTTAATATCATATGATATATGTAAAGAATCCTTGTCCACAAAAAGTTTGAGTTTTGTAAGTTTGACAGTTATCTAGGAGACACTCCTATATAGCCAGTTATTGTAGTTGTTAAGACACCAGCATCAACTAGTGCTAGTTGTATGTATCACACTTCCACGGGTAAATGCTGATCTCTCAATCAACCTGTATCTTGCACTTTTCATTATTATAATACCGATATTTTAATGTACACTTTGAGTAACATGTTGATGGAGGTGCCATTTTGCCAAGCACAGGCATGTGCTAATACTTATTCAGATAAGCACATGGAAGTACCAGGAAAAATAAACACATTTACTGATACCTGTATTTTATGGTCCTGTATTGTACATTCTAAAAAAATCGGTTGGCAGAGGTGCCTTTCTGCCAAGCACTGGCATGTGCTAATACTAATTCATATAAGCACACGGAAGTACCAGGAAAATAAACACATTAACTGATACCTGTATTTTTGGTCTTGTATTGTACATTCTGAGTCATCTGTTGACAGAGGTGCCATTTTGCCAAGCACAGGCATGTGCTAATACTATTTTAGATTAGCACAGACAAGTACCAGGAAAAAATAAACACATTACTGATACCTGTATTGTATGGTCCTGTATTGTACATTCTGAGTAATCTGTTTGCATAAGTGCCTTTTTGCCAAGCAAAGGCATGTGCTAATACTAATTCAGATAAGCACACAGAAGTACCAGAAAAAAACAACATGTTAACTGATACCTGTATTTTTGGTCTTGTAGTGTACATTCTGAGTAATCTGTTGACAGAGGTGCCATTTTGCCAAGCACAGGCATGTGCTAATACTAATTCAGATAGGCACATGGAAGTACCAGGTAAAATAAAGATTAACTGATACCTGTATATTTGGTATTGTATTGTACATTCTGAGTCATCTGTTGAAGAGGTGCCATTTTGCCAAGCACAGGCATGTGCTAATACTACTTCAGATAAGTACCAGGAAAAATAAAGATTAACTGATACCTGTATATTTGGTATTGTATTGTATATTCTGAGTCATCTGTTGACAGAGGGCCCATTTTGCCAAGCACAGGCATGTGCTAATACTAATTCAGATAAGCACACATAAGTGCCAGGAAAAATAAACATGTAAACTGATACCTGTATTTTATGGTCTTGCCTTGTACATTCTGAGTAATCTGTTGACAGAGGTGCCATTTTGCCAAGCACAGGCATCTGCTAATACTAATTTAGATGAGCACATGGAAGTACCAGGAAAAATAAACACTTTTTGGTGGCTATTGATATAAGAACTCCTTTACTTATTAAAGACATTGTAACTGTCTATAATAGAACTTGGTGTTGCTAAGCATGATAAAGAAGCCAGCATCAACTAGTGCTAGTTGTGTCATTACCACTTGCAGTAAGCGATACCAATGTCACACCAGGTGTATATTTACATTGTTGAGCTCACTGTTTTATTCAGTATGAATAAAATGTTTTTTTTTCCCAAGCACAGGCATGTGCTAATATTTTGCTACAAACAAGCACACAACTGTCATTGGGAAAAGCAAACATTTGTTCTGTTTCATAGAATGTTCATCATATGATATTTGTAAAGAATCCTTGTCCAAAAAGTGTTTGTATTTCTTCTGTATGTTTGACAATTATCAAGGACACACTCCTACATAGCCAGTTATTGTAGTTGTTAAGACACAGCATTTACTAGTGCTAGTTGTATGTATAACACTTCCACATGTAAATGCTGATCCCTCAATTAACCTTATCTTGCACATTTCGATATATCTGTTATTTTGAGTAACCTGTTGATGGAGGTGCATTTTTCCGAAGCACAAGCATGTGCTAATATTATGATACAAATAAGCACACACATGTCATTGGGAAACAACACTTTTGTTATATAGTATGCAGAATATAATATTTAATAGCACTCACTGGGAAGTCAAACTTATCCTAAGGTTGTTTGTATTGTTTCTTTGTTGATGATTAACACCATATCAGGACATACATAGCCAGTTATTATCGTTGTTAAGACACCAACATTTTCTAGTATGTATCACAATTCCACATGTAAATGCAGATCTCTCTATCATCTCTCTATCAAAATTGTTGAGCTCACTCTTCTGTTCAGGATGAATAACTTGTTCTTTTTCCCAAGCACAGAATATCGGATATGTGCTAATATTATGCTTCAAATAAGCACACAACTGTCAGTGGGGAAAATAAAACATTTTACTAGTTTCATAGATTGTTCATCATACGATATGTGTAAAGAATCCTTGTCCACGAAATGTTTGAGATTTGTAAGTTTGACAGTTATCTTGGAGACGCTCCTACATAGCCAGTTATTGTAGTTGTTAAGACACCAGCATCAACTAGTGCTAGTTGTATGTATCACACTTCCACATGTAAATGCTGATCTCTCAGTCAACCTATATCTTGCACTTTTCTTTATACCAGTATTTTAATGTACACTTTGAGTAACATGTTGATGGAGGTGCCATTTTTTTGCCAAGCACAGCCAAGCACAGGCATGTGCTAATATTATGTTAGAAATAAGTACACAACTGTCATTGGGGAAAATAAAACATTTTACTGGTTTCATAGAGTGTTTATCATATGATATGTGTAAAGAATCTTTGTCTACAAAATGTTTGAGTTTTGTATGTGACAGTTATCTAGGAGACACTCCTACATAGCCAGTTGTTGTAGTTGTTAAGACACCAGCATTTACTAGTGCTAGTTGTATGTATCACACTTCCACATGTAAATGCTGATCTCTCAATCAACCTATATCTTGCACTTTTCATTATTATAATACCGATAGTTTAATGTCCACTTTGAGTAACATGTTGATGGATGTGCCATTTTAACAAAACACAGGCTTGTGCTAATACTAATTACGATAAGCACATGGAAGTACCAGGAAAATAAACACATTTACGGATACCTGTATTTTATGGTCCTGTATTGTTCATTCTGAGTAATCGGTTGGCAGAGGTGCCTTTTTGCCAAGCACAGGCATGTGCTAATACTAATTCAGATAAGCACATGGAAGTACCAGGAAAAATAAACATGGTAACTGATACCTGTATTTTGGTCTTGTAGTGTACATTCTGAGTCATCTGTTGACAGAGGTGCCATTTTGCGAAGCACAGGCATGTGCTAATACTAATTTAGATGAGCACACAGAAGTACCAGGAAAAATAAACTCTTTTTGGTGGCTATTGATATAAGAACTCCTTTTCTTATTAAAGGCATTGCAACTGTCTATATTAGAATTTGGTGTTGCTAAGACTGATAAAGAAGCCAACATCAACTAGTGTTAGTTGTGTCATTACCACTTGCACTAAGCGATACCAATGTCACACCAGGTCTATATTTACATTGTTGAGCTCCCTATTTTATTCAGGATGAATAAAATGCAGGCATGTGCTAATATTTTGTTACAAACAAGCACACAACTATCATTGGGAAAAGAAACATTTGTTCTGTTTCATAGAATGTTCATCATATGATATTTGTAAAGAATCCTTGTCCAAAAAGTGTTTGAATTTCTTCTGTATGCTTGTCAGTTAATAAGGACACACTCCCACATAGCCAGTTATTGTAGTTGTTTAAGACACCAGCATTTACTAGTGCTAGTTGTATGTATAACACTTCCACATGTAAATGCTGAACCCTCAATTAACCTTATCTTGCACTTTTCGATATATCTGTTATTTTGAGTAACCTGTTGATGGAGGTGCCTTTTCCCAAGCACAGGCATGTGCTAATATTAAGCTTCAAATAAGCACACAATTGTCATTGGGGAAAAGAAAACATTTTATGAATTCCATAGTGTTAATATCATATGATATATGTAAAGAATCCTTCTCCACAAAAAGTTTGAGTTTTGTAAGTTTGACAGTTATCTAGGAGACACTCCTACATAGCCAGTTGTTGTAGTTGTTAAGACACCAGCATTTACTAGTGCTAGTTGTATGTATCACACTTCCACATGTAAATGCTGATCTCTCAATCAACCTGTATCTTGCACTTTTCATTATTATAATACCGATATTTTAATGTACACTTTGAGTAACATGTTGATGGAGGTGCCATTTTGCCACGCACAGGCATGTGCTAATACTAATTACGATAAGCACATGGAAGTACCAGGAAAAATAAACACATTTATGCATACCTGTATTTTATGGTCCTGTATTGTACATTCTGAGTAATCGGTTGGCAGAGGTGCCTTTTTGCCAAGCACAGGCATGTGCTAATACTAATTCAGATAAGCACACGGAAGTACCAGGAAAATAAACACATTAACTGATACCTGAATTTTTGGTCTTGCATTGTACATTCTGAGTCATCTGTTGACAGAGGTGCCATTTTGCCAAGCACAGGCATGTGCTAATACTATTTTAGATTAGCACAGGGAAGTACCAGGAAAAAATAAACACATTTACTGATACCTGTATTGTATGGTCCTGTATTGTACGTTCTGAGTAATCTGTTGGCAGAGGTGCCTTTTTGCCAAGCACAGGCATGTGCTAATACTAATTCAGATAAGCACACAGAAGTACCGGGAAAAATAAACACGTTAACTGATACCCGTATTTTTGGTCTTGTAGTGTACATTCTGAGTAGTCTGTTGGGAGAGGTGCCATTTTGCCAAGCACAGGCATGTGCTAATACTAATTTAGATGAGCACACAGAAGTACCAGGAAAAACTAACTCTTTTTGGAGGCTATTGATATAAGAACTCCTTTACTTATTAAAGGCATTGCAACTGTCTATAGTAGAACTTGGTGTTGCTAAGCCTGGTAAAGAAGCCAACACCAACTAGTGTTAGATGTGTCATTACCACTTGCACTAAGCAATACCAATGTCACACCAGGTCTATATTTACATTGTTGAGCTCCCTATTTTTATTCAGAATGAATAAAATGTTCTTTTTTCCCAAGCACAGGCATGTGCTAATATTTTGCTACAAACAAGCACACAACTATCATTGGGAAAAGAAAACATTTGTTCCGTTTCATAGAATGTTCATCATATGATATTTGTAAAGAATCCTTGTCCAAAAAGTGCTTGTATTTTTTCTGTATGTTTGACAATTATCCAGTTGTTGTAGTTGTTAAGACACCAGCATTTACTAGTGCTAGTTGTATATATAACACTTTCACATGTAAATGCTGACCTCTCAATAAACCTTATCTTGCACTTTTCGATATATCTGTTATTTTGAGTAACTTGTTGGTGGAGGTGCATTTTTCCCAAGCACAAGCATGTGCTAATATTAAGCTTCAAATAAGCACACAACTGTCATTGGGGAAAAGAAAACATTTCATCAATTCCATAGTATTAATATCATATGATATGTGTAAAGAATTCTTGTCCACAAAATGTTTGAGTTTTGTAAGTTTGACAGTTATCTAGGAGACACTCCTACATAGCCAGTTGTTGTAGTTGTTAAGACACCAGCATCAACTAGTGCTAGTTGTATGTATCACACTTCCACGTGTAAATGCTGATCGCTCAATCAACCTGTATCTTGCACTTTTCATTATTATAATACCGATATTTTAATGTACACTTTGAGTAACATGTTGATGGAGGTGCCATTTTGCCAAGCACAGGCATGTGCTAATACTAATTCAGATAAGCACATTGAAGTACCAGGAAAAATAAACACATTTACTGATACCTGTATTTTATGGTCCTGTATTGTACATTCTGAATAATCGGTTGGCAGATGTGCCTTTCTGCCAAGCACAGGCATGTGCTAATACTAATTCAGATAAGCACACGGAAGTACCAGGAAAATAAACACATTAACTAATACCTGTATTTTTGGTTTGTATTGTACATTCTGAGTCATCTGTTGACAGAGGTGCCATTTTGCCAAGCACAGGCATGTGCTCATACTATTTTAGATTAGCACAGGGAAGTACCAGGAAAAAATAAACACATTTACTGATACCTGTATTTAAGGTCCTGTATTGTACATTCTGAGTAATCTGTTGGCAGAGGTGCCATTTTGCCAAGCACAGGCATGAGCTAATACTAATTCAGATAAGCACACAGACATTAACTACTACCTGTATTTTTGGTCTTGTAGTGTACATTCTGAGAAATCTGTTGACAGAGGTGATATTTTGCCAAGCACAGGCATGTGCTAATACTAATTTAGATGAGCACACGGAAGTACCAGGAAAAATAAACATGTTAACTGATACCTGTATTTTATGGTCTTGCCATGTACATTCTGAGTAATCTGTTGACAGATGTGCCATTTTGCCAAGCACAGGCATGTGCTAATACTAATTTAGATGAGCACACGAAAGTACCAGGAAACATAAACACTTTTTGGTGGCTATTGATATAAGAACTCCTTTACTTATTAAAGACATTGTAACTGTCTATAATAGAACTTGGTGTTGAAGCATGATAAAGAAGCCAGCATCAACTAGTGCTAGTTGTGTCATTACTACTTGCACTAAGTGATACCAATGTCACACCAGGTCTATATTTACATTGTTGAGCTCACTATTTTATTCAGGATGAATAAAATGTTCTTTTTTCCCAAGCACAGGCATGTGCTAATATTTTGCTACAAACAAGCACACAACTGTCATTGGGAAAAGAATTCATTTGTTCCGTTTGATAGAATGTTCATCATATAATATTTGTAAAGAATCCTTGTCCAAAAAGTGTTTGTATTTCTTCTGTATGTTTGACAATTATCAAGGATACACTCCTACATAGCCAGTTATTGTAGTTGTTAAGACACCAGCATTTACTAGTGCTAGTTGTATATATAACACTTTCACATGTAAATGCTGATCCCTCAATTAACCTTATCTTGCACTTTTCGATATATCTGTTATTTTGATTAACATGTTGATGGAGGTGCATTTTTCCCAAGCACAAGAATGTGCTAATATTAAGCTTCAAATAAGCACACAACTGTTCCATAGTGTTAATATCATATGATATGTGTAAAGAATCCTTGCTTGTCCACAAAAGGTTTGAGTTTTGTAAGTTTGACAGTTATCTAGGAGACACTCCTACATAGCCGGTTATTGTAGTTGTTAGACACCAGCATCAAGTAGTGCTAGTTGTATGTATCACACTTCCACGTGTAAATGCTGATCTCTCAATCAACCTGTATCTTGCACTTTTTATATTATAATACCGATATTTTAATGTACACTTTGAGTAACATGTTGATGGAGGTGCCATTTTGCCAAGCACAGGCATGTGCTAATACTAATTCAGATAAGCACATGGAAGTACCAGGAAAATAAACACATTAACTGATACCTGTATTTTTGGTCTTGTATTGTACATTCTGAGTCATTTGTTGACAGAGGTGGAATTTTGCCAAGCACAGGCATGTGCTAATACTATTTTAGATTAGCACAGGGAAGTACCAGGAAAAAATAAACACATTGACTGATACCTGTATTGTAAGCTCTGTATTGTACATTCTGAGTAATCTGTTGGCAGAGGTGCCCTTTTGCCAAGCACAGGTATGTGCTAATACTAATTCAGATCAGCACACAGAAGTACCAGGAAAAATAAACACATTAACTGCTACCTGTATTTTTGGTCTTGTAGTGTACATTCTGAGTAATCTGTTGACAGAGGTGCCATTTTGCCAAGCACAGGCATGTGCTAATACTAATTTAGATGAGCACACGGAAGTACCAGGAAACATAAACACTTTTTGGTGGCTATTGATATAAGAACTCCTTTACTTATTAAAGACATTGTAACTGTCTATAATAGAACTTGGTGATGCTAAGCATGATAAAGAAGCCAGCATCAACTAGTGCTAGTTGTGTCCTTACCACTTGCACAAAGTGATACCAATGTCACACCAGGTCTATATTTACATTGTTGAGCTCACTATTTTATTCAGGATGAATAAAATGTTCTTTTTTCCCAAGCACAGGCATGTGCTAATATTTTGCTACAAACAAGCAACTGTCATTGGGAAAAGAAAACATTTGTTCCGTTTCATAGAATGTTCATCATATATGTGTAAAGAATCCTTGTCCAAAAAGTGTTTGTATTTCTTCTGTATGTTTGACAATTATCAAGGACACACTCCTACATAGCCAGATATTGTAGTTGTTAAGACACCAGCATTTACTAGTGCTAGTTGTATATATAACACTTTCACATGTAAATGTTTTTCCCAACCTTATCTTGCACTTTTCGATATATCTGTTATTTTGAGTAACATGTTGATGGAGGTGCATTTTTCCCAAGCACAAGCATGTGCTAATATTAAGCTTCAAATAAGCACACAACTGTCATTGGGGATAAAAAAACATTTCATCAATTCCATAGTGTTAATATCATATGATATATGTAAAGAATCCTTGTCCACAAAAAGTTTGAGTTTTGTAAGTTTGACAGTTATCTAGGAGACACTCCTATATAGCCAGTTATTGTAGTTGTTAAGACACCAGCATCAACTAGTGCTAGTTGTATGTATCACACTTCCACGGGTAAATGCTGATCTCTCAATCAACCTGTATCTTGCACTTTTCATTATTATAATACCGATATTTTAATGTACACTTTGAGTAACATGTTGATGGAGGTGCCATTTTGCCAAGCACAGGCATGTGCTAATACTTATTCAGATAAGCACATGGAAGTACCAGGAAAAATAAACACATTTACTGATACCTGTATTTTATGGTCCTGTATTGTACATTCTAAATAAATCGGTTGGCAGAGGTGCCTTTCTGCCAAGCACAGGCATGTGCTAATACTAATTCATATAAGCACACGGAAGTACCAGGAAAATAAACACATTAACTGATACCTGTATTTTTGGTCTTGTATTGTACATTCTGAGTCATCTGTTGACAGAGGTGCCATTTTGCCAAGCACAGGCATGTGCTAATACTATTTTAGATTAGCACAGACAAGTACCAGGAAAAAATAAACACATTACTGATACCTGTATTGTATGGTCCTGTATTGTACATTCTGAGTAATCTATTGACAGAGGTGCCATTTTTCCAAGCACAGGCATGTGCTAATACTAATTTAGATGAGCACACGGAAATACCAGGAAACATAAACACTTTTTGGTGGCTATTGATATAAGAACTCCTTTACTTATTAAAGACATTGTAACTGTCTTTAATAGAACTTGGTGTTGCTAAGCATGATAAAGAAGCCAGCATCAACTGGTGCTAGTTGTGTCATTACCACTTGCACTATGTGATACCAATGTCACACCAGGTCTATATTTACATTGTTGAGCTCACTATTTTATTCAGGATAAAATGTTCTTTTTTCCCAAGCACAGGCATGTGCTAATATTTTGCTACAAACAAGTACACAACTGTCATTGGGAAAAGAAACCATTTGTTCCGTTTCATAGAATGTTCATCATATGATATTTGTAAAGAATCCTTGTCCAAAAAGTGTTTGTATTTCTTCTGTCAATTAACCTTATCTTGCACTTTTCGATATATCTGTTATTTTGAGTAACTTGTTGATGGAGGTGCATTTTTCCCAAGCACAAGCATGTGCTAATATTAAGCTTCAAATAAGCACACAACTGTCATTGGGGAAAAGAAAACATTTCATCAATTCCATAGTGTTAATATCATATGATATGTGTAAAGAATCCTTGTCCACAAAATGTTTGAGTTTTGTAAGTTTGACAGTTATCTAGGAGACACTCCTACATAGCCAGTTATTGTAGTTGTTAAGACACCAGCATCAACTAGTGCTAGTTGTATGTATCACACTTCCACGTGTAAATGCTGATCTCTCAATCAACCTGCATCTTGCACTTTTCATTATTATAATACCGATATTTTAATGTACACTTTGAGTAACATGTTGATGGAGGTGCCATTTTGCCAAGCACAGGCATGTGCTAATACTAATTCAGATAAGCACATTGAAGTACCAGGAAAAATAAACACATTTACTGATACCTGTATTTTATGGTCCTGTATTGTACATTCTGAATAATCGGTTGGCAGAGGTGCCTTTCTGCCAAGCACAGGCATGTGCTAATACTAATTCAGATAAGCACACGGAAGTACCAGGAAAATAAACACATTAACTAATACCTGTATTTTTGGTTTGTATTGTACATTCTGAGTCATCTGTTGACAGAGGTGCCATTTTGCCAAGCACAGGCATGTGCTAATACTATTTTAGATTAGCACAGGGAAGTACCAGGAAAAAATAAACACATTGACTGATACCTGTATTTAAGGTCCTGTATTGTACATTCTGAGTAATCTGTTGGCAGAGGTGCCATTTTGCCAAGCACAGGCATGTGCTAATACTAATTCAGATAAGCACACGGAAGTACCAGGAAAAATAAACATGTTAACTGATACCTGTATTTTATGGTCTTGCCATGTACATTCTGAGTAATCTGTTGACAGAGGTGCCATTTTGCCAAGCACAGGCATGTGCTAATACTAATTTAGATGAGCACACGGAAGTACGAGGAAACATAAACACTTTTTGGTGGCTATTGATATAAGAACTCCTTTACTTATTAAAGACATTGTAACTGTCTATAATAGAACTTGGTGTTGCTAAGCATGATAAAAAAGCCAGCATCAACTAGTGCTAGTTGTGTCATTACTACTTGCACTAAGTGATACCAATGTCACACCAGGTCTATATTTACATTGTTGAGCTCACTATTTTATTCAGGATGAATAAAATGTTCTTTTTTCCCAAGCACAGGCATGTGCTAATATTTTGCTACAAACAAGCACACAACTGTCATTGGGAAAAGAATTCATTTGTTCCGTTTGATAGAATGTTCATCATATATTTGTAAAGAATCCTTGTCCAAAAAGTGTTTGTATTTCTTCTGTATGTTTGACAATTATCAAGGACACACTCCTACATAGCCAGTTATTGTAGTTGTTAAGACACCAGCATTTACTAGTGCTAGTTGTATATATAACACTTTCACATGTAAATGCTGATCCCTCAATTAACCTTATCTTGCACTTTTCGATATATCTGTTATTTTGATTAACATGTTGATGGAGGTGCATTTTTCCCAAGCACAAGAATGTGCTAATATTAAGCTTCAAATAAGCACACAACTGTTCCATAGTGTTAATATCATATGATATGTGTAAAGAATCCTTGTCCACAAAAGGTTTGAGTTTTGTAAGTTTGACAGTTATCTAGGAGACACTCCTACATAGCCGGTTATTGTAGTTGTTAAGACACCAGCATAAAGTAGTGCTAGTTGTATGTATCACACTTCCACGTGTAATTGCTGATCTCTCAATCAACCTGTATCTTGCACTTTTTATATTATAATACCGATATTTTAATGTACACTTTGAGTAACATGTTGATGGAGGTGCCATTTTGCCAAGCACAGGCATGTGCTAATACTAATTCAGATAAGCACATGGAAGTACCAGGAAAATAAACACATTAACTGATACCTGTATTTTTGGTCTTGTATTGTACATTCTGAGTCATTTGTTGACAGAGGTGGAATTTTGCCAAGCACAGGCATGTGCTAATACTATTTTAGATTAGCACAGGGAAGTACCAGGAAAAAATAAACACATTGACTGATACCTGTATTGTAAGCTCTGTATTGTACATTCTGAGTAATCTGTTGGCAGAGGTGCCCTTTTGCCAAGCACAGGTATGTGCTAATACTAATTCAGATCAGCACACAGAAGTACCAGGAAAAATAAACACATTAACTGCTACCTGTATTTTTGGTCTTGTAGTGTACATTCTGAGTAATTTGTTGACAGAGGTGCCATTTTGCCAAGCACAGGCATGTGCTAATACTAATTTAGATGAGCACACGGAAGTACCAGGAAAAATAAACATGTTAACTGATACCTGTATTTTATGGCCTTGCCTTGTACATTCTGAGTAATCTGTTGACAGAGGTGCCATTTTGCCAAGCACAGGCATGTGCTAATACTAATTTAGATGAGCACACGGAAGTACCAGGAAACATAAACACTTTTTGGTGGCTATTGATATAAGAACTCCTTTACTTATTAAAGACATTGTAACTGTCTATAATAGAACTTGGTGATGCTAAGCATGATAAAGAAGCCAGCATCAACTAGTGCTAGTTGTGTCCTTACCACTTGCACTAAGTGATACCAATGTCACACCAGGTCTATATTTACATTGTTGAGCTCACTATTTTATTCAGGATGAATAAAATGTTCTTTTTTCCCAAGCACAGGCATGTGCTAATATTTTGCTACAAACAAGCAACTGTCATTGGGAAAAGAAAACATTTGTTCCGTTTCATAGAATGTTCATCATATATTTGTAAAGAATCCTTGTCCAAAAAGTGTTTGTATTTCTTCTGTATGTTTGACAATTATCAAGGACACACTCCTACATAGCCAGATATTGTAGTTGTTAAGACACCAGCATTTACTAGTGCTAGTTGTATATATAACACTTTCACATGTAAATGTTTTTCCCAACCTTATCTTGCACTTTTCGATATATCTGTTATTTTGAGTAACATGTTGATGGAGGTGCATTTTTCCCAAGCACAAGCATGTGCTAATATTAAGCTTCAAATAAGCACACAACTGTCATTGGGGATAAAAAAAACATTTCATCAATTCCATAGTGTTAATATCATATGATATAATTATGTAAAGAATCCTTGTCCACAAAAAGTTTGAGTTTTGTAAGTTTGACAGTTATCTAGGAGACACTCCTATATAGCCAGTTATTGTAGTTGTTAAGACACCAGCATCAACTAGTGCTAGTTGTATGTATCACACTTCCACGGGTAAATGCTGATCTCTCAATCAACCTGTATCTTGCACTTTTCATTATTATAATACCGATATTTTAATGTACACTTTGAGTAACATGTTGATGGAGGTGCCATTTTGCCAAGCACAGGCATGTGCTAATACTTATTCAGATAAGCACATGGAAGTACCAGGAAAAATAAACACATTTACTGATACCTGTATTTTATGGTCCTGTATTGTACATTCTAAAAAAATCGGTTGGCAGAGGTGCCTTTCTGCCAAGCACAGGCATGTGCTAATACTAATTCATATAAGCACACGGAAGTACCAGGAAAATAAACACATTAACTGATACCTGTATTTTTGGTCTTGTATTGTACATTCTGAGTCATCTGTTGACAGAGGTGCCATTTTGCCAAGCACAGGCATGTGCTAATACTATTTTAGATTAGCACAGACAAGTACCAGGAAAAAATAAACACATTACTGATACCTGTATTGTATGGTCCTGTATTGTACATTCTGAGTAATCTGTTTGCATAAGTGCCTTTTTGCCAAGCAAAGGCATGTGCTAATACTAATTCAGATAAGCACACAGAAGTACCAGAAAAAAACAACATGTTAACTGATACCTGTATTTTTGGTCTTGTAGTGTACATTCTGAGTAATCTGTTGACAGAGGTGCCATTTTGCCAAGCACAGGCATGTGCTAATACTAATTCAGATAGGCACATGGAAGTACCAGGTAAAATAAAGATTAACTGATACCTGTATATTTGGTATTGTATTGTACATTCTGAGTCATCTGTTGAAGAGGTGCCATTTTGCCAAGCACAGGCATGTGCTAATACTACTTCAGATAAGTACCAGGAAAAATAAAGATTAACTGATACCTGTATATTTGGTATTGTATTGTATATTCTGAGTCATCTGTTGACAGAGGGCCCATTTTGCCAAGCACAGGCATGTGCTAATACTAATTCAGATAAGCACACATAAGTGCCAGGAAAAATAAACATGTAAACTGATACCTGTATTTTATGGTCTTGCCTTGTACATTCTGAGTAATCTGTTGACAGAGGTGCCATTTTGCCAAGCACAGGCATGTGCTAATACTAATTTAGATGAGCACATGGAAGTACGAGGAAAAATAAACACTTTTTGGTGGCTATTGATATAAGAACTCCTTTACTTATTAAAGACATTGTAACTGTCTATAATAGAACTTGGTGTTGCTAAGCATGATAAAGAAGCCAGCATCAACTAGTGCTAGTTGTGTCATTACCACTTGCAGTAAGCGATACCAATGTCACACCAGGTGTATATTTACATTGTTGAGCTCACTGTTTTATTCAGTATGAATAAAATGTTGTTTTTTCCCAAGCACAGGCATGTGCTAATATTTTGCTACAAACAAGCACACAACTGTCATTGGGAAAAGCAAACATTTGTTCTGTTTCATAGAATGTTCATCATATGATATTTGTAAAGAATCCTTGTCCAAAAAGTGTTTGTATTTCTTCTGTATGTTTGACAATTATCAAGGACACACTCCTACATAGCCAGTTATTGTAGTTGTTAAGACACAGCATTTACTAGTGCTAGTTGTATGTATAACACTTCCACATGTTAATGCTGATCCCTCAATTAACCTTATCTTGCACATTTCGATATATCTGTTATTTTGAGTAACCTGTTGATGGAGGTGCATTTTTCCGAAGCACAAGCATGTGCTAATATTATGATACAAATAAGCACACACATGTCATTGGGAAACAACACTTTTGTTATATAGTATGCAGAATATAATATTTAATAGCACTCACTGGGAAGTCAAACTTATCCTAAGGTTGTTTGTATTGTTTCTTTGTTTATGATTAACACCATATCAGGACATACATAGCCAGTTATTATCGTTGTTAAGACACCAACATTTTCTAGTATGTATCACAATTCCACATGTAAATGCAGATCTCTCTATCATCTCTCTATCAAAATTGTTGAGCTCACTCTTCTGTTCAGGATGAATAACTTGTTCTTTTTCCCAAGCACAGAATATCGGATATGTGCTAATATTATGCTTCAAATAAGCACACAACTGTCAGTGGGGAAAATAAAACATTTTACTAGTTTCATAGATTGTTCATCATACGATATGTGTAAAGAATCCTTGTCCACGAAATGTTTGAGATTTGTAAGTTTGACAGTTATCTTGGAGACGCTCCTACATAGCCAGTTATTGTAGTTGTTAAGACACCAGCATCAACTAGTGCTAGTTGTATGTATCACACTTCCACATGTAAATGCTGATCTCTCAGTCAACTTATATCTTGCACTTTTCTTTATACCAGTATTTTAATGTACACTTTGAGTAACATGTTGATGGAGGTGCCATTTTTTTGCCAAGCACAGCCAAGCACAGGCATGTGCTAATATTATGTTAGAAATAAGTACACAACTGTCATTGGGGAAAATAAAACATTTTACTGGTTTCATAGAGTGTTTATCATATGATATGTGTAAAGAATCTTTGTCTACAAAATGTTTGAGTTTTGTATGTGACAGTTATCTAGGAGACACTCCTACATAGCCAGTTGTTGTAGTTGTTAAGACACCAGCATTTACTAGTGCTAGTTGTATGTATCACACTTCCACATGTAAATGCTGATCTCTCAATCAACCTATATCTTGCACTTTTCATTATTATAATACCGATAGTTTAATGTCCACTTTGAGTAACATGTTGATGGATGTGCCATTTTAACAAAACACAGGCTTGTGCTAATACTAATTACGATAAGCACATGGAAGTACCAGGAAAATAAACACATTTACGGATACCTGTATTTTATGGTCCTGTATTGTTCATTCTGAGTAATCGGTTGGCAGAGGTGCCTTTTTGCCAAGCACAGGCATGTGCTAATACTAATTCAGATAAGCACATGGAAGTACCAGGAAAAATAAACATGGTAACTGATACCTGTATTTTGGTCTTGTAGTGTACATTCTGAGTCATCTGTTGACAGAGGTGCCATTTTGCGAAGCACAGGCATGTGCTAATACTAATTTAGATGAGCACACAGAAGTACCAGGAAAAATAAACTCTTTTTGGTGGCTATTGATATAAGAACTCCTTTTCTTATTAAAGGCATTGCAACTGTCTATATTAGAATTTGGTGTTGCTAAGACTGATAAAGAAGCCAACATCAACTAGTGTTAGTTGTGTCATTACCACTTGCACTAAGCGATACCAATGTCACACCAGGTCTATATTTACATTGTTGAGCTCCCTATTTTATTCAGGATGAATAAAATGCAGGCATGTGCTAATATTTTGTTACAAACAAGCACACAACTATCATTGGGAAAAGAAAACATTTGTTCTGTTTCATAGAATGTTCATCATATGATATTTGTAAAGAATCCTTGTCCAAAAAGTGTTTGTATTTCTTCTGTATGCTTGTCAGTTAATAAGGACACACTCCCACATAGCCAGTTATTGTAGTTGTTTAAGACACCAGCATTTACTAGTGCTAGTTGTATGTATAACACTTCCACATGTAAATGCTGAACCCTCAATTAACCTTATCTTGCACTTTTCGATATATCTGTTATTTTGAGTAACCTGTTGATGGAGGTGCCTTTTCCCAAGCACAGGCATGTGCTAATATTAAGCTTCAAATAAGCACACAATTGTCATTGGGGAAAAGAAAACATTTTATGAATTCCATAGTGTTAATATCATATGATATATGTAAAGAATCCTTCTCCACAAAAAGTTTGAGTTTTGTAAGTTTGACAGTTATCTAGGAGACACTCCTACATAGCCAGTTGTTGTAGTTGTTAAGACACCAGCATTTACTAGTGCTAGTTGTATGTATCACACTTCCACATGTAAATGCTGATCTCTCAATCAACCTGTATCTTGCACTTTTCATTATTATAATACCGATATTTTAATGTACACTTTGAGTAACATGTTGATGGAGGTGCCATTTTGCCACGCACAGGCATGTGCTAATACTAATTACGATAAGCACATGGAAGTAACAGGAAAAATAAACACATTTATCATACCTGTAGTTTATGGTCCTGTATTGTACATTCTGAGTAATCGGTTGGCAGAGGTGCCTTTTTGCCAAGCACAGGCATGTGCTAATACTAATTCAGATAAGCACACGGAAGTACCAAGAAAATAAACACATTAACTGATACCTGTATTTTTGGTCTTGTAGTGTACATTCTGAGTCATCTGTTGACAGAGGTGCCATTTTGCCAAGCACAGGCATGTGCTAATACTAATTTAGATGAGCACACAGAAGTACCAGGAAAAATTAACTCTTTTTGGTGGCTATTGATATAAGAACTCCTTTCAGCAAAAGAAAACATTTTATGAATTCCATAGTGTTAATATCATATGATATATGTAAAGAATCCTTGTCCACAAAAAGTTTGAGTTTTGTAAGTTTGGCAGTTATCTAGGAGACATTCCTACATAGCCAGTTGTTGTAGTTGTTAAGACACCAGCATTTACTAGTGCTAGTTGTATGTATCACACTTCCACATGTAAATGCTGATCTCTCAATCAACCTGTATCTTGCACTTTTCATTATTATAATACCGATATTTTAATGTCCACTTTGAGTAACATGTTGATGGATGTGCCATTTTAACAAAACACAGGCATGTGCTAATACTGATTACGATAAGCTCATGGAAGTACCAGGAAAATAAACACATTTACAGATACCTGTATTTTATGGTCCTGTATTGTACATTCTGAGTCATCTGTTGACAGAGGTGCCTTTTTGCAAAGCACAGGCATGTGCTAATACTAATTCAGATAAGCACACGGAAGTACCAGGAAAAATAAACATGTTAACTGATACCTGTATTTTTGGTCTTGTATTGTACATTCTGAGTCATCTGTTGACAGAGGTGCCATTTTGCCAAGCACAGGCATGTGCTAATACTAATTTAGATGAGCACACAGAAGTACCAGGAAAAATTAACTCTTTTTGGTGGCTATTGATATAAGAACTCCTTTACTTATTAAAGGCATTGCAACTGTCTATAATAGAACTTGGTGTTGCTAAGCCTAATAAAGAAGCCAACATCAACTAGTGTTAGATGTGTCATTACCACTTGCACTGAGCAATACCAATGTCACACCAGGTCTATATTTACATTGTTGAGCTCCCTATTTTTATTCAGAATGAATAAAATGTTCTTTGTTCCCAAGCACAGGCATGTGCTAATATTTTGCTACAAACAAGCACACAACTATCATTGGGAAAAGAAAACATTTGTTCCGTTTCATAGAATGTTCATCATATGATACTTGTAAAGAATCCTTGTCCAAAAAGTTCTTGTATTTTTTCTGTATGTTTGACAATTATCAAGGACACACTACTACATAGCCAGTTGTTGTAGTTGTTAAGACACCAGCATTTACTAGTGCTAGTTGTCTGTATAACACTTCCACAGGTAAATGCTGATCCCTCAGTTAACCTTATCTTGCACTTTTCGATATATCTGTTATTTTGAGTAACCTGTTGATGGAGGTGCCTTTTTCCCAAGCACAGGCATGTGCTAGTATTAAGCTTCAAATAAGCACACAACTGTCATTGGGGAAAAGAAAACATTTTATCAATTCCATAGTGTTAATATCATATGATATATGTAAAGAATCCTTGTCCACAAAAAGTTTGAGTTTTGTAAGTTTGACAGTTATCTAGGAGACACTCCAGCATTGACTAGTGCTAGTTGTATGTATCACACTTCCACATGTTAATGCTGTTCTCTCAATCAACCTGTATCTTGCACTTTTCATTATTATAATACCGATATTTTAATGTACACTTTGAGTAACATGTTGATGGAGGTGCCATTTTGCCAAGCACAGGCATGTGCTAATACTAATTACGATAAGCACATGGAAGTACCAGGAAAAATAAACACATTTATGCATACCTGTAGTTTATGGTCCTGTATTGTACATTCTGAGTAATCGGTTGGCAGAGGTGCCTTTTTGCCAAGCACAGGCATGTGCTAATACTAATTCAGATAAGCACACGGAAGTACCAGGAAAATAAACACATTAACTGATACCTGAATTTTTGGTCTTGCATTGTACATTCTGAGTCATCTGTTGACAGAGGTGCCATTTTGCCAAGCACAGGCATGTGCTAATACTATTTTAGATTAGCACAGGGAAGTACCAGGAAAAAATAAACACATTTACTGATACCTGTATTGTATGGTCCTGTATTGTACGTTCTGAGTAATCTGTTGGCAGAGGTGCCTTTTTGCCAAGCACAGGCATGTGCTAATACTAATTCAGATAAGCACACAGAAGTACCGGGAAAAATAAACACGTTAACTGATACCCGTATTTTTGGTCTTGTAGTGTACATTCTGAGTAGTCTGTTGGGAGAGGTGCCATTTTGCCAAGCACAGGCATGTGCTAATACTAATTTAGATGAGCACACAGAAGTACCAGGAAAAACTAACTCTTTTTGGAGGCTATTGATATAAGAACTCCTTTACTTATTAAAGGCATTGCAACTGTCTATAGTAGAACTTGGTGTTGCTAAGCCTGGTAAAGAAGCCAACACCAACTAGTGTTAGATGTGTCATTACCACTTGCACTAAGCAATACCAATGTCACACCAGGTCTATATTTACATTGTTGAGCTCCCTATTTTTATTCAGAATGAATAAAATGTTCTTTTTTCCCAAGCACAGGCATGTGCTAATATTTTGCTACAAACAAGCACACAACTATCATTGGGAAAAGAAAACATTTGTTCCGTTTCATAGAATGTTCATCATATGATATTTGTAAAGAATCCTTGTCCAAAAAGTGCTTGTATTTTTTCTGTATGTTTGACAATTATCAAGGACACACTACTACATAGCCAGTTGTTGTAGTTGTTAAGACACCAGCATTTACTAGTGCTAGTTGTCTGTATAACACTTCCACAGGTAAATGCTGATCCCTCAGTTAACCTTATCTTGCACTTTTCGATATATCTGTTATTTTGAGTAACCTGTTGATGGAGGTGCCTTTTTCCCAAGCACAGGCATGTGCTAGTATTAAGCTTCAAATAAGCACACAACTGTCATTGGGGAAAAGAAAACATTTTATCAATTCCATAGTGTTAATATCATATGATATATGTAAAGAATCTTTGTCCACAAAAAGTTTGAGTTTTGTAAGTTTGACAGTTATCTAGGAGACACTCCTACATAGCCAGTTGTTGTAGTTGTTAAGACACCAGCATTTACTAGTGCTAGTTGTATGTATCACACTTCCACATGTTAATGCTGTTCTCTCAATCAACCTGTATCTTGCACTTTTCATTATTATAATACCGATATTTTAATGTACACTTTGAGTAACATGTTGATGGAGGTGCCATTTTGCCAAGCACAGGCATGTGCTAATACTAATTACGATAAGCACATGGAAGTACCAGGAAAAATAAACACATTGATGCATACCTGTAGTTTATGGTCCTGTATTGTATATTCTGAGTAATCGGTTGGCAGAGGTGCCTTTTTGCCAAGCACAGGCATGTGCTAATACTAATTCAGATAAGCACACGGAAGTACCAGGAAAATAAACACATTAACTGATACCTGAATTTTTGGTCTTGCATTGTACATTCTGAGTCATCTGTTGACAGAGGTGCCATTTTGCCAAGCACAGGCATGTGCTAATACTATTTTAGATTAGCACAGGGAAGTACCAGGAAAAAATAAACACATTTACTGATACCTGTATTGTATGGTCCTGTATATTACGTTCTGAGTAATCTGTTGGCAGAGGTGCCTTTTTGCCAAGCACAGGCATGTGCTAATACTTATTCAGATAAGCACACAGAAGTACTGGGAAAAATAAACACGTTAACTGATACCCGTATTTTTGGTCTTGTAGTGTACATTCTGAGTAGTCTGTTGGGAGAGGTGCCATTTTGCCAAGCACAGGCATGTGCTAATACTAATGTAGATGAGCACACGGAAGTACCAGGAAAACTAAACATGTTAACTGATACCTGTATTTGATGGTCTTGTCTTGTACATTCTGTGTAATCTGTTGACAGAGGTGCCATTTTGCCAAGCACAGGCATGTGCTAATACTAACTAAGATGAGCACACAGAAGTACTCGGAAAACCAAACACATTTCAAATTGAAATGTTCTGCTTTCAAGTAATACAAATTTCGGAAGATCTGGAAAACATTATTGACTTATTTCAAGATATTGTTTTATAAGAGTGACAGAGCCTTTACTTTGTAAAGACATAGTGAGTGTCTATAATAGAATTTGGTGTTGATAGGCATGATAAAGGAGCCGGCATCAACTAGTGCTAGTTGTGTCATTACCACTTACACTAAGAGATACCAGTGTTATACCAGGTCTATATTTACGTTGATGAGCTCCATCTTCTATTCAGGATGAATAACATGTTCTTTTTGCCAAGCACAGGCATGTTCTAATATTAAGCTTCAAATAAGCACACAACTTTCATTGGGGAAAATATTTTTTTTACGTTTCATGGAGTGAACATCATATGATATTTGTAACGAATCCTTGTCCAAAAAGTGTATGTTTCACAATTATTAAGGACACACTCCCACATAGCCAGTTGTTGTAGTTGTTAAGACACCAGCATTTACTAGTGCTAGTTGTATGCATCACACTTTCACATGTTAATTCTGATCCCTCAATCAACCTGTATTTGTCACTTTTTTATACATGTATTTTATGGCCATGTATAATGTATTTACTTTGAGTAACCTGTTGATGGAGGTGCTTGTTTCCCAAGCACAGGCATGTGCTTATGCTAATTTAGATGAGCACATGAAGGTACCAGGAAAAATAAACACGGTTCAAATAATATTTAGAATATTTCCTACTTTCAAATAATCACGTACACAGACATTTTCATAGCTAAGATGTTCAAAGTAAATATATCATCATTATGTTGTGTTGTTTTGTTTGTTGTTATTGGTAATTTTACAAAACTTGATGATCATTGTCTGAATATGGGCTCCTCCATTACAGGCACAGGCATGTGCTAATTTACTGTCACACATTAGCACAGAGCTGTTCCAGGAACAGGAAAGCCTTGTAATATATGAAACTTTGTTTCACTTGTTCATCATCAGCAGTGGATAGAGCACTTTATTGCATACACATTTACAATATTCGCCCATATTGACGTGTAGTCATAAAGTCATATTGGGTGTGTAATGCATACTTGTTTGTGATTGGTGCAATTTTCTGTTAATGTCAAAGAAAGTTTGTCACGTGATGTAAACAATGTTGATTACATTGTGAAAACTCCCACGATATAATGACAATGTTTGTTTCAAATAAAAGATTTTGGTAAAAATTAAATGTTACAACCTATTTTATTGTTCTAATTTAAATGTGCATATGCAGTAACGAGGTTATTAGAATTATATTGGGATATATGCACTCGTTCTCCTAAAGTCGCGCAATATTAGTATGCGAAAGAACTCGTGCATTATATCCCAATATAAATCTAATAACCTATAATTATTGACTTATTGTTATACATTTTATGAATGATGTTAAGCAGTTTTTGATGAAAAAGCGTAATGTTGTGTAGTTACAATTACTCGGTAGAACTAATACTTAACCCTACTAGGGTGTTTGTTATTCATTCCATTAGTGAAGAAGGGTACCAAGTGAATAACAAATATACAGTGAGATGGTTTCATTCTCTACTGATGGGACAATGTAATCTAGGCAAAAAAAAAAATGTTTCTGATAATACAGATATTAAATGATAGTAATTTGAAGGGTGCATGCAAAACTGTTGTATGGTTTCTTTACTTATACATAGTTCCACCTTCACCTTTCTAATTTTGTGTGTATGATATAGCTGGATAGTGCTGTGTAAATTCTGAGGTTGAAAACTGCTTTCTTGGAGATTTATATCAATATTTCCAGGCAAACACCATTTTGCCAGGAGACATGCAACATGTGTTTATTTTGAAATTTTAGATTATACTGCTGTTTTTATCAATTAAAAGGTGGATATGTAGAGAATATTATGTCAGTGCCTTTTACTATCAAGTTTATTAGGCGAGGCTTAGAAAACGAAGAATGGCGAAGCTCTACCGAGCCATTCTTCGTTTTCGTGCCGATTTTCCATATTTTCTGTAGGAATTACTATTATTACCTATTTCTCAGAATGGTACGCTTATCGAGGACGTTGCCATGTTGTTGTTTTTTGTTTGTTTTATGACGTCAGGCAAAGTTATGTGCATGACGTCAGATAACGTTACATACAATAAACGCCGAGGGATTCCGCATTGATTTGCTTTATTGGCCAGTGCCGAATTAAAGCAAAATTTAATAGGTCACCCCGTTATTCGGCAGAAAAGTGCATATCTGCATGATAAATACGGAAACACGTACATTTAGAGTACATTATATTTGCTGATGTCTAAAATGAAAAATGAACACTAACCTTAGTATATCCAACTACTATATATATATAGAACAGTCAAAATAAGGTGTAGTAGAAAGCTTTGCTGTGATGTAATTTCTCTAATCTTCTTATGACTATCCATAGAGAGCAAGTTGTTGACTGAAGCTACCATGCTGGGTTCTCCATATATACCAGTCTTCACATCCTGCCTTCCTATTCTCACATTCATTCAATTCTCAGTGTCATCCTCAATCTTACTCTAACTTCCTCTGTCTTCCAGTTAAGAAATTACAATTAAGTTTTTAATTTGCTATCAAGAGGAAGTAAACCTTTAGTTAATATCATGTCATAGTAATTTATTTCTTCTTTATAATATTTTTATGTGGGAATACATACTCAACTGATTTGTATCAATCTGAGTAATTATCTATGGTAATTGATTCATTAAAGTGATCAGCACCTATTTTAATGAAGCAGTGGGCTCAACCAAGGAGGTGTTGTTTGGCTGTAATTATTGTATTGTTTGCATTTCCTAACAATTTGTTTTATGTGATCATTATCTGTTCACAAGTTGCATCACTTTGTTTCTTGGATGGTCAGTATTATTTTGAGCAATTTAAAATTGAGTATTCACTTTTTGCAGTTAAACCTTAAAAAAGATCATTACACTTTATATAATATAGTTCTTGATGCAAATGGTTTAATAGAGCAATTGTACAGTAGTCTCTATGTATTTGTGTATTACACAAACAAATATATACATTAAATAAAAGAAGAACACAGAAAAGAAGAAAAAAACTGAGAAATAATTTGAAAACATAGTTATTTGATAGTGAAAATGGTTCTCTAAATCATATTTGATGATTATATCTGAAACATACAGTCAGTAGTTGAGATTTTATACATGTATTCATTCATTTAAGTGTTTTAGGGATGGATCAAAAGTAAAAAAAAGGGTGACATGTTACTGTTGGGTAGTTACATCTAATTCAACTTCGAGTAGTTCAACAAATTACCTCGACATTAAGTTTTAAAATTGAATGTTAGGTGTTTGCATTTAATTCTGTTTCTCAGGAACTGGTTGGTTGGTTGAATGGTGTTTTAAATCATATTCAGTACATTTTAGGCTATATATGATGCTCTATTTTTTTATTTATTTTTTTGGTAGAGGCTCTGACCACTCACTTTTTCCTGGGTAAAACCAATATTGTATATCTCCCGCATCCGTAAGAATGGACACTTATGGATGCGAGAGGTATACAATACTGCATGAACTAAATCAACCAAACTTGGTACATAGTGGGTAGTATTGGGTAGTACATCTACAGCTCCATTGTACAAAGTAGTTCAACAAAATACAACCACTGCAAATCCCGCTAGAGGCAGAGGGGTAGGACCCACTTCATGTTCATTTTGTCACTTTTTTTATCATGTTCATTCAAGGTCTTCTTAAGACACCGCATATGCACATGTGGAAACGTGGCTCCATCGTAAATGGAGTGTCTACAATAGATTTTGCAGCAACTCTGCAGTTCTGCAGGTTAGAAGGTTCTAGGCCCATTCTCCATATTTTATCTAGATGTAAATGGAGGATGAGCCTGGCATGTTCATCCCTGTTTGGCACCATATAACCTTTCTTGTGTTGGTGCGGTGTAAAACCCCAGTTCAGTCTATCAACAAAATAAATGACCTTGATCTTGACTTTTACCAGTTTATAGAAATCTTAGTTTTTAAATACTGGTTCTTACTCAGGGATTTCTGTACAATTATTAAAATAAAAACAGTTAACATATTTGTTTACATGTAGATAAAATGGTATAAGCATAGGACCATAAATTACCTATCTATTCACATTGTTCATGAATTGTGGGTGTTCACAGATGACTATTTCATTCATTTTACAGAGTGAAGATGAGCACACCAGATGAGCTGTTCAGTAAGATAGAAGAAGAAGACGGGACCAAGTTGTGTCGCTGGGTGGGGGAACTGTACCTGGAGCTTCACAATGGTACATACACCACACACGCCAAGGTAATAATTCTTCATACACTAGAACCTATCCTGAAAGTAGACAAGTTGACCCTTCCTGCCAAAATAAATTAATTTCTAAAGATTGAATTGTTCCTCAAAAGAATCAATCAATCAGTCTTAAAGTTTAGTTTTATTGTTTATTTAGGTCTCATCATCATGATCACATGTGTACAGCATGTTAAAATACAGAATAAAAAACACATTTTAAAGAAACTAACCCTCCAAGTAACGGCAAAATTACACTACAAAACCATGTATCAAAACTTCCCAGGTGTTTTCAGGTCGTGTAATAATGCATAATTATGTGATTAAAAATAGAGGTTTATTCATTGGTTCTTAAAATACCAGTGATTGATTATGTGCAAAATGAATTATGAGTTGGTAATTCTTAATTCGACGCTCCATGCCATGTATGGTTTGGGCTAGCTGGTTGAAGCCGTTTATATTGTGTCTGTAGAGTTTGGATTCTCAAAATACGTGTTATATTGTAAGTTGTATATATACCTCGTCATCAGTAGGTTTAGAAACGTTGTTGGAATATATTGGTGGCGGAATAGAGACCTTAAAATGCACACAATTTGCCATTAAATTATTGAATTGTAAGAGACTTCAATTATCATGTGTATACAACACAAACATTTTAACACACAATTAAATATAAAAATAATAAAAGACCTTAAAGGGACACACGGCATTCTTGATTTTTAAAAAAGCTGCGGCATCCCGTTAGTTTTCAACATAACTTGCATTTGTTCAATCATTATAATAAATTGTGTTTGCATATCACTAATTGGTGATTATATTCCACCTATAATGTATTCAAATCTGTGGTACAGTAAGAAGAAAAAATTAAAACTCAAAATCTTATTTAATTCTATGCAAGCAGGTTTGAGTTTAATATGATACTGGATTAGTAAACTGAGACGAAAAACTTCAAGATTGCCGTGTGTCCCTCTAATGCCAAACTAACAAATCTTATGCATGGGCTTGTATTATATTTAAAAACATGGTATCCAACCATATGATAAAAGAACCCTTCAGTCATCTTATGGGTAGGGAGGTCATGTTTACTTAATAAAATGTCTGCACATTAAAAAGCAAAATTTATTTGGCATATTAAAAAACCAAATGAAATTGAGCAAAGAAATGCATTTTTCTTCTTTTTTTCTACACCTTACTTCACTGAACAAATTGTGGTCTATTTGGCATTGTTGCAGGAAGTAAAGTTAGTCTCAATATTTCTTTTCTCAGCATCGTTAGTATTAGTATACAAAGTGTCCTGTCATTTGTGTCGCATCCCCTAACACCTTTTTATTACTAACATTTCTCTAACAGTTTTGAATGGGTTGTTCCCCAACTTAATATACTCATAATGACTGATGACCTTATGTCACCCATTGTTGATTGCCTAATTTATTACAGAATTATGGCCCTTTGTTTGACTTAGAGGTTAAGCGGTGGTATTCATCACCTTCAGTGATAGTTCTTTGTATGGTGTTTTATGTCATTTTCAGGTTATATGATGGTTGTTTTTTTTGTGGTGGAGGCAGACCACCCACTTCTACTGGGTTTAACCAGTACTGTACACCTCCCGCCATCCGTAAGAATCGACACTTCCTCACAAGTCGAACTCCCAGTGGGATTCGAACTCGCAGCGGTGAGAGGCGAGAGGCGAGAATGTTTACAACGCAACATCGGTAACCCCTCAGCCCTGGAGATGCTTTAGTTCTAATTTAATTCTCCTTCAAATAGAGCAGAAATAATCAAAACACAATTCATAATGCATTTCGTAACATTTCCGACAGGTAAAGAAGATGAACAGGAAGTGTGAGTTTATTTTACACGATGCGGAGTTCCTCAGCTCAGTTGCTGTGGTAACACAACATGTGACCAAGTGTGCCCTTCCCTTTGTGTACCCCAAGGAGGAGCTGGACCGAGTGTGGAAGCTGCTCTTGCTGAATCAGTTCCACGATGTCCTGCCAGGAAGTTCCATTGCTATGGTAACTACTAAGAAAATCATTCAGACTCTGAGAAAACAGTATTTTTGGTTGTGTGAATTTATTTTGCGACATATTTAAAGAATTGTAAAATTACATTTTTAGTACAGTATGACCAGAATTTTCTTGCATACCGGATAAAGCTATACACGTTTTACATGGGGGATAGAAAGTCTTTATCTTTATGGGTAAAGATAAAAGTCACGCGCGCACCAACATCCGGTATGCAGGGAAACAAGCAAAATGTTAGTAGCTGGCGGCGTCAGTGCACAGCATGTCTCTGATATGCAAGAAACAGAATCTATCATGGGTATTCGGTTTAGATAGGGAATAAGAGCAGAGCCTCCGTTCCGATAAAAACACGTATACCTCGGGTTGGAATTCCCTATCTTCACCGGATATCCGTGAATGATTCTTATCATCTTGGGTGTGTAGCAACACTGCATGAATTTGCTCGCTCGCAGTGTCATTCATGTCATATTAAAAATCATTTGTAATGTTCATTTCACGACTTCTGAACAGCTTCAGTAAATCTGTTGAAACTTGGTGTATGTATTAACACTAGACTTTGTGGCATGTAGTTGTGGTTGTATATTCAAGGTCAAGATTACTAGTCTAGGTCGAGCAATTTAATTTTTATGTCCGAATCTCCTATATTGCTTAAGCTTTTGGGATGAAAGTTGTATTCTCAATTGATGATGTGTTAGATACCGAATTTGAATTTGAGGTAAGGTCAAGGTTATCCAATATTTATGTTTGGTCCTAAACTCCTAAACCGCTTTAAATGATCCATTCATAAAATATATCATCAATAGACAGTTTGTATTAAAGTTTGTTCAGGGTCAAGGTTGTGCACTTTTGTAACTGCTACAGGTAATTGGGTGAAACTTTGTGTGTATGCATCAGCAACAGGGTGTGTGTCTCACCAAATATGGTGTTGTTGCATGTTTAAATAAGGTCACATGTCAAGGTCATTTTTGTGACCAGTCCAGTTAACTCCAAAACTGCTTCAGTTAATGGGATGACACTCACTTGATGTGTGTAGATATCATTATTAAACAGTTATGGTAATGCAATTTCCATGTCTTTAGAGGTGAACCCTAATTTGGAGGAAATTTCATGTTATAATATAAAATAGGAACTGATATTGCTAATGATCAGATGATACTTTCTTTGCATCCGATTGACACAATACATGGGTGACTTAATCATGCTAACCACTAGAGCCTACTCAGGTCCTTCTATAAAACTCTGTTTATTTTAACTGTGATTTGAATCATAACACGGGTAAACATTTAAATCTTTACATTTGTAGATATGCGATGATTCAAAGAGTACAAAGTCATGTTTTATAAACGTTTGTTTTTGAGCCTCTTCAGCAAAATGCTTTCCAAACATGTATATGCATTAGTGTGTTCGAAAAGGTTACGGTTAACACTGTTGAGATATGTGTAGAGCTCAGTTTCTAATATTTTATGGATTGAAACTTCACACATGTATTCTACATCATTAGGCAACATCATACAACCACGTTCTATAATTAATGATTTTATTTTAGCAAAATTATGGCCCCTTTTATACTTAGCATATTTGGTTAGTTTTGTATTTAAGCTGGTACCATAGAAATGTCTATACATAATAGATTGAAACCTCACACATGTCTTTGGCATCATTAGACATCATTTCAATTTAAGTGTGTGTGTGTGTGTAATTCTAAGGTTTATAGTCCCTCCGCCAACGAACACGTCAAGGTATACCTGACGCGATGGGCACAATAGAGTCTGGACTTCATTTCAATTTAACCAAATTATATCCCCTTTTATACTTAAAAAACACTAGCAGTCTTTGAACTTTATAAATGTATGCATATTGACCCCCATTTTACGTTCATATTCAAAGTAAGCAACCATAATTGACTTTGACCTACCTACTGGACTAAAAAGCCATCTAATTACAAAATTAAATTTAAAAAAGTTGATTCTTGTTTTTGTGATATTTCTGTGTGGTTAAACTACGTGTTCTTATTTATTTTACACAAATTATCTAAAATTAGATGGCCTTGGCATTATAATTTGCAGATAATTTTGTCATGATGCGTATATTAACTGTGCAAAACAATTTTAGCATATCAAGGCTTACTTCAGACAAAAAGAAAAGATCTTGATTTGCATGTTTAGAGGACCTTAAATCTGCCGCCAACTTAAAAACAATTGACTTCAGATTTACTTCCCTTAGCATCTTAGAAGTTTTCTATCATTTGTATGTGTCTAGTATTTTATCCCAAAATTTGTCTGAATTCTATGCTCTGGCTTATCATAACCCCCACAGCTCTGACCACCACTTGAGAAAACAAATATCCCTGATAAAAATGCTACGTGTATGTATAGAAATTACAACTGGTAACATGATACAGACGGTCATTTGTACAACAATTTTTAGCTTGACTATTCGAAGAATAAGAGAGCTTATGTTATCACCCCGGGGTCGGCGTCGGCGTCGGTGTCCCACATCAAGGTTTGCTTGTAAGCTGTGTTTACAAGTCTATATCTCTTACATTTCTTATCCTACCACAACCAAATTTGTTCATGGGCTTCCTTGTAGCATTATCTTAAGGGCTGCATAAGCAATTTTGGTTCCTGTAACCCATGGGCTCCCATGGAACGCAAATTATGGTAGCCCATAAAATGTGCCCCATTTCACATCAAATTTTGCGTGTAAGCTGTGTTTACAAGTCTATATCTCTTACAATTCTTACCCTAGCACAACCAAATTTGGCCATTAGCTTCCTTATAGCATTATCGTAAGGGCTGCTTAAGTAATTTTGGTTCCTGTAACCCCTGGGCTCCCATGGAACCCAACTTCTGATAGCCCTTAAAATATGTCTGTTTCACATCAAATTTTGCGTGTAAGCTGTGTTTATAAGTCTATATCTCTTACATTTTTTGTTCTAGCTAAACTTAATTTTGGAATTGGTTTCCTTATAGTATGTTGTAAAGGGTTGGACAAGTAATTTTGTCTTCTGCAAATTCTGGGCTCCCATGGAACCCAAATTGTGATGGCCCATAAAATGTGCAATAAATGCAGTTCTAGGTTTGCATGTAAGCATGTATATATCTATAATTTTGGTTTGGGATTTGTTATAGCATTATGCATCTTATTACTTCACCCATATTGGGTCATGGGCTCCCTCCTCCCCCCCACCCTCTACCACCGCCCCCACTCCCCTCCACACCTTTATTTTTTATTTATTTTTAGCTCGACTGATCAGAGATCAGCAAAGCTTATGCCGTGGTGCCTTCTGTCCGTAAACTTTTATTTGTAGCGACAACTCCTCTGAAACTACTGGATGGATATTCATGAAACTTTACAGAAATGTTGCCCATAAAGTCTAGTTGATCCTAGCAAAAATTCATGTTGATGCGAAATCCAAGATGGCCGCCAAAGCTAAAAATAGAGTTTTAAAATACAAGTTTGTAGCGACTACTTCTTGAAAACTATAAGTGATATTGATATGGGACTTTTTCTCAAATGACCAGCATGACATGATGTTGATCCTTGTCAAAAATCGTTTTGATTCAACGTTAAACATGGCTGCCAGCGGCCATCTTTGTTTACATTGAGTTATATAGTAAAAACTTGTAGCGACTACATCTCTGAAACTACTTGGCGGATTGTCATTAAACTTTACAGGAATGTTGCTCTTGATGTCTAATTGATCCTAGCAAAATTTCAGATCTGCCAGAAATTCAAGATGGCCGTCACAGCTAAAAATAGATTTTTAAAAAATAAGTTTGTAGCGACTACATCTTGAAAACTATAAGTGATATTGATATGGGACTTTTTGTAAAATGATCAGGATGGCATGATGGTTATCAGAGCCAAACATTATTTTGATTCGACATTAAACATGGCTGCCAGTGGCCATCTTTGTTTACATAGAGTTATATAATGAAAACTTGTAGCGACTACTTCTCTGAAACTACTTGACGGATTTTCATGAAACTTCACAGGAATGTTGCTCTTGATGTCTAATTGATCCTAGCAAAATTTCAGGTCGGCCGGAAATTCAAGATGGCCGCCACGCTTAAAAATAATTTTTTAAAAAACAAGTCTGTAGCGACTACTTCCTGAAATCAAAATCAATCAGTAGAGCTTCAAGGTCATTGACCTCTTGTTTTGTGTTGTTTTGGTGAATTATTACATAACTTCTTACACATATATGTTGCCCTCACCACCCCCACTCCCCCCACCATCCTGCCCCGCCTCTCTCCCACCCCCTTCCCGCACCCGCTCAAAACTCGGATTTTTTTTTTTTTTTTTTTTTTTTTACATATTTCTGTGTAGTTTTGGTCAATTCTTACACATAGTTATGTTGTGCTCCCAACCCCACCCCACATTGTTGTAGCCTTGTTTTCTGATGGTATATACTAGCTATAAATTTAGTATTATCCGAAAAATCGAATAGTTCTCTGACAGCTCTTGTTTTAAAATGGACTAGTATGTAATTTATTGTAATTAATAGGTCCTATTGTTCTAATTCGAAGTAAAGAGTAGCAACATATTTATTTGGTTTAAAGGTAAAGACAAATGTGTGGAAAACATGGCAAGGCATTCTGTGTAACTTGTTCTACATTTCTGTTTTGCTTATGCTGAAAATTATGATGTGTGTTTCAAAGTCAAAAAAACATATGTTGATATTTTTTCTCAAAGAGATCCCTCACATGCCAAAATTAATGGAACCAATCAGATTGCAGATCGTGGCATTTGTTATATACTATTTAATACCGCAACAAACCAACTGCGCCGTCGGTTAGAGCGTCGTCTACTATGTTTCTAGACGACAACGGCAATGTGTCACAGGGTACGAGCCTTATATAAGGCTTTTTTTCAAAACCATACAATGTTAAAAAAAAAAAGTTATACGAAACTACTACGGAATAAATCTGATTGGTTTCGACAGTTTGACATTTGAGTACTCTGAAAAGCATGTGAAGATTCAATCCCCTCTGTTAAAAATATTTCTCTCTGTTACAAAATCAAACTGTATAAACAAGGAAGTATTAAATTACGTCATTCTAGACCACAAATACCTTTCTTCTTTGCAATTTACTATAAGCTTGAAGAAGACCAGAAAGATATGTCTTTTAAAAACACATTTGATAAAAATGTAGTTTCGAACCAGCCACAGACACTTGAAATTATGGTTAAAAAATTATTCCTTTATGATTTTTGAAAAGCTAACACGGAGAGTGTCAATAAGGAAACAGTATAAATGGTCGGCATATGTTTATGTGATTTAACTTCCAAGTTTTTTTATTGACTGCACATGCACGTGCAGTCAGGTTCAGTCGGCTTATGTATATGTTGGACTTGTCACAGAAAACACCCATGTTCTGACATTTTAGTCACAGTTATTCAATCGCACATATCGAAGAAACGTAATTAGCAATGTTCTTCCTGTCAGGAATTTAAAGGTCCACATGGAGAAAACATGTGTTTTTTTGGGATGAGATACATATGGACCAGACAGTCGAGTTGCAACATAATGTGTTCATTTATGTATAGTACATTGTTAGCTCGACTTTTTCGAAGAAGAGAAAGAGCTATTGTCATCACTTGATCGTCGTCTGCGTCTGCGTCTGCGTCCGGTTAACTTTTTATAAGTAAGCTTGTATCTTCGAAACTACTTTACATAATGGATTGAAACTTCACAGATTTATTCGGCATCATAGACAACATCATACAGCCAGGTTCTACAACTCTTACTTTTATTTTAACAAAATTATGGTCCCTTTTATACTTAAAAAATGTGGTTAAAGTTGTGTATGTAATCTTGCCAACTTAGTCTTTTTTAAATTTAAATGTTTCATTATTTTTTAAAATCCCCATAAAGAATTCAATGACACATCACACATGCATTCACTTTCATATGAAGAACCGAGAGACAAGTGCCATAACTCTGTTAGACAATTAAGCAGAATTATGCCTTTCAACTATACTTTCCCAGTTAATAAACAGTGCTTCGAAAACAGAGCATCTGTACCGACAGGCGGTGCTTCTTGTTTTAACAATATGCTCGGAATAAAATGTACTACCTATATTCAACATCACAAGGACAAGTGGTTGCAAGGAAAGCAGGCAAAGTCCTAAATTAATCTGACTTGGTGTGTGTGGGGGGAGCGGGGTAGTGTTTCCCAACCCCCAATAACTTTTTGTAATGCAGTAATATTATTTCACACAACATTTTTTGATAGTGAAATCAATATCTACATAATACTCTCTTACAAACTAGTCCTTTACGTATTCCTATGATGTATAGGTCGGCGTATTCCTGTGTGTTTGTCATTGATGAATAAGCAATACATGTATATTCTTAACGTTTTACAACCTTTATACATGTGTCTTCAGGTTTATGAAGATGCTCACAGATACTATGGTGGTAAGTAAGAATAAATTACAAGGATAATTTTCGTACTCGTCAGCATTTCATTGCCACAATCATCATCATCATCATCATCCACATCATCATCATCATCCACATCATCATCATCATTGTCGTTATCAATCTTCAATGATCATCATCGATCATAGTCATCTTCATCATCATCAGCAACAGCAGTATTAGCGTCGGGGGGAGTGGACGGGTTACGTCCCTTTAACACATATAAGATCATAATTATTGGGACAGTTACTTCAGAGGGAGATAAGATAAGGGATTAACATTTCTATGCTAGTCAGAAAGTTTGTAGACCAATGACAAGTTATCAATAGGCTTCAGCTTGTTGAAGTGGCAGTACATGCCACTATTCTCTAACTGGCTAAAGTGAACTTAAAGGGTTTGTTTGTTTGTATCGTGTTTTACGTAATTTTCAACACATGTAAGGTTATATATGATGGTCAATTTTTTTTTGTGGTGGAGGCAAACCACCCACTTTTGCTGGATAGAACAGTAATGTACACCTCCCGCCATCCGTAAGAATGGACACTTCCTCACAAGTCGAGCTCCCAGTGGGATTCGAACCCGCAGCGGTGAACTTAAAGGGACTGGAGGCCATGTGAAATAAGAATGGGTGTCGATACAAATAAAACCATCAGAATGTGTTTTAGTTTTATATTCAAATGTACATCACGCAGTAGACCAGGCAACATGATCCGTCCAATTTAATAATTGTTAAGGACATTGTTTAGAAAACTTGACGCCTGCTAGATTGTGTTGTATGTATCATTAGCGTTTATTCATACGATCATTAGCGTTTATTCATACGATGCTTTAAGGCTCTGATAGATTCTTTTATTGAATTATATACATGTACAACTGCTAGTAGTTTGAACCACATATGAATTATTATTTATGATTATACCCTGCTTTCACAAAGTGAAGTGGGGGCTATATAGGAATCACGTTGTCCTTAACATCCCGTCGTTTAACACATTTGTTTTGCGTCGCATCACTTCACATCACACTTTTTTTTCCCGCCACGTAAAACACATTTTTGTTACTTAAATCCATTCCTCATACAGTTTTGAATGGGTTGTTCCCAAACTTCATATACACAACAACTGATGACCCTCTACATCACCTATTGTTCATTGCCTAATATATTACAGAATTATGGCCCTTTGTTTGACTTAGAATTTTAGCGGGGGTATTCATCACCTTCAGTGATAAGTTCTAATTTAACAATGAAATAACACAGAGTTGTCCAGTCTTCCAGACCAATCATTTGCATAAGCAGTAATTAAACCAAAAGTAAGAAGTAGGTCAATTTAATGCAGGACATTTTGATTGTTTTCATTTGTATTGGATTGACACCAATCAATCTTCCAGATTGCCTCCAGTCCCTTTAAACATTTGACTGGATATTTTTGGCAAGACTAATGATTACTTGTGACGGGGTTTATCAGGAAGTCTGGATTGTCATGTTAGTGCTTATTTATATACAGCAGACATGATTACATGCCAGTTTAATAAACAGACCAACTGATTTTTTATCACAGGGAATATTTACTTTATTGGATGTATGTACAATAGGCGTTGATATTGGGCCAATTTCATAAATAAAATACACTGTCTATGTATGCATTTCTGTTTCTTTAGACATTATGGCAGCTGGTAGGAAAATGATACAAGATGCGTCTCGGTATACAACTTTAGAAGCCGTTGTAAAGGCTCAGGAGAGTATGGAAGGCTTCACAGCAGACAGCCTACCCCAAGGTCATGTGATTTGGAACACCCAATCATTTGATAGATCAGAGGTCATCGCTATAGCAACACCTTCTGATGGCAATGCAACGAGTCCTGCAAAAAAGAAACAGAAGACCAATCCATTACCCCTATCTTTGCAGACAGATAGCCATGGCCATTCTCTGTGTAAGGATCATTATTCGTTGTTATTAACTTTACAATTTTCAACATGATCACCTTTAAAGTTTTCATGATAGACTAAAAGAATGAATATCACTCGGGGTGGCCATGGACTCTGGAAAAGGGGAAAATGGCAAAAAATAAATTCCCTGTAGAAAAAAATACGGGAATTTGAAAAAAATACAAAAAACAGGTAGAAGTCGGGGAATTTTATTTCTGCACTAACTTTATATACTCTTAAAAAAAATTAAGAACAAAAAAAACAACAACAATGTTTCTCAAGGTAAATTATTTCCATATTAACAAGTCGGTTATAAACATGATGGTATTCATTTTCTGAAATGGTTTGAATATAAAAATAAGAAACATTTAAAAAAGCGAAAAAAATCTATATCTGCTCATAAAATGTATGTGATTTGTGGTCTTGAAGGAAGGACCAACTTTTCTTATCTTAAGCAGGGAAACCAAATGCTCAAGGAAATTTATTCTGGCGCTTGCGTGGCATGGCAGACACTTAGGGATTACTTTGTCATCCGTCCGTCGTCCATCACACTTTAAGCTACAACCTAACCTTGGCCATAACTTGAAAAATATTTGACCTATGTTCGTGAAACTTCAGGCACATATTCATCTTACCACACATAATATCGTACCTATGACCAATAACTTTGACTTTTATTTCAGCAGATTTATGCTGCTTTTTATAAAACTTTAACCTGCAACATAACCTATAATAACAAAATATTGGCCTATGGTCATGAAACTTTATACAGTTCTTCCGTATCAATTATCCAATTTTTGCCACTTTTCATAAACTTCAACACTTTAAAACAAAAGTGCTCAATAATTCATGAAGGATTGCACAAACTTTATAGATTAATTGTACTTGCTGTAATAAGCACACAGCAGACGACTGAAGTGTTTCATGGAACACCCTTCTAGTTTTGAGATTTCTGTGGCCATCCTGATCACACAAAACTACAGGGGATCTAGCAATAACATTTAAGATTGCACGGTGTTCTGTTAATTCATTTGACGTCATTATTTTTCATGAAGAAGTTTAGTAATAGTAACTGATATTTGTTTTGTTATGTAATTAGTATATGGTAACAGATATGACGTGAACATTTAACATGCAAACTGTACTCCTGTCATTTTGGTAGCCTACGAAAGAACATAGATTTTTCGCTTGTTGGATATTAAATAATGGACATTTGAGTTTATGTTTAAAACCCCTGCTTAATCAGTGTTTGTTTGGGCGGCCCCACTCTCCCGTTAATGGGATACTATAACGATGTGTAAAATGCTTTTATGTAACTTTAGTTATAAACAGGTATCAACTTTCCAGTAAAAGATAAATTGCTTAATATTTTGTGCAAATTTCATCGTTAACTATTTAATAATAATGATTTTTTGACGTAATTTTGAAACACCCTTCATATTGGAATAAGAGGACTACCCATTTCCTTTCAGATCAATAGGTCTAAGATCAAGTATTTTTTAAGCTTTTTCGGGGGAGCATAAAGTCGCAGCTTGGTCCATCTTTCCATCCATCCTTCCATCCCTTCGTCCGTCCCACTTTTGTTCGGAGCATAACTTCAAAACTACTGATGGGACACAGTGAAACTTCACACAATGATAGAAGGCAATGAGAGGAAGTTTAGAGTTCGAGAAGCGTAGCTCTGTCTTCATTCAAATTAGAGTTATTGCCCTTTGTAATATTATACTTATAGTTCTTGTTTGGAGCGTAACTCAAAAACCAGTCATGTGACTGTAATGAAACTTCATACTATGATAATGTGCAATGAGTGGAAGTGCAGAGCACAAAACCTCTCTTCATTCAAACTAGAGTTTGTCACATAACACAGCATCCGAGAAAGGGCTTATGTTGCACTATTTGCTAGAGCTCTTGTCATCGCTTGATTTTTTGTTTACTTATTAGATTACGTGAGTGTTCCAAGCTATGGTTATAGCCTGGTGTCATCGGTGAAGAATCTACAGCATGTCCAGATAGAGAAGGTGGTAAGTATTATAGCTATAGCCTGGCGTAATCGGTGAAGAATCTACAGATAGAGGAGGTGGTAAGTATTTGTGATTATAGCTATAGCCTGGCGTAATCGGTGAAAAATCTACAGCATGTCCGGATAGAGAAGGTGGTATTTGTGATTATAGCTATAGCCTGGTGTCATCAGTGAAGAATCTACAGGATGTCCAGATAGAGAAGGTGGTAAGTATTTGTGATTATAGCTATAGCCTGGTGTCATCAGTGAAGAATCTACAGGATGTCCAGATAGAGAAGGTGGTAAGTATTTGTGATTATAGCTATAGCCTGGTGTCATCAGTGAAGAATCTACAGGATGTCCAGAGTGGTAAGTATTTGTGATTATAGCTATAACCTGGTGTCATCAGTGAAGAATCTACAGGATGTCCAGAGTAGTAAGTATTTGTGATTATAGCTATAACCTGGTGTCATCAGTGAAGAATCTACAGCATGTCCAGATAGAGAAGGTGGTAAGTATTTGTGATTATAGCTGTAGCCTGGTGTCATCAGTGAAGAATCTACAGCATGTCCAGATAGAGAAGGTGGTAAGTATTTGTGATTATAGCTGTAGCCTGGTGTCATCAGTGAAGAATCTACAGCATGTCCAGATAGAGGAGGTGGTAAGTATTTATGATTATAGCTATAGCCTGGTGTCATCGGTGAAGAATCTACAGCATGTCCAGAGATAGAGAAGGTGGTAAGTATTTGTGATTATAGCTGTAGCCTGGTGTCATCAGTGAAGAATCTACAGCATGTCCAGAGATAGAGAAGGTGGTAAGTATTTGTGATTATAGCTGTAGCCTGATGTCATCGGTGAAGAATCTACAGCATGTCCAGATAGAGGAGGTGGTAAGTATTTGTGATTATAGCTGTAGCCTGGTGTCATCAGTGAAGAATCTACAGCATGTCCAGATAGAGAAGGTGGTAAGTATTTGTGATTATAGCTGTAGCCTGGTGTCATCAGTGAAGAATCTACAGCATGTCCAGATAGAGAAGGTGGTAAGTATTTGTGATTATAGCTGTAGCCTGGTGTCATCAGTGAAGAATCTACAGCATGTCCAGATAGAGGAGGTGGTAAGTATTTGTGATTATAGCTGTAGCCTGGTGTCATCAGTGAAGAATCTACAGCATGTCCAGATAGAGAAGGTGGTAAGTATTTGTGATTATAGCTGTAGCCTGGTGTCATCAGTGAAGAATCTACAGCATGTCCAGATAGAGGAGGTGGTAAGTATTTGTGATTATAGCTATAGCCTGGTGTCATCGGTGAAGAATCTACAGCATGTCCAGAGATAGAGAAGGTGGTAAGTATTTGTGATTATAGCTCCGCCATATTTCTGAAGTTGATTTAGTGTAAGGTGCTTTAGTTGTATGTAGCTTATTACCATTGTGGATTACAGACTTATGTGTATGGATAAAACTGCTTCTTGTTTATATACATTTTACTGTCTATGTAAGTATTTAAAGGTTAAGTAAATCATTAATCTTGTAGCCAAATGGTCTAAAGTGCTTAATTTAAAAGTACAGGAGAGTTACTGTTTATATTTTGAAGTTGTTAGTTTGAAAATTTTATGGGAATTATGGCCCTTGTTTGCTGTTAAAAATTCCTTTTTGCAGTTGCTAGTTTTTGTCAGAGACTTAAAGGGACACTGTCCGTAAGTAAGCTGATATTGAGCATAATCAAATAACTGTCTGACTATTATTCAGTGAAATGTGTACATGAAAACATGAGCATAGACCAAAATAAGTATGTAGTAATACATTCGTGAGTTCGAAAAAAAAAGTTTTAATTATTATTTGTAAATAATGTGGGACCCACTTTATTTACTTTTTATGCTGATCACGTGACTTCCATTAGCGCATTAGGTTTTCTACATAGTATGTATTGCGTGATATGTATGACCCGCATAGCTCAGGTAGGAGCGACGTCGTCTATTACTCGCACAGTCTTATTACCCGTGACTGTAATTTTAGTTTGGGCTGCTGGTTTAAACTCGCAAAGCGGTAGTTTTTAGCTCTACTGGCCAAGGGCCAGCAGAGCTTATGGGATGGTGTGTTGTCCATCTTCCGTCGTCCGTCCGTCCGTCGTCCGTCCGTTAACTTTTCTTCAAACGACTTTTCCTCAGAAACCGCTTGGCTTATTTTGACCAAACTTCACTTGGATGATCCTTAGATGAATGCTTTTTAGATTTGTTAAACTTAGGTCAGCGCTACATCCAAGATGGCTGCCATTACCATATATGGTCGAAACCTTAAAAAATCTTCTTCTCCAGAACCGCTCGACAGATTTCAACAGTTTTTCTTTTAAAATGATCGCCAACGCCTAGACTATCAAGTTTGTTCAAATAAAGTCCCCGGGGTCAAAAATGGCCGTGGCCCGGGGTCCAAAGTTTGTATATTGAGGTTTTGCATGTTTTTCATATAGACATATAGGAAAAAAGTTTAAAAAATCTTCTTCTCTGAAACCACAAGGCACAGAGCTTGCATGTATTACATGTAGCATCAGCTTATGGTTCTCTACTAAGTTTGTTTAAATGGTGACCCTGGGGTCAAATTTGTCCCCGCCCCGGGGGTCAGAGTTTTACATAGACTTATATAGGATTTTTTTTTTAAAAATCTTCTTCTCGGAAACTACAACATCCAGAGGTTTGATATTTTGCATTTACTATAAGCTTATGGTCCTTGACCAAGTTTGTTCAAATGGTGACCCTTGGGTCACATTTAGCCCCGCCCCAAGGGTCAAATGTTTTACATAGACATGTATAGGGAAAAACTTAAAAAATCTTCTTCTCTGAAACTGCAAGAGCCAGAGGTTTAATATTTTGCTGTTGCTATAAGCTTATGGTCCTTTACCAATTTTGTTCAAATGGTGACCCTGGGGTCACATCTGGCCCCGCCCTGGGGGTCACAGTTTTACATAAATGCTTGTATAGGGAAAAACTGAAAAAAATCTTCTTCTCTGGAACTGCAAGAGCCAGAGGTTTAATATTTTGCATATGGTCCTTTACCAAGTTTGTTCAAATGGTGACCCTCGGTTCACATTTGACCCCGCCCCAAGGGTCACGTTTTACATAGACATGTATAGGGAAAAACTTAAAAAATCTTTTTCTCTGAAACTGCAAGAGCCAGAGGTTTAATATTTTGCATTTGCTATAAGCTTATGGTCTTCTACCAAGTTTGTTCAAATGGTGACCCATTGGTCACATTTGGCCCATCCTGGGGGTCACAGTTTTACTTAGGCTTGTATAGGCAAAACTGAAAAAAATCTTCTTCTCTGGAACCACATGGCACAGAGCTCTCATCTATTACATGTAGTATCAGCTTATTGTCCCTCTACCAGGTGACCCCTGGTGTCAAATTTGACGTGCCCAGGGGTGACAGGGGGAAAGTTTTTTTAAAAAAAAATTGTTTTTAATTTGATTATTTTTAATTTTTTTTCAATTTCAATATTTTTTTTAATTGTTTCAATTTTTTTTTTTTTTTTTTTTTTTTTTTTAAATTCTTTCATTTATTAATTTTATTATTTTTTGATTGATTTGATTTTTTTTGATTGATTTTTTTTTTCATTATCTGTTAATTACTTGACACTTACTTTAAAAAAAAATGTCGGCGCTACTCATCCTAAATGCCTTGTTGAATTTCGACGAAACTTAGCAGGAAGCATCGGTAAGATGTCTAGTTGTGCATGTCACGTTTTTGTTCCAGATCGCTGATTTTTGACGGAGTTATGGCCCTTTGACATTTTTAGCTCTCTGATCAGAGATCAGCAGAGCTTATGCCGTGGTGCGTCGTCGTCGTCTGTCCGTCCGTCTGTCCGTCCGTCGTAACTTTTTTTTTTGTAGCGACTACTCCTCTGAACTACTGAATAGATTTTCATGAAACTTTACAGAAATGTTGCCCATGAAGTCTAGTGATCCTAGCAAAAATTCATGTAGATGTGAAATTCCAAGATGGCCGCCAAATCTAAAAATAGGTTTTTAAACAAGAGGCCCAAGAGGGCCTGTGGACGCTCTACTGGCTAATATGGCTCTTATGACATCAATGAAGCGAGTGGACTATCGTCTTAAAGAGGCAAAATATAGCATTTTTAACTATATCAAGAGCAATAACTCCGTCATTACTGGTCCGATCTGGCTGGTTTTCCAAGTTGGCCAGTAGAGATAATAAAAAAAAAATTAAAAAAAAATTTAAAAAAAATTTAAAAAAAAAAAATTTTTTTAAAGAAAACATTTAAAAAAAAAAATATATAAAAAAATATTAAAAAAAAAATACATAAAATAAAAAAATAAAAAAAAATAAAAAAAAATAAATAAAAAAAAATATATTAAAAAAAATAAATTAAAAAAAAAATAAATTAAAGAAATTAAAATTTTAAAACAAGCATTGATGTAAAACTGGACCCCCTGGGCGGGGCCAGATGTGAACAAAATTGGTAAAGGACCATCAGCTTATAGCAACAGCAAAATATTAAACCTCTCAGGCTCTTGCAGTTTCAGAGAAGAAGATTTTTTCAGTTCCCTATACATGTCTATGTAAAACATGTGACCCTTGGGGCGGGACCAATGTGACCCCAGGGTCACCATTTGAACAAACTTGGGTAAAGGACCATAAGCTTATAATAATTGTAAAATATCAAACCTCTGGGTCTTGTAGTTTCCGAGAAGAAGATTTTTAAAAAAAAATCCTATATAAGTCTATGTAAAACTGTGACCCTCGGGGCGGGGACAAATTTGACCCCAGGGTCACCATTTGAACAAACTTAGTAGAGGACCATAGCTGATGCTACATGTAATACATGAGAGCTCTGTGCCTTGTGGTTCAGAGAAGAAGATTTTTTAAACTTTTTTCTATATGTCTATATGAAAAACATGCAAAACCTCAATATACAAACTTTGGACACCCGAGGCACGGCCATTTTTTACCCCGGGACTTTATTTGAACAAACTTGATAGTCTAGGCGTTGGCGATCATTTTAAAAGAAAACTGTTGAAATCTGTCAAGCGGTTCTGGAGAAGAAGATTTTTTAAGGTTTCGACCATATATGGTAATGGCAGCCATCTTGGATGTAGCGCTGACCTAATTTTAACAAATCTAAAAAGCATTCATCTAAGGATCATCCATTTGAAGTTTGGTCAAAATTAGCCAAGCGGTTTCTGACGAGAAGTCGTTTGAAGAATTCCCTATACATGTCTATTGTAAAACATGTGACCCTGGGGCGGGGCCAAATGTGACCCTAAGATCACATTTGAACAAACTTGGTAAAGGACCATAAGCTTATAGTAAATGCAAATATCAAACCTCTGGCTGTTGTAGTTTCTGAGAAGAAGATTTTTAAAAAAAAATCCTATATAAGTCTATGTAAAACTGTGACCCCCAGGGCGGGGACAAATTGACCCCAGGTCACCATTTGAATAAACTTAGTAGAGGACCATAAGCTGATGCTACATGTAATAATGAGAGCTCTGTGCCTTGGTGGTTTCAGAGAAGAAGATTTTTTAAAGTTGTTTCCTACATGTCTATATGAAAAACATGCAAAACCTCAATAACAAATTTTGGACCCCGGGCACGGCCATTTTTGACCCGGGGACTTTATTTGAACAATCCTGATAGTCTAGGCGTGGCGATCATTTTAAAGAAAAAACTGTTGAAATCTGTCCAGCGGTTCTGGAGAAGAAGATTTTTTAAGGTTTTCGACCATATATGTAATGGCAGCCATCTTGGATGTAGCGCTGACCTAATTTTAACAAATCTAAAAAGCATTCATCTAAGGATCATCCATGTGAAGTTTGGTAAAAATTAGCCAAGCAGTTTCTGAGGAGAAGTCGTTTGAAGAAAAGTTAACGGACGACGGACGACGGAAGACGGAAAACACACTATCCCATAAGCTCTGCTGGCCCTTGGCCAGTAGAGCTAAAAACAAGTTTGTAGCGACTACTTCTTGAAAATTCTAAGGGATATTGCTATGGGACTTTTTCTAAAATGATCAGCATGACATGATGTTGGTCCTTGTCGAAAATCGTTTTGATTCGACGTTAAACATGGCTGCCAGCGGCCATCTTTGTTTACATAGAGGTTATATTATGAAAACTTGTAGCGACTACTCCTCTGAAACTACTTGACGGATTTTCATGAAACTTCACAGGAATGTTGCTCTTGATGTCTAATTGATCCTAGCAAAATTTCAGGTCGGCCGGAAATTCAAGATGGCCGCCACGGCTAAAAATAGATTTTTAAAAATAAGTTTGTAGCGACTACTTCTTGAAAACTGTAAGAGATATTGCCAGTGGCCATCTTTGTTTACATAGAGTTATATAATGAAAACTTGTAGCGACTACTCCTCTGAAACTACTTGACGGATTTTCATGAAACTTCACAGGAATGTTGCTCTTGATGTCTAATTGATCCTAGCAAAATTTCAGGTCGGCCGGATATTCAAGATGGCCACCACGGCTAAAATAGATTTTCAAAAAACCAGTTTGTAGCGACTACTTCCTGAAATCAAAATCAATCAGTAGAGCTTCAAGGTCATTGACCTCTTGTTATTTTAAATTTCTTGTCGGCGCTACTCCTCTTAAACGGCTTGTTGGATTTCTACGAAATTGGCAGGAAGCCTCAGTATGATGTCTAGTTGTGCAAAGCGCGGTATATCAATGAAATCTTGGACAATTTCAAAACCAGCTAGATCTTGTTAGTAATAACAGAGTTACGGCCCTTGATTTGTTGAAAAATGCTATATTTTATTTTCCTTTCTTAAATCTATAGGAGAAGAGAGCTATATTTATCTATATCTATCTAAATCTTTAAGAGCTGTTTTAGCCAGTAGAGCGTCCACAGCCCTCTTGGGCCTCTTGTTTTTTTTTGTACTGCGATTGATTTCCGTCAAACAATCTTGCTTTTAATTAGTAAATATTCAATACTGTTAGTGTGTAATGTTTGTGAACCTAATTAGTGTGTGTTTATAAGCTAAAAGTTACGGACATTGTCCCTTTAAATTATTGATACTAAGTTTGTGAATGGCCAAACTGTGTAAATGTGTTTGTTGCAGTTATGACCATTTGTTCTTGTTTCCAGTAAATATTAAACTCTCCCTTGATTCATATCGGATCTTGCATGAATGATTGTTTAATATTGGCTCTTTAATGGATTGCCCTTTAATGGATTTTAAACTTAATATACATACAGATGCAAGAGTCTTATCACACTTTTCTCTTAACAGAATTGAATGCTTTTACTGGAAACAATTCCCTAAAGCTGGCTTTGCTGCCTTTGACAGCTCATTTCATGGTTGTAGGCTTCAATCTGAGTTTCTTACTCAGATGGGAGGTTTAAACATCTCTTGCAGCATGTATGAAGGGATATTGCCATCTCATTCCTTTCTGTCTCCAGAGGTAGTCTGTCTCAGCAAATAACACAACTGACATGTACCGTGCATCCCCATAGGCATTTGAATTTTAAACAACATTGATGGATCCATATTCTCCCTGGATAACAAAGTAATCGACAACTTTTTACGACAGTGTTATTCTATTACTTGAAGAGCAATATCTGTGCTAATTTGTCTTCTGTTTCTATTCAAGGTATGATTATATACTGCGGTCGAAAGCAATTATTACTTTTGATTGCACATGGTGTTTAAAACAAACGTGTAATCATCATGCCGATATTCCAGTCTAAATGAGAATTTTTTTTTGAAATGCAGCTGCACAAATTGTCATAAAAACAGATTTGACATCAGGCTCTTCAGTCAGTAGGTGCACTATATCTAATCCTTTAAGTTAGTGGCTATAGCTGCTCAATCAGGAAATTCCATAACTGCTTTGAGTTTCCTATAATTGAAACTTTCTCTTAAAGGGCTGCCCTAGTGGATAGCATGGTGAGGCTTGAAACAAATGGACACCATAACTGACCTTGACCTACTGTGTCAACTTAAAATTACCAACGGCTATGTTAAACTCAAGTCCTTTGGCACTATTAGACAGAGTCTTCAGTCTTCCTAGCATTTTTAACTTAAGTAGGTCACTGGCTTAACTTGACCTACTTGTAAGACTCAAGTTCTGTTGTTCAACATTTATGTTAAGTTCAACTTTTAAGTTCTTATGGATGGTGGAAGGAGTACAGTACTGGTTCTACCTAGGAAAGTGGGTGGTCTGCCTCCACCACAAAAAATCGACCGTCATATATAACTTTACACATGCTGAAAATGACGTAAAACACCATACAAACAAACAAAAATGAACTTTTAAGCATCTAGCTCATTTCTATGGCCAGGTTAGTAAAGACGCTGCGTCTAAAACTTTTTCTCACCTCTCACTGCTTAGGGTTCAAATTCGCTGGGAGCTCGACTTGTCAAGTGAGAAAGTGCTGATTCTTACGGATGGCCAAGAGAAATGGATTGGTTTGCCTCTACCACATAAAAAATGAACGCCATATATGGCCTAACTTGTGCTAAAAATGACGTAAAATACCATTCAAGCAAGAAAAACTCATTTCCTACTAACTGGAATTAACCTATTCTGATTTACACTGAGGACCAGCATCTGCATCTGCCTGCGGTGCTCTTGTTTATTCTTAATTTTCGATAAACAGTATATGCAAAATAAGTTTCATTTACTTTTGAATTTTAATGATCAACTCAAAAACATTTGTAAGATAAAAATGTACAGTACCGGTATATCCGAATAAGTGAATGCATTAAATTTCGAATTCATTTTAGGCAGTTATCTGCATTTTGTTTCACATTTAAAATGTGTTCCATTTGGGTACTTGAACGGAATAGGGCTTGTATGTGTCAAGGTTATGGACAGTTCTGTGTCCAGTGCATAATCCCAAATGCTTGAGTGTGTCCTGCACACAATTTGAAGTCATGCACATTTGGTTGCAGTTCAGCCATTTGACAGAGAATCATATTTCCATCCTTTTTGCTTGATGAATATTTTGACCTTCAAATCCCTGAGCTTTTGAAATGAACAAATGTTAACTGTTGTTTCAGGACAAGGGTGTGGTGCAGCTGAGAAATGAATGGCTAGAAGCAACAATTGATAAATATGGGCGTGTCACCAAACTGTTTGTTAAAGGCTCACAAAGGTATTAAAGCCATAATATAGTATATTTATGAGCGCAACTAAATATAATGGATTCATAAAACAGACAAATGAGAGATTTACGATTTGGCATTTCATTTCGTTGTTTTAAATGGAATGGTTCATTAAAGAATAAGGGTTCAGCATTCATAGTTATTTCTCACATTTAATTTGCGCTTTATGTGTGTTTGACTGACATTATGATTATGACCTACATCATCATTATCCTAATCTCTACGATATCCATCATTGTCTTCCCCATATTCATCATCATCATCATCATCATCATCATCATCATCATGGGCAGGACCAGTAACATCAGAGTAATGGCCCCTGAATTAGCAAAAAATGCAGTTTTTCATCTTGTTTACACGATAGAGGCCACATTTCTTGTCAGAGCCATCTTAAACAAACTTGCACAGATTGTATATGACCATGAGATCTCGGACGAGTTTGATAATGGGCAGGACCAATAACATCAGAGTTATGGCCCCTGAATTAGCAAAAAATGCAGTTTTTCATCTTGTTTACACAATAAAGGCCACATTTCTTGAGCAATCTTAAACAGACTTGCACAGATTGTATATAAGATCTCAGACAAGTTCGATAATGGACAAGATAATGGACAAGATCAGACCAGTAACACCAGAGTTACGGCCCCTGAATTAGCAAAATTGTAGTTTTACATGTTGTTAACAAGATACAGGCCACATTTCTTGAGCAAAATTAGCAGGAAGCATTGGTTTGATGCATATTGCGGTTTTTTTCCTGTTCGTTGATTTTTGTCGGAGTTACAGCCCTTGACATTTTTATCTCACCTCCGCCATTTGTAGGATTTCCAGTTGTCTGTTATAAAGGTTATGGATGTGGTAAAACATATTCAAATTTAATAAAACAATAAATAAATGGTAGGTTTTCTGATCATGATTTCCTCCTTCTCCACATGACATTTATTCTCTATGGAAGATTCTTATTGTCATCATAATCAGTAACTGTATCTGATTGTCTTGCAGAAATGCCATAGACAGTGTCCATCCTGCTAACCAGTTCACCATTCATGATGACATCCCTCTCTACTGGGATGCCTGGGATGTGATGGACTACCATATGGAGACCAGGTATGATATAGGCACACAACTAGGAGAGGGGAGAGAGTACTATGTAACATTCATAATTTGACATGTACATGTATTCCTACCTCCTTTAAATTTTGTAAGTTATCTGAATTGTCGACATTATTATCAAATGCGCTACATCCCCATCTATAAAACAATTTCATCTTCCTGTACCTGAAGAACTACAGACTTACCTTTATCAGAAAAATTCTCTTCTTATTGCTTGTTTATCACCAATCATTTCTTTTATGTTGCTTTCCCAAAACTCACTTGTTTATGCTCCCAAAGGTAGGGGCATTTAGTAATTGCACCGACCATTCCTCCATCCGTCCGAAACAATCGTGTCTCCGTCATAACTTCGAAAGTATGATGGGAATTTGATGAAACTTTACACAAAAATGTTAATCACAATGAACCCTATGGCGAGCTCAAGAATCATGTTTACCTCAATGGTCAAGGTCAAACTTTCAGGGCATTTGTCACTTACTGGCGACATTCCTTGCTCAGTTTGCTTTATATATGGGCTAATTACAGTCTACACTCAGGCCAAGTGAGTTAGATATATGTTAAAATTACAAATATGCAAAAAAACAAAAACAAAATTTGCTTTTAACTATTCAAATCACTATTTATAATGATTTGCAAATAGTTTTAATATCTGTAGAAAACTAATGGGACGAAACGAGCTTAAAAACTAAATGAAAAAGAAAAGAATGATTGCCGTGTGTCCCTTTAAATAGTGCCTCTTCAGCTGTAATGAACAATTAGCATTAATCTGTTCAGCACTGGCCTTTATTTGACCATTTCATAGTTATCTCATTCAATGGAATAGCATGTAGCCCGACTTCATTTCAAACTACTCTTGAAGTATGTGACAACGTTTCTATGGTGATTAAAACATGTGCATGAAAATGGTCATGTTTTGTCTTTTAAAAAAATGCAGTGCTTTTAGATTTGTTGACTTTCACCATGGAATGGCAGGAGATAAAAGTTAATATAATGCAGTCTAACTTGCTCAGGAGACCACAAGTCCTGCTTTAAGAGAGTACCATTCAAAATGTGCCTGTATTATAAGACCAAATTTGCTCTACCTTTTAGTGGTACACAGGAAAAATATCTAGGCATGAAAAACAATTCTTATGTTTTACATATGTGATACATTTGCATTCCACATATGTATTTCATATGAAAGTAACACATATGTAATACATATGAAAATATATTTTACTAAAAAATATTAAAATAAAAAAGGATGTTAAACCTATTTTCTACAATATTTTACCATTTTTTTAAAAAAAATACTTATGTATTTCAGGGATAAGAAGTTAATATGAAATACATATGTATACATTTCATATGTGGTACAGGTGTATTATTTTAACATGAAACATATATGAGATACATATGTAACACATATGTATCATTTACATATGTGGCACATATTTAAATAACATGATGTATATATGAAAGAAACATGCAAATAATAAGAAAGTAATACATATGTGGCACATGTCACAACATTTTTCCTGTGTATCTTCATACAGGTTTGGCTGTACAACATTTATATCAGTGTTTTATCTTCTGTTGACAGAAAGCCTTTGGAGATGATCATCTCTGCACCAGAGATAGTGGAGTCCGGACCTCTCAGAGCATCTGTAAAAGTAGGTTGATTACAGCTTTGTGTTTTAAACTAAATAAAACCGAGTCTGTTACTTTTCTCTCTTGTTTGTGTTCATTGCTTCTAAGAAATCCATTTTAAAGTATTTATTATACCCCGCTTTCACAAAGTGAAGTGTGGTCTATGTGGGAATCATGTTGTCCGTAATGTCGCAACTCGTCCCATCCCGTAACAAGTTTTTGTCCCGTCCCGTCGCGTGACACTTTTATTTATTA